>WEKY01057758.1:131359-163981 GCA_013390045.1 Picathartes gymnocephalus | reverse complement strand
TCCCCATGTCCCTGTATCCCCCTGTTCCCATATTCCCCAGTCCCCGTGTCCCGGCGGATCCGTCCCTCAACGGCGGGCCCGGCGCGGCCGCAGCGCCCCCTGGCGGCCCGGCGTGAACGGTGCAGCCCGGTGCCGTTGCCGGGCCCTCGCGGGGCGCGCGGCGGGTCCCTGGTGCGGGGCAGGAAAACACTGGAGATCTGCACATCCCCCGCTCCTGCGGCACGGGCGAAGCCACCCAGGAGGCGGAGGAGCGGGCAGAAGGATGTACCTCCAAGCTGAAATACCACCACGCGTCCCTAGCCAAGGTCAGCAGGATGATGAGGAGGCCAGAGGGAATGTCTCATGTGGTAAGAAAGGAAGGTTAAAAAAAGCTCATAACAACTAGTCATCGAATAAAGTTTTTGGAAAGTAGTTCTTGAAAATATTTCCCTGTGGATGTGCCATCCTAGAGCTGCACATTCATTCCGAATGCCTGCTGTGAAGCCTCTGTATGTGGGGAACACTGCCTTCTCCTCTTTGGGCCCAGAGACACTCAGTTCTGACAACTGGCAGGAGCTAAGCAGGTCAGGCTTAAAAAGCAGAGGAATAGGTATGTACACATCTGAATAATAACCAGAGCATTGGGCAACAAGGTGCCTTTTGGTATCTGCTTGGATGGCAAATTATCATTCTGAATACAGGTATGTCCACTGGGCCAAGAACTGCATTGCTATTCACAAGTACGGGGAAACTTTGCACAGCAAACGTGGTCAAGGCCTGAAATACTGCGTTTGAAGGATTTTAGATCCAGCTGTGCTTAAGTGGTCATTGCCTGTTGTCTGGATGAGGATGGTTTGTTAGGTCAGACCTGGAGCAATATTCTTGTCCTCAGTGACCAAGTTACCCTGAAAATACAGAGGAAAAATAAGGAAGCAGGGAAAAACTGAGGCAAAACAAGGAGTATTTAACCACATGCATCTTTAAAGCTTCAAGCTGGACCCATTCTTCCTATGTCTGTTTCCTTTGCTGTATAGCCAATATCCCTTACTGGCTTTCTCAGCTACAAAATTCTTCTCTTGGGACAGGTCAGGGGAAAGATAATTGCTGTCTGCTGCCCTCCCCCAGCATCCTGGGGAAACCTCATTCATCCTCCCTGGCTGCAGGTGTGTGACATGGTCCGTGACAGCTTATCAAATGGTACAATCCCCAGGAGGTTGGTCTGCACCTCATCTTGGAGCTCATCTCTTTGGGCTCAGCTCTCCCTGGGACATCCAGAGCACAAATAGCTTCACCCAGCTCCCACTGAGGGTTTCCAGTTAAGCCCAGTGTGTGTTGGCTATATGAAACGCTGGTGTTCTGACATGAGACCAAAAACCGAGCACCGAGGGGAGGAATTCTGCTGCTGGTTACCCAGCTACGTGGCCAACATTCCCATGCAGCGGACACAGAGAAAATAACAGCACAATCCAGCTGCTTAGAAACTTATAGGATGAAGGATTACAGCTGCTTTAACAGACAGAAAGGAGCTAATGTATTTCCTGTGACTACACATCCTGGCTGAGCCATATCCCTCCGTTAATTACTCCGCGGGGAACAGCCTTTCCTTTGCTGCCTTGTGGTAGCCCCATGCCAGCGGGGATGGGCAGCGAGCATCGACGGCAACGACTTTTCCTGCACAGAGCCTACGGGAGAGCACGGCCAGCCCAGCGGCCCACGCCACAGAAAGCCGTGTTTGAGCCCGGGGCCACCGGAGGGGACGCATCCCGCCCCCGGCGGGCGGCCGGAGCCCCCACCGCCACATAGGCCTCTCCTCTCTTCTATGAAATACGGCCTGCGGCCCTTCTATTCCTGGGAGTACGGCTGGCGGCGGCCCGCCCCCGCCCGTGACGGCAGCGGCGCGCGGTGGGACTGCGCCGCTACTCGGGACTCCTCGGCGCGGGGGGCGGCGCCGCTACACGGAGCCTTACGGGCCATGGCTGCCGAGATCCACTCGCGGCCGCAGAGCCGCCGGCCCGTCCTGCTCAGCAAGGTCGAGGGGCATCAGGACGCCGTGAGCGCCGCGCTCCTCATCCCCAAGGAGGACGGCGTCATCACAGCCGGCGAGGACAGGTGACCCGGGGCCCGCTCCCCGCCGGGCAGGGCAGGGCCGGGCCGCGGGGCTAGGGCTAGGGCTAGGGCTAGGGCTGGGGCTGGGGCTGGGGCTGGGGCGGGAGCCGGGGCAGAAGCCGGGGCAGGAGCCGGGGCAGCGCGGGCTGCTGAGGGAAGTCCGTGTATGCGCTGTCCCTGTGCCGGGAGGCGCGCAGGGGCTCCGCGCCCGCAGCCGTAAGGAACCCTGCGGAGCCGCGATCCCAGGGAGGACGATGCCATGAGCCGTGAGGGAGGATCGGTTCGGCCCGCCCGGGACGCGGGGCTGACGCTTCCCCACCGGCGGGGAGAAGCTGCTGTGCTCCGTGCGTGCTGTCCTGCCCCTGCGGAACAGCTGGGGAAGCACAGCTCGTCCTGTGTGTTAGTGGGTCCTGCAGAGGTTATGAGCAGAACCAGGAGTGAGGGAATCTGTTTACCTCGGCCTTCCGCTCTGCTGGCTGAAACACTTGGCAGTGTGTCACTGCTTCCCCTGCCTGTCGGGAGAGTTGGAGCTCCCCGAGCTGCTCCAGTGGGAACGAGCACGTTCTGATGGCTCTGTGTGCAGGTCCCAAACCCGCTTCCCTCTAGCTGAAGCCGCTCAGGGAGTGAGTTGACAGATCCGAGGGGAGAGGGGATGATGAGCTGCTGAGCACGGTGCTTTCTGCTTGGAAGGAAGAGTGTTTTCAGAGTCTAACCCTGGTTCTCGGCAGTGGCTCGCATAGCATAGGAAAGGTCTGCCACCGAAGCTGGTAATCTCGTTAAGCACTTACTCAGATGAAAGGAAGGTGGAAACGAGGAAGCAAGTAACACAGAGGGTTGTGGCCAGAAGGGTGGTGAGGGGTCTGTAGTGTATAGGGAGAGATGGAATTTCACCCGCGCTATGTGGAAAGTGACTCTTAAATGTGAAGAGGGGCGAAGATGCTTCTTAAGAAGCTGTGGCTCCGTTTGAAAGGAGGATTGTAAAAGTATGAAAGTGCATTTTTTGAGGTGTCGGTTGGTGCAGGGATAATTTTAGTGTTATACTATAAGACTTTTAAAACTAACTTGCATGAATATTTGCATGAATTTTTGTTTGAAGAGCTTGACCTTGTGAGAAACAGAAGTGTATGAACTAGGTTTTTTGGCGTTGATTTTTAGGTCAAAAAGTGCAAACAGATCAGCTGCCTGGTTGATTCGTGTCATCCCTTCCCATGGAGATGGCTTTCTGCAGTACATGTTGGATAACAGCTTTTGGATGGGAATGGGCAGCTTTCTTTTTATTCCACACTTCAGTGTGATTCTTTGTGTTTGTGTTCGGTTTGCTTTGATGGGCTTCCTGAAGTAGAGAAGAGGAAATAGTGATTTTTAAGAGTCCAAATCAGTTAAACCTGCACAGAGTTTCATGGTACAGGCTTGCAGAGGCTCGCCTGTGGCAGACAGTGCCAGCTTTTAAACTCAAGGAGTAATGCCGAAGGTTAAGCAGTTTGCCTGCTTAGACTGCTGATAAGAGCCAAGGATGGAGCTCCATCTTTATCTGGGCAAGTTTTGATGTCAGATACAGACCTGTGCAAGGAGAGCAGAGGCCACTGCCCACTTTTGGTGTGTGTAATTTCCAAGTGAATCTGTGGACTCGTGGCTGAATTTGTCACCTGCCTGTGAGAAATTACTTAAATCTTTAAACTTTCAGAAACCATTGCACTGTATTGCCTCTAATCTGGGATACCTCCTACAGTACATCCAAACCTACTCACTCATGTATCCTTCACCTACAGTTCAATGTGTTGTCAAACAGTGCTCCCCTGTTCACTACAAGTGGGATGTAGGTGTTAATACTGCGTAACTGATTATGCTACTGGCAGCAAAGTACAGAGTACAAGGAGCAAAAGAGCTGCTGTGTGCACTAAGAGCAGGGCTAAAGTATTTTTTATTACATCTTAATGCAGCTAAGGCCGTCAAGTATTTCATAATAACCAGTCAGAGGAATGTGTTTACAAATTGGGTAGTGAGGAAAACATTGGTGCACAAACATTCTGTGGGAATGGTGTAGATTATTCTCTCGTTAGAACTACTCGTTGTAGTTATTTCTATTTTGAAGTATATTTCCTAGAGTGAAAAGTAATGGTTTTTTCTTTTCAGAGGATACAAAAAAAATCATAGTAGATCTGTGAATGCCAACAAAATTCTACGATTATTTTTTTTTGAGTTTTGAAGATGAAAAAGGCAATAAGAGTACCTGCAGGAGACAAAGAGTTAATTTTCCCAATCGGATTTTTCAGCAGGACACTTGCCATCTGTGAAGCTTTCTCAGAACTTATCTAGAAAGGATGATTAACTCTGTGTCCCTGTTGGCATCTTGTCTGACCCTGGCTCCAAGACAATGTTGGGAATTGTTGCAGTGTGTCTTTCAGCAGACAAATAGCTAAGGCAAGAGGAGTGTTTCCCAGCTGCAGCTGGGAATGCTGAGGGATGATAAGCTGTGTACAAGACCCTAAATGCAAGATGAAAGTAATGTATTTACTACAGGCTAACAGGAGCTCTGGAGTCACTGGCACATTTCAGTGCTGGTGTTTGGTGACCATCAGTAGCTGCTTAAAGTACAGTATTAGCTTTTGATGTTTTTTTGCTTATGAAACTTAAATATTGGTCAAAACATGTTTTAATTTTAGCATAAATTTGATAAGAACTGTCAGCTGTGTCCTTGAACTTCTGTTGCACTGTGATTAAACCAGATTCCTAATGTTGTTTTGGGAACAAGGTCGATAACAGTATAAATATTTTTGATTTAGTTTAACTACCAGAAAGAGGCAGTATTCTGTTCTTGCTAGGAAAACAACTATCAGTGGCTGATTTTGGGTAGGAAAGCAGTTAGTGGTGGTTTGAAGGAGTTGGGAAGATGCAGTGCTGGGATCAGGGCTGGTGTAGCTGTGTAGTAACCTGCAGCAGTTGCTGGTATTTTAACAGGTTTGGATTGTCCTTCTGGTCTGTCCTTGCTGTTGGCTTTCTGAGGGCAGTGTGTGTAGCAGGAGGACAAACACTGTTGACAATGCTGCCAGCATTGTCTCTGCTTCAAAAAAGAACTCCCAAGTTCTTTTTCCAGCACTGTTGGCTGCTTACTCACTTTGTAAATGAAACAGCGATTGCGAACAATAAAAACTCTTAGAAATTGGTAAAGCCACAGTCAGTATTGCTTGAAGATGGCTTTTGAGTGTCTTTCTTTATATTACATTAAAAAGTCCTATGACAAAACCCCTTTGAATTGCACTTCTGTAAATGTACATGCTGCCCAGCTGAAAGCAGCTTCTGGTTCAATACTGAATGGTAGGGAAATTTGGAGGTAATTTTTAATCTTTTTAAAAAAAGTTTTGCTTCCTCCTGCCTCTCTCAGAGACACGAGTTTAGAATATAAAAAGTCTGTATGTTACTCTGGGTGTTCCTTAATGAGTTCAGCATTTTTACATCCCTACTGAGACTGCTGTCAAACAACCCTGTGTCTTTCTAGACCCTTAGTAGGGAATGCTTAAGGAGAAACGAGTGGTAGCCAGCTCTTCTCAGGTACTGAGCAAAGGTTCTCCATTAAATAAAGACCAAGTTTTGAGGAAAGTGCTAAGGACTCTAAGGCAATTGTCATAACAAAGCAATTGAGTGGTTGAAGGAGATTGGGGGAGCAGCATTACGGGAGGATTTCTCTAGTCCTTTAAGAACTAGTATTTCACAAATAAATTTATCTTAATATAAGGAGATACATCACAAAAGCAGGTCTGTAGGAGAGAGAATAAGGGGTGAAGTGGTATTTTGGCACAGGTCACTTGCTGCCTACTGTGAAACGATCTCTTCAAATTTTGCTCAGTCAGAGCTTTATATAATTAGATATAAAGCTGTCTGACAGCTTATCTTTGCAAGCATGAGGCGAGGAGAGTCTAAATCTTACTTAAACCAAAATAAGAAGCTTTCAGAAGTTAATTTTGCTAACTCTTGCAGCTATTTGCTTAGACTCTCGACTTCACTGAGGAACTGTACTGTTGATGATCAACACAGAAATTATATTCCCATTAGATTATTTCTTAGAACAAACAAATCTTTGCTTCCTTTACTCTAGTTTAGTATAATTAACCACAATACTGAGAGGAAGCAAATCTGCTTCTGAGAAATCAGCAATGCATAATTTTGATCACCATGATAACTTGTTATCATGTAATTTTTTAAAATAGAAAATGATTACATGACTTTGCCTAGACGTGAAAGAGTTGAATTAATAAGGGCGGAAGCCACCATCTGAGACGTTCAGAACATGTTTGAGTATGATGGAGCTGCTTTGAAAAGTAAGTTAAAAAGCTGATAAAGGTGCATAGGTGCTAACCTGTGCTATTAGGTTGGCATCATTAGAATGACTTGGAAACATTGTTTTTCCCATATTCCGTGTTACCAAGAAATAGCAACTACTCTTCTGAAGTGTTGACTTACTAACATAAGACAGGCTGTTGATTATTGTAAAGAGGAAGTGATAGCTTTTAAGAGACAGTCTTAATGCAAAATGTTTAGTGGACTGGACTAATGTACATATACCCCTAAACTGGTGAAAAAGTAACTTGATTTAAAAGCTGAAAATCCTTGTTTGGGGCGGTGTATGCTCAGCTGTATTGCTTTCAAGTTTTCAAAAAGGGTGGTCACTGTCTGCTTTGAGTGGTCTTTAAAGAAAACCCATGAATGGAATGCAAAATTAGAATGCTACTGTTGTATCTTGAACAGTAAAAGTTCTGAAAAGTTCTGGTTGTGGTGCAAAACACCAGTCCCCTCCTGTGCTCTTTTTTTAAACTCTTTACTGTCGATCCTACATGATGTTTAACAAATCAGTCCCCTAGTATTTTTCTAGAGAATTCTAAATACCAGAACTTTTATTAGCTAACAGTAAATAGAACAGCACATCTCAATGAAGCCTGTTGACAGTGTTTCCAAGTATATAATTTTACAGATCGTTTAGGAACGAGGAAGTTGAATTTAAACAGTAACAAAAAGGCAAACAATGGTTTGGAGAAGAAATTTCAGGAGGACTTAAATTAACCTTAATTCTGTCTACATGTGTGCTCTTAACTTCTTGTGTCCCTTCAATGTGTCTGTTGTGGGAATGTTTTTAATTGACAATAACTTTCCACTTCCTTGCTGATACCTTATATTCTTCCTCCCAGGATTTGACAGTCATCATAGTAGTATAATGCTAAATGTTCTCAAGACCATTTATCCTTTTCTTTCAAGAGATGATTCTGGAAGGTTGCAAACTAAAGACAATTTTATAAAGAATCTTAGCATGCTGTTTAAGTTATCTTGTCAGCTTTTCATTTTCCATTTGACTGGCTCATCAATTCTGATCATATTTAGGGCAGAGAAGCAGTGCAAACCAACAGCAACTAATGTTGCTTGTCCTTTGTATCCCTATGATTAGAGGCATGGCTTAGAGGAAATAATACTGAGTTAGATATGTTGTCCTCTATGGATTCTTAATATTGGGGATGGAGATGTCAGTAATGTGCTGGTCTGGAGGATGAGGTGCTTCTGTTATTAATATTAAGTATCTGGCTTGCTGAAGGGTGAGTTACACAGAGATACTGTAAAAATTAAGAAGTTTGGACTTCCATAATGAAATGATTTGCAGTTGGTTTTGGTTTTTTTTTAATATATCAGACAGTTAATCTATCAGACACTTCATCTGCTATAAACAAACTGTGGTTTGCTCTGCCAAGGATAGAAAGTTTCTGCAGTCTGAATTTGACTATATCAGCCAGAGCCAAGAAGGAAGTAAAGGGATGCAATTTGTAGCAATTTCTGAGGTGAACTGAAACAGCGTTTCCATTTCATACTTACTGAAACTCCATGTATAAATAGTTCTGAAGGAAACTTTTCCAAATCCAAGAGTGCCTATTCTTAGTGCTAATATTCTTGTTATGTTAGAGTAGTATTTGCGTACTGTTATTTCTGTTACGTTGTTCCTCTATTATATTTGAGTAACACAAAAGCTAAGTGGGGTGGAGCTGATCTGTAAGTAATGAAGTGGTTCAGGTATGAGGGATGATGCACTTACAGCTGCCTTCTCCCTGCTCTTCCCATGACACAGAACAATCCGAGTATGGCTGAAGAGAGACAGTGGGCAATACTGGCCCAGCATCTATCACACCATGGCATGTAAGTACAATGTGGACATGGTAACTGGTGGCCAGGCATAATACGGGTTTGTACCTGTGCTGTTTGTAGGAATACCTCTTGGTTTCCCCAAGGGCTGGATTCCCTCAGTGATCTTGATTTTGGGAGCTTTGCAGCAAATCTATTTTGATTTGAAACTGGCTGCATGGTGGGCAAGATCTGTGGCAGTGTTCTGTCAGAACCACATCCTTCAGCAGGTAAATCACCATGGATCTACGGCTGGAGGTGCCTCATATGATGGCAAATAACTTGTCTGCCAGTTAAGTGACCTTTTCTAACCACTAGCTGAAAGTTGAGACCCAAGAATACTCTCAACTTTGCAAGGTGTGCATTTTTCTCTTTCAGGGCTGCATTTGAGACAATTTTAGTGAGCTCAAGTTCTTAAGTGTAACCAGCTGTTGCTCTTAGCTCAGCTTTCAGCCCGTGTAAAATTCCTCTTGCTGAGTTGCACCTTGTGGCAGGAAGCTGTGTTTGCATATGGTTCCTGTTGGTATATCTGAGTTACAGTGGTCATGTTCCTTTCCTTAGCTTCACATGTGGGAATTGAACTGTCTTTCCAAAGGATGTTAGCTGTGCAGACTAGTTTCTATCAAACTACTTAAACAGCTTTTGTCCTGAGTGAAAGAATTGACCTTTATTAAATTCATGTGTATCCTAGTACCTTTATTTAAATACGGTAATGTACTTACTTTTTCTGACAGCACCATGTTCTGCCATGGCTTATCATCATGACAGCAGACGGATATTTGTTGGCCAGGATAATGGAGCTATCATGGTAAGTTATTGTGACTTTTCTTCTGAATGTAGGTTAGAATTGCTCAGATTGTCCATGTGTTGCTGGCAGCTGATAGTCTGTTTTCTTTCCATTCATTTTGGCATGTAGCTTCTGCTAAATGGCTGAGCTTCTTGGCAGTTCAGCTGAGATGTGCATGGGAGGACTGCAAAGCAAAGGTTCTTCTGGCTAGATGTGAGCCAGGTAGCCTCAAGAAGACCTTGAGCCATTAGTGCAGCAGTGGATCCAAACAATTACACTTTGCCGAGGAGTACAGGAGGCTGGGCGGAGTGCCATGGTGATGCTCTGACAGGGGTTGTGAACTGCAGCTGGTTTGCCCCTGGCCAGGAGTATGGATCTGTCTGTATCCTGCCATGTACATGTCTCTGGATTTGCTTGCTGCAGATCTTTTTAAGATGTAGAAATTTTAACGCTAGCTCTAAAATTATAAGAGGCTGGGTTCATCTCTTTTCTTGCTGGGAATTCTTTCTTCTCTCTTTCTGTATTCTTGCTGTAATTGCTGTCCGTGTCTTGGAGAGCATACACTTGGCAGAACAGAAACTGGATTTTATTCTTCCCCTCTTGGTAAAGGAGGGGAATCTTGTGACTCTCAGATGCTTTAATGGTTTCCTTTCTCTATGAAAATAAGGTCAAAATAATAACTGCCCCATAAGGAGCCAGGGTACTGCATGAGTGTCGTAAAGAGTGATTCTACAGATAACTGCTATGAATAGCCTACAAGGAACTGTATAGAATTCTAGTGATAACTACTGGAAATTTCAAGTTGAGACTTCTAAAATTTCATTAAGTCGCATGGTTCAAATAGAAAACACTGTCACTTAAACCTGTCCATTGTGAAGTCACAAACGTGCAAATCCTAAATACTGCAAGATACAGTTTTGTTTGCTCCTGCTGGGGACAAATAAGATCTTATCTCTTCCTATAATATCCCTTCAGCAAACTCAGTTCTAAAGGGATGTTCCCTTTTGAAAATTCAATTCACTTAAAACCTTAATTTACAGTTGGTATTTCAGTGTGCTTTGCTCCAGCCTCAGAAGCTGCTTGTTTTTGGTGAGATATACTGCTGCTATGCAAATTTTGGTCTGTGAGGTTGCCACTCCTTTTTAGGTATCAATGTTGCTTATGCCACTGTGGTATCTTCTAACAATTTCACTTTGCTTTTAGGAGTTCCATATTTCTGAGGACTTCAATAAGATGAACTTTGTGAAGACCTATCCAGGTAAACTGTTAACCACTATCTACACTAACATTTGTGTGAAGGGAAGGTATCCAAAATGCTTGGGGAAACTGGACACAGTCACAGATTAATCAAATCCAGATATGCTTTAACTCTGACCTTATAGTTGTCACTTAGCTGGGGATAACTGCAATAAGAAAAATGTTCTGTCAGACAGCTGAGTCCAAGTTGTAGTCATTAGCATTAAGTTCACTACATCATTAGCCTGCAAGTGTGTTGAGCCAGAACTAGTGAGCTCAGATTTTGCTCTTCAACAGGAGTAGTTGTACTGCGTGAGTGTTGGTGTAAGAGCTGTCTAAAGGTGCATTTTGGTATTTGCAATTTCTGTCCTTGCTTCTTGTAATCAATGGGCTTGGTTACTCCTAGCTCAAGGTAAGAGTCCTTACCTTCTCTGTCATCCTAGGAGAGTAACAGGGATGAAAAAGAGCTTATTTTTCCAATATGTGGAAAACGGGGTTTGTGGGATTGTTCTAGTATTTATAGAGATGCTAATTTCAGCATTTGTCTACATATCCTTTAGAGAAATGCAAAACTTAATTGTTGGTTAAAATCTGAATATTAATGTGAAAGGCCTGAAGAAAGCTCTTAAAGACTGCAGATTATGTAGCAAAACAAAGTACAGTTTGTCTTTTGACTCCCTGACACTGATAGAAGCAATGTTCTTGCTTAGGAGAAAAAGACCTTGTTCTTAAAACAACAAAACCTCCCTTTATCCTAAGGGAGATGATATGACAATTCAGTGAAGGGAAGTACTTGTATCTTAGGGGGGCAGAGGAGGCTTCTTTCTAAAGCACGTGGAACATCTTGCTTAGTGGCAGCATTCTCAACAAAGCTGAGTGGGATTTGGTTGCTGTCACAGGAAGCAGTTTGAATGCTATGGACTAGATATCCTCTCAGGTGCTTAGAATTATGAATGTGAGCATAGCTCTCTGGGGTTAGGAAAAAATGCATTTAGTAAAGCAATTCAAGTTTTTAGATGGGTTGCATTACTCTCCAGAAGTCCTGAGCTAACTAGAGGAAGCTGAGGGTTTGCCTGTTCCTTAGCCTTGGCTATCTGGGCTGAATTCAGCTTCTCTCTCTCTGGGAGAAAGGCTTACAGCAGCTGACCTGGTGGGTTTGGTTCACTTGAGCTATTCAGAAGGCAAATCCTAAACAGAGCTCTGGGAACCTTTGCATTCAGCCTAGATGCAAGTATAATATAATGGTAGAAGATCTCCCTGGGGCATTGCCTAGATACCATCCTCAACCTCTGTCTGTCTGAATTAGAATGGAAGTACATAGCACTTTGATTTTTGGGGAAAAATAGCCAGAATCTTTTTCTTCTTGCAGCTCACCAGAATCGAGTGTCTGCTATTACTTTCTGCCTGGCATCAGAGTGGCTTATCAGCACTGGTCATGACAAGTGTATCAGCTGGATGTGCACCAGGAGTGGGAGCATGCTGGGGAGACATTGCTTCACCTCTTGGGCTTCCTGTCTACAGTATCCTTTAAAAAATGATTGTTACCCTGAAGCTGGAAGAGTACTTTGTTCCTTTGCCTCAATTGTTCCCAATTTTTCAGGTATAAAAACTAGAGTGACATCCCTTGTTAACCCGTATTCTCATTAGACGTTTAATACCTTTATTTCTGTTAGTGGTTGTTAGATAGCAGAAGAGACCTTGAGCTGCAGAAATCCCAGTCTGTACTAGTTCCTAATTTTGAGGTGTTTGTCTGTAGCATCTTGTGGCAGTGCTGTATCTATAGCCTGGCCTGTAGACTTCCTGGGCAAGTCACTTTGTTCAACAGATAACAGTGTGCCTTTGAGTCCTTCTAGAGCATAAAACATCATGAAAACCCTTTGGACTGCTTTAATTTTTCTGTCTTTGCTCAAGTTAATCTTTTCTATCTTTAAGCTACCGGGTACATTAAAACTTTATTCACCAGTAGTAATTTGTCTGTGTACAATTTGCTTTGTGCAAACTGCATTTAACTGGGACATTTGCAGCTTAGACACTCTGGTTGTCTGTTCAGTAAGTACTTCAGGGCATTTTTTACCCTATGTAAAGGACTTACAAACACTGTAACTTGAAAGATAGTTCACGTATCAAAGCTTTGGAAAGCAAGTTAAATACTTGAAATTCTTAAGCTATTTTTTAGCACTTGGTAATGGTGGCAGTTTAGATGTGACCAGACAGTAATTGAAGGTACTGGTTGCTGTATGAGGTTTAATGGCAATAATGCTTTAGAAGTAGCAAGATTCAAAAGCTGAAACAGGTCAACTACATCTCTTGAAAACATGAAGATCTCTCTAGAGTGGCTATATACCTGCGTCCTGGTAAGAAGCTGAGAGGAAAGCTCAGTTGCCAGCTGCATGTCTGGCCTTCTGAGGTCTCCCATCTGTGCATACTCTGCCTTACTGACTGAAGAACTGTCAGGTTTGTACTGTTGTACTGCTGTTCTTTTTTAGAGTCCAGGGGAGTTGTGTCCCACAAAACATTCCATATGCGCAGTTCACCTCAGCTGAATGCAGCACCGAATAGGTTAAAGCTGGTGTGTGTGTTGGAGACCAGCTCATAGCAGTCTGGTGAAGAGACTGAGCCTCACTGAATTCAGTGAGTTCTATAGCTAATGCTACTGCAAATAATGGCACAGTTTATAATGAAAATGGAGAAAAGAAAATGACCTTTTATATCAATATAAAAATAAATATCTACTAAAGAACTTGACATTTGAAAATCCATTGTAATTGATCTGCCTTTGGACTTGTGTTTGGAAGAACCAGCTTGCTGGTGTTTGTACTAGTGGCTTGGCCTCCCTATCAGGAGGTTCCTTAGAAGTTGTTTGTTAATGATCCTATGTGTAAGCTTCTGAAAAACACAGCAGAGTGCCTATTCTTTACTGGATTAGTGGGGATAAGGCAAGCCTGAACTTCCAAGATGAAGAAAGGATCACATGTTCAGGGACTTAGAGGATTTGTTGAAAGCAAATTGTTTATCTCAAGATCCTAAAGGCTTAAGAGATTTTGGAATGTCATCAGATGGCAAAGCCTCTGTATTTTCACTTAGGGTGGTGGGCTTTTTGGTAGACTGTCTTTTTAAAGTTAGTCTTTTCTGTTGGATACCAGAGGCTACTCTGCTAGCTGCTGCTTGTGTCTTTGTGTGGTTCCAGGAAGATGCCTAAATTTATACACAGCTCTTGGGTTATGTGGTATCAGCTGTATGGGTCTTTTGTAGCTCTTGCTTATATTCTGAATAGCAGAAGTCTTCTAAAAGCAGCGAATTATCTAGTTCCATTGGCTTGCTATGCTTTGGTTTCTGGAGTTCCTAGTTACATCGTGGCAAAAACTGAGTATCAGAACTGTTGTGAGGTGTTATGCTTTTGCCCAATGTGCCACTTTGTTAATGGATCCCATGTTAGGATGTGCTGTGGCTTTTATCTCAGTGTTAACTGACAGAATCCTTTTTGCAAGTAGTTCAGTTTTCAATACCGCAGTCAAGGACCTGCATTGGTAAACTGGGAAGTCCAGGCCAAGAAATGAGACAGTCTTACCTTGGCAGTAGCTAGAACTTTTGGAGTGTACTTCCACTGTAAGGTGAACTCACTGTGGAGGATCAGCATCCTTGTATCTCGATTTTCCTCTCCTGGGGCTATCAACTACTAACATGCTAGAAAACTGAGGGTTTATTGGAGAAGATACTAGGTAAGGCTGAATGCTGCCCAGTGTCCAGTGAGGTGCTCCTAATGGTTGCAGAGAACTCTGCACTGCAACAAGTAGCCTGATGAGCTTGGGCATCTTGTAGACAAGCATGAGTGCGTTCTGTAAATATCTGCTAGAAATGGCCTAAAGCCATTGGCTTGCCTTAAACTAGGGCATGAATTATCTCATGGCTTTCTCCAGTGCCTTTTGAAAACTCTTCTCACTTATTTTCTATACAGTTTTATTTGCACATGTAGGGAAGTGTGATGAGAAGGAAGGAATCAAAAAGATTTATTACAGTCTCCAACCATTTTAGGAGCAATTATGTAAATACTTATCTGGCGTATTAAAGTGTTCTTCTCCAATTTTTTTAGACTCTATAGCCAAGTGTTTCAGTCATGTAAAATACTCTTTCAACAAACGAAGCTTCTCCTTGACTGGTGTTCAGATATGATCATGAAACTCAGCATGCATTTGTTGGTGATTATTCTGGACAGATCACTCTTCTGAAGCTTGAGCAGAATACCTGCTCAGTTATCACAACCCTCAAAGGGCATGAAGGTAAAGTAACTCTTTGTCTTAAAGCCACTTATCCCAGATATGGTACCTCTTTTTAAGTTGGGGTGAGATGTTCAGTTGCGTACCTGCCTCTTAAGGGTAGATATTGGATGAAAAACCAGTCCAGGGTAGTGATTATCATAACCTGTTCAAAGTTGTACTTGACTTCCTGTTAAAGAACAAACACATTCTTGCTGAGGGGAAATCTTAGCCTTATAAATACCTACAGGTATTTTTATTATAGATGGAAAAATAAAGATAAATATATGTATTCAGTTAAACACGTTCTCCACTAGATGGCCACCTTTAAACGTTTTAGTCTCCTTAACATTGAAGAAACTGCCTAGTCTAAGGTAAATGTCTCATCCTGTGTAGTACAGCTGAAGTCCTTACATCAAATGAGGAATCAAGTGGTCCATAACATGATATGGAGCCACTGTCTGCTGTAATGAGTAAGGCAGGAATGCAAATCACACAGTAATGTCTAAATAATATGCTGAGAAAAATAAACAAGACAATGCCTTTTCCCACACGATACTGGCAACTTTCAAATCAGTTGACAGTTTGCATGTGGGTAGGGATGAACTACTGGGTCATGGGTCTGACCCACTAGAAAAGGTTGCCTTGTTTAACAGATGGAAGTACAGAGTAAGCTTTGTTAAAGCTGGGTAGACTCCTGATCTACATATGACTGTAAAATGATACAGCTGGTTTTGAATGCAGGAGGCAAGTTGAGATTTTCAAGTGATGTCTCTTCTGCCTTCAAGGAGGATTTCAGATTGTTTCAGTTTAGAGCAAAATAATTCTCTTGGCCGTAGAGACTCCTTTGCCTCTCTATACTTTGCACTGGTCTGTGTTCAAATGCAGCTCCTTGGTAGATGTTACAGTTAGTCTGAAAGCAGTACGACTGTGTGGTACTTTCTTGTAGTGTGTGCTCTATCTCTTGAGTTGTGATGGGCTTCCAAGCACCAGCTTCAGCAGTGCTGTCCACACAGCAGCCAGCTTTGGCTCACATCTTTCCATATCAGGACTGTGATCCTTAAAAGAAGAAGTGAGCTAGCATAAAAGATGATTTCAGGGGCAGAAACAGGTGTTTCTTCAACTGGTATAATACTAGTGATTTCGTCTTTTTTCCTTTTTTTTTTTTGTTTAAGCAAATCAGATTATGTGTAACCTCTTTTCCTCCACTATATTTGTGTAATAGTCTCAAGACCTAGTAACTCTAAACTTAAATGGCATGTAGTTCTTCTTTGAGTGCAGCTGTGTTTTACAGACTTCAAAAGTCTGATTTCCTCGTTTGCTTTCTAGCTCTTGCTAAATGTGACTTCATAAGCAAGCAGTATTTGCTTTGCAATTTAAATGGTTTTAGAGTATTTTCTCAGCTTCCAGAATTCACCATATATAGCAACCTCCTCTGTGTAATGCTGAGATAATACTCAAAGTTAGTGCCTTTTTGGTGCACATGCTGTTCCCAAATGCGTCAGTCTCAAAACAGTATAGCCCTAAAGGAGGCAAAAAACCCCCTCTTGCGTCGGAGCATTGGAAAGGACTGATTTGGGCTCTAATTACCATTTATCATCCTGGTTTTGGACTTACAAGGCTTTTGATGACAACTGAGCAATGGAAGGATTCTTTAAAGGGAAGGATCTCTGCAAGGGAATAAAATGTCCCAACTTCACAACTATAGGTGGCATGAGTAACAAAATTACTCCTGGCTAGGTTACCATGGGTATGGGTTTAGTATAAGGCTGCTACTGTCAGATGACTAATTTCTTTTTATCCCTGACTAATTCACAGTTGCACTGGGCCTTCTGAAATCTAATTTGTAATTTAGTGAGTAGTAGCAGATACGCTAACAGCAGTGAAGTTGTCACTTTGTTTCTTAGTCCAACAATTTTAAGGTTGTAAATGGTTATGTGAGGGAGTTGCTTTACCTGAGAGCACTGCGAGCTGTGCTGCAACCACTGGCCAAGCACCTCACTGTGTTGTAGCTCTTGGTTTCTGCTTGGCAAGTGTTAGTGCTTCTATCTTCCAGAGCTCACATAGGAGCCTGGCAACTCCTAAAATCACCTACTTAAATACAAGGGGCAGAACTCAGACTTTCTGGCTTATGCTATATCTGTCTTCTTAGGGACATTCTGTTCTATTGTCCAGTACTCCTTGCCTCTCTATCAGGACTGCAGTTTGCTGTTAGATGCTTCCTTTGCCTTAAGGCTTTCAATATGTTACTGGAGTAAGGCAGTACCTCAGGAAGGCATCACTGTGTTGGGGAGCCAGTCCCTTACATCTAACTGCAGAATGTTCTTTCCTAGGGAGTATTACTTCCCTGTGGTGGGATCCTGTCCAACGGCTGCTCTTCTCAGGTGCCTCTGACCACAGCATTATCATGTGGGATATTGGTGGAAGGAAGGGCCGAACGCTGCTGCTCCAGGGACATCAGTACGTAATGGAGTCATGTTTTTCATACATGTCCTGTAATGAACACACAGTCCCAGGAAGACTAAATAGCATGGCAAGATATTTGAATCATTGTGAATAATGGAGAAAATTACTCTCTGCAGAACCCTGAGGACTTTGAAGGGGAAGAAGGATAATCAATACTAGGAAAGCCTTACTGATAAATCTTTTTTCTTGTTCATGTTTAATATGTTCTTATTATCATGGTTTAGAAGTAACACAGAAGTAGTTTACAGAAGGAGGTGGGTAAAAATCCTAAATCATGTGGTTTGGCCTTTATGTAAAAATTGCATGTGTCTGTATTATAAATACTGCACTGAGTTACCTGTGAGAGGAGGGCTAGAACCTTTATGTATAAGTGTGTTCATGTACCCATATAAAATAAGCTTCAATATATTCCTGTTCTGTCTTTCTATCAGTGAGGTGATAAACTGATAGGCTAAATTACAGGGGTAGTCTCTCAACTTCAGAAAGTGTCATGTCTCCCCTGTTCTGAAGTTGAGGTAGTTTGTCTGTATTAATCTGCTCCTAATTTTTAGAGACCCAACACTAGCTGCCATTTTTGAATGTAGGGATATAATGCAGTCTGACAGGCAGTTTACCACTGAAGATATATTCTACTTAGAAATGCACTGGTAGTAGAGATCTTGTTTATATTTAAAGATACTTGCGTAGTGTGTTCTCCTCTTGTCTAATTCCATAGATGCCTCCATCCACCTTTGATCAATACTAATAGCCTTAGCCCTAGAACTCTTGTTAGATCCTAAGGATTTAGTTTTATGGCTAAAGAATTAATAATAGAGTCTTGGTTACAAAGAAGTAACTGAAGTCAGTGACTGGGAGACTTTATACTGCTGTTACTGCTGCCTCGTGTCCTGCTGAAGACTTGTAACAATTAGATTCTCTTCGTACAGAATGGGAAAGTAAGTTCTTCTGAGAAGCAGAATGACTTTTTAATTCAATTTAGATGTTGCAAAGCAGCCTGATACTACTCAGATTCTTTGTTTAATTTCTTAGGGTAGACTTTTGTGTTGCCATGACTTTCTTTAGGATTGTGTTATTGGTGAATGCGTACTTCGCTTTGCAGCTACAGCCTGACTTACTGTGATTTGTTAGCAAAAGTGGAACCTCTGTCTGCTGCTTAGTTGCATCCTGAAACAAATATTTCTCTTTATTTTTCCAGTTGTCTCTGTTTTGGTAAGTGGCTCTCCTTGCCAACACAGAATAGTATTTGCACACTCTGAGCCAGTTGACACTCAGTTCACCGTCAGGGCTTACTGCCAGCAAATGTTAACATGGAACTGTACCTCTGGTATTCTGGTCAGGCCTGTAAGAACACTCAGCAACTTCCTGATGCTAGGTAGTGCTCAGGTGACAGCATCTGTTCACACATCCTTAGAGCTCTACTTAGTGAACTTAGCAAACTGGAAATCAGTTTTTGGCTTCCTCCGTTCCTTTATTTACAAGTATAAGTCAGGGTTTGCTAGGAAACCAAGCTTTGTTTAAATACCTGTGGGTAAATAGTGTGTGCTTTGTTCACAGTGACAAGGTGCAGGCTATCTGCTACATCCAGCTGACACGGCAGTTGGTGTCTTGTTCAGCTGATGGGGGAATTGCTGTTTGGAACATGGATATCAGCCGAGAAGAGGTAAGTTCATGTCATAGGTCAAAGATTTTTTTTTTTTCCCCTTTTCAGAGATTTTACTTAGTCAGTTCTGCAGGCTGCTTTACTCATGTTGTCTGACACTTTAAATCTGAATGGTATTATTGAGACCTGTTCTGTTCTAGTGTCCATGCTGCATTGTAGTAAATGGGTTCCCAGGACAGGAAAAGCACAGGACATGCTTGGGACTGCTTAGAGTTTTATCTCAAAGAGAGAACAGGTTCACTGGAATGGTTGTGGCCTTTGCTGCTGGAACAATCTAAAGTAGTCAAACTCTTGCAGTAAAAAAACCAATGGACTATGCTTCAATAGTCTTGAAATAAGTTCTCAACTTGTATCAAAGGAGGCAAAGAAGTGAGACGCAGGTTTTGAGAGGCAGTTCAGAAGGCAGAGGTTCAGTCCCCAGGCAATATTTTTTTTTAAAGATCTCAGTACACAGCAACTGACCCAGCCATACACTTTCCTTCTGCATCAGTTCATAACCATAGTGGTGCAACTGAGAATGCTCTTGTTTGCTTACTGTCAGCAATGTAAGTGAATTGAGAAGAAAAAATGCTTTGTTGTTCCAGCTTTCCTCCTGTCAAGTCTCAGGGAAACTTCCTCATGAGATGTATAAAGTTGTATAGAATATACATGTTCAAATTCAAGTCTATATACTAAAAATATTGTGTCTCTCTTTGTCTCTTAGAGGGATGTTCAGTTAAAGTATCTGAGAGAGCTGAAATGTGTAAAAGCTCTGTTTTCATTTGGCCTAGTCCATTTATGGCAGAAAAAGTGTGTGGGTGGGCGAAGGGATGCTTAACGAATATGTGGGCAGGATGGAAAATGCAGATGAGTTCCTAATTATTTCAAACTGCAATCCCATGAAAGTAGAAAAGATAATTACTCACAGAATTTACTTATATAAATTACACCCCCTTTCTTAGAGGGGATTACTGCCTCATAGCTTCTACAGTTTGGAATACACTGGTACTTAAAAGCCATCCAGACAACTAGAGCAGCAAGTCTTCGAATACCTGCAGCAGGTTTAGTAACTTAGATGTTTTAATGAGTTTTCTCATTACAGCAGTAACATAACACATTTCTTTAGGCTTAAAAAGTGTAGGAGGTGTGTAGGTAACCAATGACTGTATTCTTGAGTTTGGTGTTTTCGTGCTAAACTTTCTACGTACTGTGCTCTAGGCAGTTTATTGTTACAATGTCCAGAACTGAGCCAGGGCATCTTTCCAAGTAAAACTTTACTTTGGGTTCTTAAAACAAACTTCCTTGACTGTTGTATGAGGGAAAACAATTCTGATTGCTTGCATCTTCTGCTCTTTTGCAGGCTCCTCAATGGCTAGAAAGTGATTCCTGTCAGAAGTGTGAACAGCCTTTCTTCTGGAATATAAAACAAATGTGGGACACAAAGACATTAGGGTTGAGACAGGTGAGATGGCTGGTGTCAGTGCTTAGCTGTACTTCAGCACTTGAGCAAAATGTAAACAGAAAACCACAAAGGCTGATTGATCTTCAACTCTTGGTATTTTTGCTGCTTTGAAGTGAGTGTATATTGAGAAATTAGAGCTTCTAGGCACTGCTAAGACATTTCCAAATTCTGTGAAAGTGTTGCATCAAACTTCTGTCACAGGTCAAAGCAGGCTGTATTAGGAGTGCTCTGTTGGATTTCTCTGAATGTGCATTGGAACTATGGGCAGCTAATCCTCAAGTGTTGTGTAAAATGGCAAACAGTGCCACATAACTGAGCATGTAGATGCTCACTCCAGTGAAGCACTAATAGCCCTACTGTACCACAACGTGAAAGCTTTCCAGGTAGTTTTCTTTAAGAAGGGAATGGACAGGCACCAAGACATTCACCTGTTTCTAGCTTCCTTAGACTGTTTTTAACTGGGTTGGTTGTTCAACCCTCTTTTTCCCCTTCTCCCAGAAGGAGCTTGCAGGAGAAGAGGATGTATGCAGAGAATATGGAGATAAATCCATTAATGATCCAAATAACTGTTCAGAACTCCAGAGATGCTGGTCTTTGGTTGAAGAAACAGAGCATTTCCTAACAGGTTGCTTTCTAACAGGTTGCAAAACAGAAGCTTGGTATGGTGGTCAAGTGACATAGTATAGTGACTTGCTTGTTTGTTTTCTTCCTCCATGAAGCATCATTGCAGAAAATGTGGGCAAGCAGTGTGTGGCAAGTGCAGCACCAAACGGTCAAGTTACCCAATCATGGGATTTGAGTTCCAGGTCCGTGTCTGTGATTCCTGTTTTGAGTCGATCAAGGATGAAGAGTGAGTATTAAGGAGTAATAAATGGTAGTAACCCTGCTGGTGTGCAGAAACCCTTGGGGTTGCTCCTCATCCACACACAATGCTACAGAACACACTGAGCTGACTCTCTGCTAATAGGCTTTGGGGACTGAAAGCACTGTGATGGCAGAGATCCCCCATCTGGCTCTGCAAGTGCATTTGGATCAGATGTGGAATTACAGTATTTTTATCCTTTTTAGTTCTTCTTTTCCAGGAGCCCAGATCTAGACTTGAGATATATTTGTCTTAACATATCAGTTTAGTTAAAAGCTATTGATTACACTTAACATTGCTAAGTGGGTGCCAGACAATGCATTACAGCTGCCAGGATGTATATACGTTAGTTCATGTACACTTTCTAAAAACTTCAGAGCTCAACATTATTTTCCCCATGCAAGCAAATTGGGTTAAACATCATTTGCTGTCTCAATAAACTTGTCTTAGAAACAAAGGAACCACTTTTCTCTTGGTATGAACAGAGTAATCAGGTGTGAAAGTTTTGGGAGTGTTTGGGGTTTTTTGTTGTGTTGTTGAGTTTTTCATTGTTGGGAGTTTTTGCTTGCTTGGGGTTGGGTTTTTTTGAAAAGCAGGATGCTGTGTGCTAGTTGGCTTCAGTAGCCAGCAGGGGAAAAATGTAGTTGAGCTTGACTTTGTTAACCAGGACTACAAATATTTGCTAATTCAGTGTCCCACTACTGCTCTAGTATTAACAGTCATGCTGCAGAAGGAAATGTCACACCTGTACAACTCCACAAGCAATGCCTTAGCATGACTTGCTAATTTAGTTCTGTCCCCTTTAATATGGTTCTGCAGCTCTTGGAATTGATTTATTAGTACTTGAGCAACTTCATTTTCTTTTAAGTTTATTTTGCACTGCTATAATGATGCCATGAAGCTTCATCTGGTGGCTGGCTTTCATTTCAATTGTTCTTGTGCAGCCGTACTTCCTTGGCAACCTTTCATGAAGGAAAACACAACATTTCACACATGTCCATGGACATCTCCAGGGGGCTGATGGTGACTTGTGGGAGTGACCGGATTGTGAAGGTATCCCTGCATCTCTTCCCTGCATTTCTTAGAGATATTTAATAGAGAGTTCATTTTTGTATATTCTTTTTTTCTTTCTAACAACTATTGCTACAAGCTATCTATTGTGGGAAGAAGGAATTGTATTTGCTAAGCTGTTCTTCTGCAGCTGAATGAGGAAATGACTTGAAACTCCACTGTATGGAGTGCAGCTGTTAGATCTGTTACTCTTGTGTCTCTGAACAAACATAGCAGGCATGGGCAGCAGGAGAATCCGCCAGCAGCCTTAAAGACACAGAGCTGAGGAAGTGTGCAGGTTCCTTTGCTCTGAGCTCCATGGCTTGGAGCATGGCCACTGAAAGCCCTTGTTATGAGACAGTGACATGGAGCTCAGACTGATATGGAATCTTGCTGTGCTCGAGCCCTACATTCATCATACGTGTCAGAACTGAGATTGTGCCAGCCTGTCCTTGTTTTGCTCTAAGCATGTTTGTGACAAACTGCATAGCACTTCTTAAAACAGACCTACACAGAAGTGCAGGAAGACTCTTGAGCCCCAAATTTGACTTTTTTAACTTTTATGACATTTTCTTCAAGCATAGGTTGAAAAGGAATTGTTACCTTGGTCCAGGGATATCTTTGTTTGCTTCTATGCCTCTTGCAGAAAGACCTGTGAATCTGACACTAATGCTGCGTAATTCTCCACAACTCTCTTCCAGATCTGGGACATGACGCCAGTAGTTGGTTGCAGCCTTGCCACTGGCTTCTCTTCCCGCTGATCTCCTCTGTGGCAGGTTAATGCACCTTATGTACAGCAATATGCACTGAATGAATGGAATCCTCCTCAAGAATATTACTGCAAACACTGGTTGCTTGATTCTCCTTCTGCTGCTGTTCCAGGATGGACAGTCACCCTTTAGAGCACAGCTTTTCTGTTGGGCTCCCCGGGAATCTCCGTGGTGCTGAAGTGCGGTTCCACAGCCTCTCCGACTGACACAAACGGTTTATCTGCAATATGACACCTGGATGGAAGGACCTGTTGTCTCTCTGTTTACATATGTAGTGTTAACAATGTGCTATCTCTGCTGATACGTCTTGTACAGATACCTTGTAGCTAAAACATTACCAGAGTAAAATGAGTGTAGTAAATTCAATTTGTGCAAATAGTAAAAGAACTTATTCTCTCTTCCAAAAAGCAGTTCTGTTTAAATGTTTTTGAGCAGTCACTGTCTAATTTGCCTCCAAAATGTATGTTGGTTATTCCTATGGAAGGAAGAGATAGTTTAAAGTGGAAGGTAGCTTCTTTCAGATGAGATAGTAAGAGAACCTTTGATCTCACAAGATCCTTTATTGACTTTCTTGTAGTGTTTGTCTTCAAGTTCAGTTGTTAGTGAAATCACTTTTGTGGAACAGCTGTTCTGTGTAGGTAGCTGGTGAGTCTGCAAACAATCCTGGGCTTTTTATGTAGTGTTTTAGCATAGCTGATAAACTTCTGTAGTTACGAAAATGTGTAGCCCACCTGCTCTAAAGACTGGCCACAGGTATGAGCCATGTACTTTGACAACTATAATGTTATTAGAATGGGAACCTAAACAAATCTGCCTTGTTACAAAGAAGGGTTAAGAAAAAATGGCCAGCTAAATTCTAGAGATTTTTTCCTGTGGAAAGGCTGATGTTCTTTAATGTCAGGGAACCTGTCTCTGCTAAAGTACAGCATAATTTCAAATACTGTCTTGATGTTGCTTAAAACAGATAAATACTGAGCAATAATTACTGAGGTACAGAATAGTTGCTTTTTTCCATGCACCTAGGTCTGTTAATCCAGAGATACCTATATTGATCCTTTCCTGTTTCAAAGCTGAGAACTATGAAGAAGAGCTGTGAGGCTTTTATGACTGTGCAGTTGGCACATCAAGGAAGTAACTGGTGAGAGATGCTGTCAGTAAACTGGTCTCCTACATTTGAATACTGTAAAGAGAATTTATTTTGTAACTTTGGAAGGTAAGGTGATATGTCACAGAGTTTAAGCTTGGAGCTGTTAAGATTTATCTGAAAACAGATGCAATATGTGTGAGGACAAAAAAGGGTAGATCAGCTGTCCTGGAATAGGTGGTTACACAACTATTAAAGGTAATATGCTCTTTCTGGCAGAAGAGTTGAGGGTTAGAATGTCTTTACTTACAGCAACAATCAAGTGGTGCTATGAGTGTTAGTGAATTCAAGTCCTAGTTGTGTAACTTGATGCTAATAATCTGCATTGGACCATGCTGTAGGCTGAAATAGATTAAGCTCATTAATACATCACGATTCACTTGCATTTTAAGCCAAAAATCGGATAGTCTCCAAGGGGCATTAGAATCCAGAATATGATAGTTACTGTTACTTTGTCTGCTTTTCCATGGGCCTTCTCTGGAAGTTTTGTGAAGAGTTTTTAATTTGCTTGCCTTATTGGGCCACTGAAGAATAAACAAATCCATCTTTTGTGGGGATCCCAAAACTTGTATTGCCTTCAATCCAGGATTTAGCACTTGTCATGCTGATTTGATTCAACTCTGGCTACATGCTGTATAGCTTAGGTTTTTTGGGAAGGCTCATTTCTAAGCTGTTGAGAGAAAATCAGCTTGCACTGGAAGAAGAGTTGCAGCTTTATGCTCTGAAGGCCTTCACCCTTCTAAACTAGGAAGGAAAGTGTTACAGGGGTGAATAAGCTCTGATGATGCTCTGCATTCACTTTCAGATTTCTTCTTGCTTCTGGAAGAGAACGGGAGCCTTCTTCCTCGCAGCATGTAAGGCAGAAGATGAGTTACAGTGCTAGAACTGTTTAATAGCCCACTGTAATAGTTCAGGAGGATCTAGGGTGTGAGTTAATCTGGGAGATTGATGTAGATGTGCAATGAGTACCATATTTTTCAACCCAGACATTCTGAAACCTACACCTGTGATGCTGAGGTGTAATTCCTTTGCAGTTAGAACTCCAGAACTCAGCCTTTTTAGTTTACTCAATGTGCCCCTGCTCAGCACACAGGTCCCCTCTCCCTTCCCTGTGAATACTTCCTCTGCTTCTTTACATTATGTTTTTGCCACTAGATAATATATTCTCTACTACCTAAGGAATCTATTTTCTATAATTGATATACTTAAAGATAGTGTCAGTTCAGATATAATGACAATTATGGCCACTAAATCATTACTCTTTTAAGTATATTCTTGGTATTGAATGAGTAATGCTTACAAACCACTAAAGAGAGAGTAATTTTGTTTATAAACAACTATTTTGAAGGCACACACTCATAAAACTGAACATACTTTTAACTATGTCAGCTCAAGTGTGCAATTACTGAGAAGCCTTGATTTGAAGCATTACAGATCTCACTTGTGTAACCTCTTCCAGGGCAGGGAAGGGGAGCAAAGGGTACTAATATGTGCTAATTCTTTCATAGTTGTATTTCTGTACCCTGCATAGTTAAGAGACTCTAGATAAATCTGTCCTTTGCGCCTCCTTGTCTGTTTTTTAAACTTTGATTACATGTACAATAAAATATTTCTTGATATTCACTTAGTCTATTTGGATGATCCATCTTTTCTTCCATCCTGTGAAAGCACAATCTGCATTTTGTGCTCTGGCTTTTCCTTTACATGCCCCATGTACAAATTGTAGGTTCCTGGGAGAGCATGTTGGGTGTGTTGAATTGGAACTGAATGAGCTGCAGCAGGTCAGAGGTCCACAATGAACCCTTGAGTGAGAGATGAGCAACTGCTGTGTGATCCCAGCTAGGGATGTGTAACCCTATCCTGTGTTCTGCTTGCCAGCTCATACAGACCTCTTCTCTGGTTCATCTGGCTCCTCTTCACAGCTCTGCAAAGGTTCTTATTTACAGAGTACCACAAGATCTTTTCCTGAGATCCCTTGGACCTGTCTGAGGTGCCAAAGAAATGCTAATTTTGCTGGATGGGGTGAGCACAGTCTGCAATATAATATATACAGAGGACACAAACTGCAGCCACACAAGGTGGCTGCACTTGTTTCATGATACTTTTTCACAGAGAAAGGATGGAGATAAACTGGGAAGCATCCTTGTCACTCACAGCCTTCACAGGCTCAAATACAGCATTGGCTGGCTTTTTAACACTTGGAATGTCTGAATGTTGGTTGATGAATATGTTGTGTGGCTCACTGCTTCCTTGGGGTATTCGGGAGCCAGAGAGGGAATCTGGAAGAGCTTGACAAACTTGCCACCTTTGAATGATGGCTGAAGAGTCTGTGTGGTATATAATAATTTTTGTTGTTTTATTTTTAACGTGATATGTCTCATTTTGAACAGCTTAAACGTCTCACCTTTCCCAAGGCAAATTCGTGTGTTTTCTAATTAAAAAAAAAAAAAAAACTAACTGGAAAAAAATGAAGTTGTTGCTGAATAGTCAGAAAAGCCTATTTAGATGTCTGTGTAGACCATCTTACGTTTTGAGTAAAGCATATGAACGCTAGTTAAATTTGAAGATGCTGGAGAATTGCATATGGTGTCCTTGTGCAAGCACAAAAATAGATGCATTGGTTTTCTAACTGAGAATTCACAGTTGATCAAATTCCTGATATTGAAAACTTCATTTAAATTTCAGATAGCTGTGTGCCAGGTCTTAGTACCTGTAGTGTTGACTTTACTCACTGAAGAGATTTAGAATATCCTAGATGCAGGAAAGGGACAGATTTTTATGTTGATCAGATGCACTACTACAGAGTTCAGAAGGAAAGCTCTCTAAGGTTTTTAATCTCTGTTGACCAAGTCCTTAGTGCTGAATGACCTGACTAACTGAAATGTTGTGATCAAACTCTACAGAAAATGATGAATTTCTGCCAGCCTAACATTTAAAAACTTGTTTTGTCATCGACTAACCATCTTACAGGGAGTTTCAGTGTGGCCTTTGAAGGCTTTCTCTTTTCATTCACAAAAGGCAAGGATCAAGGATCTCTTAAGTGACTGCTATCAAGTGATCCTACAAAGCTTTTTGTCCCTTTGGAGGATGTAAGGGCTTGGGCTCTAGGTAGCTGTGTAGTCTGCTCAACTTTTAATATGTAAACTAATTGTTGAACAGATTCAAAGACAGCATTACTTGTTTTATTACTCTGGCAATGGAAGTATCAAAATAATATTAGTAATAAAATCTATACCTTTTTTTCATAAAGCTAAATATCAAATAATAAACTGAAATATATGGGGTCATTAGAAACTTTGCCTTCTGCTTCTATACATGACCATTTTTTACCCCAACATATCAGCAGCTCTGAGTTGCTGTAACTACCTGCTATCTGACTCACATTCATACCCAAGGTCTCTGACAAGTTTTAGTGTATAATCTGCTCACACAGAGAAGTAGAAGCATGTTCTTTGACTTATTCTTGATGCATTATATTACTTCTGGTGGGATTGACTGGCTTGTCTGCAGAAAATTTGGTGCATTCATTCCTAAATTGCTTTGTATCACAAAGATATGGGTTGTTGAGGTACATGTTTTTCTCCTCTTTACCTTGTTTATAGGGAAATACACAGAATAGGGTTTAACTTGCTCCTCGCTTTGCGACTGTAGCTGTCTTTCAGGTAAAGATACCATGCCTTGCACTATTTATATTGAGTCTTCTCTCTGAAGTCTGTTTTCAGATGCTCTCAAAATCTACATGTGTATATCTGTCAAAACTCTGGGTTTTCATGAGCTCAGGTGCATCTGTGCAGCTGATCAGAGTGGGCACTGCTTGCCAGTACTCCTTGATGGCATTGCTGCTAAGCCAAGGCTCGTTGTCAGTTCTAGTGCTGTCCTTTGTCTTTTCCCTGTTCTTATTCATTTCTCTTTCTTTCTCCCATAGTTTATGGCTCCTTCTCCAGGTTTCCTCCACAGCAGCACATCCACGTTGGAGTCTGGCTCCCTGAGAGAGGTGATAGCAGCTCTTGAAGCACAACTGCCCTGCTCACCCGAGCCTCCTGATGTCTCTTGCAGTGGCTGAATAAAGGATGACTGAAGCAGCAGACATGGAAGGTGAGTTCTCAGTTATAAGGCTCCATCCCATTAGGCACCCATAGCAGTGCAGCCATAACTTGGTGATTGGCATGGAAGGTGTGGAATAAACAGAACTGTTACAGTTTGGAGAATGTCAGGGTGACTTCTGCGAGGGTAGAGAATTGTGTTTCTATATGGTGTTTGTGGGACACTCAATTTAAAACTTGAATTTGCGGGCATTAACTGAAAGAGAGAAACAAGGCTGTAAATTGCATTCATTACAGTCCTTTTATGGAGGATAAATGCTGGGAATATCAGCATGCTCACAGGCAATGAGGGGTGCTTTAGTCCTTCTACTCCAAAGCAGAGGTTCCCTGTGTTATGGTATGAATATACCAAACTGAGCACTCTGCTGCTTCAGGAGCATGGCCTGAATGAGTTTTGATTTTACAGCTAGGATGGAAAGAAGAAAACCATGAAAGAAACTGAGTGAGGGTGTACAGGACAAAGAACTGACTGGCAGTGTGGTTGAGGCATGCAGAGCTGTGATTTTTGGGGAAGTAAGGAAGGATGCTGTGGATGTAATAGCTATTAAACCAACTGAACACAAGAGGGCTACAAGAACGCATTTTCTCTGGACTGGAAAAGTTCTGGATGGAGCTTTGTTAATGCCTGTCTACCTTTTGGCCTGCTTTTAATTTTATACAGCTGGGAAATGAAATGAAATGCTACTTGACACCCTTTAAGTGCTTGTGTACACCTATCACTTCAGTACAGGCTATAATGATTTGGATTGCTATTTTTAACACTTTTCTAATACTTTACTTAAATGTTGGAACTACTTACTGAACATGTTGCTGCTGATAAGGTACCAACATCTGTGGCACAGATACGTAATTTGGTATGTGCTCTAGTGATATGAATGCTTCGTTCTCCACCTAAATTTTGGAGAACTCAGATTGTGTAAGCAAGTAAGGAAAAGGGAACATAGGAAAAGCAGTCTGGAAAAGTACAAGCCCTGCCTAGTAACCAAGAGCAAGTGTTAGGTTGCTTCTCTATTGATCCAAAGTGCAATTAAAAGCTACCTCCTGCAGCTGAGTTTAAATTGGGCTTTTAAAGTTCTTTTCTTTCCCCCACAGACCTAGTATCAAGTGGTAAAACACCTGCACAGCAGGTCTCCTATAAAATCACGGAGTGGAGTTTTCATCAGCCTCAACTTCTTGGTTTGCACGGGGTTACTTACCTGAAGTTGTCTGTGAGCTCAGTTCAGGTTCTGAAAAACAACACCAAAGCATCTGCTGGCTAGAGTCAGAGTAAGTGTTCGGTGTTCTGCCTCATTTGCTGTGGTACTCGGTGTCAGTGAAAAGGCTTCTTTCTGCAATAAAAGGGTGCTTTAGGTTTTTTTCAGAAGGAAAGGTTGTGCAGTTTTGTTTAGAAGGAAGTGAGAATTTTAGATTTTGTTCATTCCCTACTGTTCTTTAGACAATAGTTTGTCTCTTAATTGAAGCTGTCAGGATTTGTTTGTTTCTCTTGAAACAGCACAGGAATATAACTTCCCAATCAATTGTAAATCATTGCTGAATATATAGCTTTACTTAAATGGTTCAGGATTAGCTTCTGAAGTGCATAAAACTTGCAGAGATTAGGAGGGCCCAAAACAAAGCCTGCTGCAGGTTTAGGCATCTGGTATTTTAGCAATGACTTCTTTTCACATAAATAAGGCGCAGACCCACCAAAACTGATACTTAGGAGCTAGGGAAGTTTTTTCGTCAGGTGTAGGCACACAAGGCTCACTGAATCCACTGTAACTCTTGGTACGAATGTTTT
Source organism: Picathartes gymnocephalus (assembly GCA_013390045.1). Taxonomy (NCBI): domain Eukaryota; kingdom Metazoa; phylum Chordata; class Aves; order Passeriformes; family Picathartidae; genus Picathartes; species Picathartes gymnocephalus. Next base: position 134,188 of record WEKY01057758.1, on the reverse strand, counting down.
CTACTTCTGAATATGATAGGCTACTAGGAGAGTGGAATATAAGCAAAGAGGATAAAATATCCCGCAGCAGTAAAAAGCTCCTTGCCTCTCTGTTTCAAAGAGCCCTTAAGAAAGAAAATGTTAATATTCCTTCTGTACAGAGATGGAAGCCAAAAGAGAAGGGTCTCAAAACTGCCTTTTACAGCAGTTTTGAGCTAGAGAAACAAATATGCATTACTTTGCAAACATTTATGTTGAAGTTAACTAACTGGGCCTAAGGGAAGCACTGGAAGGAGTTCATGTTATGGCATTTTACTGACCTAAGTTCACCCTATTGGTTCACCTGGCACAAACAACTGTGTGCCCCAGCTGCCTCCCTCTGCTCCCACTGCTGAGTGACACTAATGGCTCAAACTTCCCAGCTAGGAACTACTGATGATTATCTTCTTTATCAGAAAATTATGCAGCTACACAGTGCTAGTGGCAGAGAGGCAGAGAGGGAGGAATTCCAAGTCCTTAACATGGCTAGTTAGGCAGTCATTAACTGCAGCCTGGCTTTCTGAGCTGGAAAGCATCTCATTTAGGCATGATCCTATATCTGCAGGCTTGTTTCTGTAGGGCTTCTCTCTGCCAACTTCCAAGATTGGCCATAATGGGCTGACTATGGCCACTGCTGTTAATGTTCATTCTATGCATGTTGTGTTTGCTACTGCTGACACTTTTTTTCTGATTACTTGCAAAAACACACAAGCAACAGGCTAGTTCCCTTGAGTTTATGGCCTAATTAGGTAAGGTCTTTGCATAGAAAAGTAAGATAATTTGGAAACAGTTGTTAAGCAGAAAAATATTATTGTCCATCATCTGAGTAAATTACACAGGTAGGGAGTGAGGGGTATGTTCATCCCTTAATTTTAAATTCCTTTTGGAGATGAAAGTATTGATGCCTCACATCTATAGTACAGCTGCACTGTGGTGTCCACATTCTTATGTGTTAGGCAAATCCAGTTCTGAGTGTTCTCTGAGACCTGGCTTTCCCAGAGCTGCAGTGCTATCTGTGAACACTCCCCGTTCACCAAGGGAGTGTTTGGGGTTTAAGTGCAGAGTCAGCTCTCTGTTCTGCGTATCCCACAGCAGGAAGAGCTGGGGGCTGCAAGGGACAGGGGTATGAACACAGTTGTGGGGAAGGCAGATGTTTATCTCCTGGGAGGGGCAGTGTGGGTACTGTGGCACTTTGTGTGGATCTTTCAGAGAATCTGGTAAAAGGTTTCGGTCTGCTTTAACAGACTCTGATTGCACTAAGTGTGTGTTTGGCAGGCTCACTGAAAGGCAAGATGGTGCCCCAGTAAAACCAGTGAGGCCCGTGCTGTCTGGCAGTGTGGCACAGTGTGTGCTGCACCCCACAGCAAAGGGTGAGGTGTTCCTGCCCTCTGAAGACAGTGCTGCTTTATGGGCCTGGGATGTGTACTCGGGAAGGGCAGAGGCCAGGGGCAAGTGAGCAGATGAAGGATCACTGAGATCTGTGTGCAGCTGGGCCTTGTACGTTGTGTGTGGTGCACTCCCGAAGTGAAAGCAGAGCACTGGGCAGCTGGCAGCATCACAGCACAGCGTGTGATGTGCTGCTTGGCAGGCTGGGGCTGGAACACGCAGAAACCAGAACTGAGCTAGCAGCAGTGAAGGACTCCAGGAACAGTGTGTCTGTATAGACCAAACCAAAACTTAGGGAGGGCTGAGGGCAGTAGGGTCATGCACAGTTAGGGAAATGTGGAAATTACCTCCATGCTGTTGAGTAAGCATAAGGAGCACACACCTCCATTTGCACTCTGCTCTTGCAAACTTGCAGTTCCAACTGGGAGCGGATTTCAGTCCAGCTGCCCTCTCAGCTGTACATGCACAATTGCTTTTGGCCAGGGATCTCTCCCTTCTCTGAAACCAGAGGCTGCAGAGGGGTTGTTGTTGACACCACAGTGATCCCTGAAGTCCCCAAGCCCTTTGAATTTCTTTCCCTTTCTCACTGATGGCTCACATGCACCACTTTACCCTGGAGCAGGGCACAGCTCTTCCCTGCCTAAACTGATGAATGCTGTGGTCCAGGAGATGTCTCTCCTCTGGACTACAGACATGGGACTTAAGCATGTTAAGTCTTCTCATTTTATGCTTTTGTGGTAGTTTGCATCTGGATCAGACTCCTCATACAAGCTTGAGAAGCCTTAGGCTTGGATTTAGATCTTTTGATCCAAGTGCTGAGTCTGTGGATGTTGCACATTCTTTTGGCACCAGCTGCTTATCAGCAAATCCCTGCCACAGGATACAGGGATTTGCTGTTGTCTTGCCCTCTCATCCAGCTGCATCACAAAACACCGGTGGGCAAAGCCCAGCCATTGAAGGTATTTAAACTATCAGAGTTCCATTTTGATGGAGATGAGCTGCAGAGCAATCATGCCTGTAGATCTACCCGTATCTTTAAGACATGAATGCTTGACGGGAGTAGCTCGAGCCAGTGGATGACACGAACTGCGTTTTATTGATGTCGGGTATGCCGAGCTGAGCAAGGTGTCCTTTGAGCGGTTCACGAACGTACAGGGCAGCAGGCGGGGTCACCCCGTGCGGGCGGGGGGCTCGGCACACCCGGCCTGTCAGCACCCTCGCTGCCGGGGTGTCGGTCTGTGGAGCCCTGCCCGTGCCCGTGCCCGTGGCGGTGCCGTGTGTGGAGCCCTGCCCGTGCCCGTGCCCGTGGCGGTGCCGTGTGTGGAGCCCTGCCCGTGCCCGTGCCCGTGGCGGTGTCGTGTGTGGAGCCCTGCCCGTGCCCGTGCCGTGTGTGGAGCCCTGCCCGTGCCCGTGCCGTGTGTGGAG
>WEKY01057758.1:6080-130775 GCA_013390045.1 Picathartes gymnocephalus | reverse complement strand
CGGGCCGGGCGGGAGCAGCCGCCCCTGCCCCGCCGGAGCCGCCGAGCCCCTCGACGGGCGCGTTGTCAGGGCGCGGAGCGAGGCCGGGCGCAGCGGGGCTGCCCCGCACCCCTCGGGCACCGGCTGTGCCGGGGCGCTGAAAGCCATTCCCAGGCGGGTTCGAACAAGGTTTGCACCAGTTTGGGGGAAATTAAAGTTCTGTTCGTTTCCGTTTTGTTTTCCGACCCTCGGGATGAGTTCGGGTCACGCCGAAAGCCTTTCGTAGACAACCAGGAAAACAAGGCTGCTACAGAGAGGTTTTATAAAGTCTTCCTGTAACTCGAGGAGCTGAGTTGAAGTCGACTCCAATGGCTAGAGAAGGAGCGAGTGAGGTTTCGTATGGATCTGGCTGTCTTTAGACTGACTGGTGACAGAGCGGGTCAAAGTGTTGGGCAGTGGGTTTTCCTGTGACAGGATCATTGGGAAGAGCTTTTCCCCAGGTGTATTCTCTGGTGTCAGGTAAGTGGAGGGCTTGGACAGCAGCATTACCTCCAGCTCGGATGCTTCTTTACCACTGCCGGGTCTGATGGGGGTTGGGATTTGGCTGCACCTTTCCATCACGTAGTGCGTGAGCGTATGGGTCTGGTTCTGTTCTTGTCTCTCGGTCACTAGTCTTACTGTGCGACCCGGCTCCAGGGCTGGCAGTGGCTTGTTTGAGCTTGGACGGGACAGCAGCCCTTCAGGTTAAAGGGCTGACGGGCAGGATCCAGCAAGGGAGACCCTTTGCCTCTCTAGTGCTGCGCTTGGTGTTGTTTTGCTGAGATCAGAAAAGGTTGCTGTGGATGCTCACTTTTGTTAAGCATGATGGCCAACATCCTGAAAACAATGGCTAGATTTTCCCCAGGGGGTACTGCTTGCTCCCAAGTAGTGAGATGGTCAATGATGCCTCTTAATAGAGAAACCGTCTCACTGCTTGATAATTCAGGCTTGAGGCAGGTTCTACAGGCATGCCCCGAGCTGCTGTCTTGCACAATTTGTCCATTGTGTGCACCTGTAATACCGGTTACTGGCAGTGCAGCTGAACAGAAGTCGCTCAACTCCTTCAGTGGAGGCCAAGTGCGGTTGTTTGTCTCTATCCTCAAAGGCAGAGTTATGTTGTTTCTCCTAAGTGGTTAAGCCAGAATGCTAAACATGTGTTAGTCTCCTGTATTTAGAAAGGTGTACCTGTCATTATATTTGCAAATAGAATGTGCACAGTAATGAGTTTACAGATGGCAATGCAGTCTCCACACCTTAAGTCCCTGTAGAAACGTAACTTTTCTGGTTACACCCCGAGACAGCCCTAGATACCCACTTCCCTCTGGTATCGCTTATGTAAACAACTGGAGTTCCTATTCTGCCATTGAAGGTCAGTAAATATGGGACCTGATTTCAGGGAATCTGATCTCAGAACTCTCCTTGATGCATGTATTTCACAAATGCCAATTTTCAAAGCACTCACAATGGTCCCAGGGGAGCACTGCTCACAGTAGTGCTGCTTATTGACGATTTGGAGTCTGGCTGCTGTATTGAATTTTACAAGGTGAGTGTGCATTCTTACAAGTAAGAATTTTATTTTTCCTTTTTTTGAGGCCATAGTACAAACACTTACTGGTATTATTGCATTATATTAGTGCTGTCAGCCTTACCCTGTTCTTCTCTTGCGGATCTGGTGCTGATGAAACAACACTGTCAGGGAACTCTAGCTTTAAATTCTGTCCTCCAGTCTCTGGAAAAGGGTTGTTAACACTCGGTTATGAGTCAAGAAAACAGAGTTTGCTGGGTTACAAATCAAGAGTAAGCCTTGGCTCATGAGTGATCAACTTTCAACAGGTCATCTAAACCTTCCATAGACTGCTTCCTCTGTTTTGGAATGACAGGGTTGTGCTTGCCGTCTTTTTCTGTGTTTTGAGATGGAATTAAAAGGTGCTTGTGCAAATGGTACCATGTCTTAGCAAGAGAATTGTTTATTCTCTTGCAGATTTCTAGGCAAGTTTGAGGGCAGAGTCTTTGTTTAGCAAAGCTGACTTCATATCCAGCTGAGAAACACAGCTTTTATGCCTGGATTTTACTTTGTGATATGTTTTTTTTAAAAAAGACTTTTTAGAAAAATGAAATTCTGCTTACTAACATATGTGGGTGCAGCAGAGATACACGTCATGAAGGATTGCTGTCTCAACAAAGTCAAAGAGTGGGGAGAGAGCACAGAGGAGTAAAGATAAATCTCCCAAGGACATGTGTTGCTGTAGTCTCTTGTGCCTGTAAGTGTTGCAATCCTACTGCTGCCTCAGTGTTATCAGTATTACTTTTTTGAATAAATACAGGGCTCTGTTTGCGTAGCTCTGAGTGCAGGATTGGTGCATGTATAGTAAAAGGTCTGATTCCCTCCTACCTGTGCTACTCATCACTACAGGGAGACAAATTAGTACTTGTGGGCATGATCTGAAACCCTGGAGAAAGATCAAAAGAATCCCATTGAGCACAGTGACTCTAAAAATGTACTTGGGCTGAATAGGAAAGGAGTTGGCCAACACTGTTTCCACGTAGCAAGACATTTGGTAACCAGACACTGATCTAGAAGCTGGGGTGGAAATAGTAGTTGTTGTGACTGCAGCTGCTGATACCTGCTTAGTGTTTGGAAATGAACTCTAAGCTCTTCTGAATATTGGTCTCACCAACACTCTCAATGCCCTTAATTGTTAAAATGGACTCAAATCTGCAAAAAATATTTTCAATGCTGCACAAAGTTTACTATTTACAGTTCTAAGAATGACTGCTTATTTTCTACTCATGATACAACTGTGTATTGGCCTCACAAAGACAACGAACTTTGTCTCTAGGCATCTACCTCTGAAAGACAAGAAGGGCAACAGATGAGAGCAGATGAGAGGAGAGAAAATGACAAATGATTCTGTTGTTGAAGGCACCAGTTCTTATGCTACATGATAAAAAAAGTTCATGTGGTATTTCTTTGTCAATCTGTCTTGTAGTGAACTTTTACTGTGGCAGTACATAATGGCAGTGGAATGGCATCCTGTTTTAGAAGATCCTGAGCTGATAGACTTTTCTGCTTGCCAAGAGGTGACTGCAGGGGAAGTGACAGAAATACATGAAATCATGAACACTATAAAGATTAGTTACTACACAAAGAGTCAGGGTACATCCTGTGAAATTTTTAGGCACTAAATGTATAAAACATAAATGGGAATACTTTTTCACACAGTGTAGATGACTGTTTTCAATCCACTGCTGAGGGTGCCGTGGATGTCCCAGTAATTTAGACTGTTCATAGAGGGCGGGGCCACAGGTGTGCTGTCCAGTTGCAGGTTTCGGTCCCTGAATCCTTAAAACTGATTCTTGGAGATAGGACTACCAGAGTGATTTTACACATACCCTGTTCCTTATGCTGTGCCCTTCTGGAAGCTGCTTTGATCAGAGTACAGCTCAGGGGCTGATCCATAATCTGTCATTCGATTACTCCCTGTCATTCAGTTGGACTTTAGAATAGCGTTTTGTGGGATTTGTGAGGAATAATGTTTTTACAGTTCTTTGGAAGTGTGTAATCTCTGACTTTCCAGTTTTGGATGTTCCTTCTCTGAGTGCTCATGGCCATTACAGATTGTCACTGTTTAATACTGGAGCCCGCTCAGGCCATGCAGGAATTGCCATTCACACTTTACTGTCTCTGGGTAATAAGCGCACTTCTGGAAAGCAAAAGAAATGTTACGATAGATCATCTACTGATTATTTGCCTAATAATCAGCTATATAATAATATTTGCTTTTTGAAATACATGTATTTTTGCTCACAAATAAGTAAACTGCAGAAATGTCAGAGCCAGGAGTCACTAGGATATGGAGAAAGCCATGTCATTTAGGGTGGGCAAGTGCAGGAAGAAGGCTGGAGGGATAATGGGCAGCTGGGTCTGTCGTGAGGCAGGAAAATGACAGATTTTGCTGCTTTTCTGTGTCTTTAGTTACTTCAAAATCCCATGCTTTATAAACGGTCCCATGGAACTTCTGAAGCCATTAGCTACCTGCAAGAACAGCAAAAGGACAAAGTGATGAAAGTACTGGGGAAACTGGTGAGTCAGGGAGGACAGATAGAGCTTCCTCTCCCTGAAGTACTTGCAAGATTTATGCTTTGGCATCCACGTCAGGCATTTCTGTGAGCCAGTCGTGGTCTTGCTAGTGATGCCTAAATTAAAACAATACTGCTTGTGTGAAAAGAATACTGTCTATATCACGTGTGCCCAGCTACTAATTTACATCCCTGCCCATTAATTTCCCTATTGTCCTATTCCTGCAGGCTGTCATCTGCATTTTCTTGGCTGCATTGGCTCTGTACTTTACTGAGTGGCCACCCCTGGGCCTTTGCATTTCTGCAGATGTTGCAATGTAGACAGGGAGTTGCAGGATCCAGTCTTGCTAGCATGGCGCTTCATTTGGGAGTAGGAATACAGCATGCAGAGGCATTGGGGTAGGATGGGAAGGTGCAATTTACATTTGTATGTTTGAAGGCAAGCTTGGCGTGCCTTTCTGGCTAGACGTGCCTGTCTGGTCTGGAATGTTCTGATGTGTGTTTCTCAAAATTACATACATAGTCCCAGGTGCTCTATGCGCCAGTGTTTTTTTCTTCTCTAGCTTGCTGAGTTTATGTAGGATGTCCATCTGCTCTCCACTATTAGGGAGGGCATTAAAATCCATCTTCACTAACCAGTAAATGCCTGTTGTTGCCTTGCTGCTTGCCGTTGGAGCTTGGAGATAGTTTTGCTCAGACACTTGCAGTTCTCAGTGGCTTGTTAACCAGCACAGGAGCTCTGTGGTCACCATCCTCTGCCTAGTCCCCTGGGGTAAGTGATGGGCACAAACCACAAAGGAATGAGAAACAGACTCACTGTTGTTTGAATAAAATGCAGAAATGTGCCGTGTTGTGCCTTTGCTGTGCAAGGCTGCATGCTGGAAGGTGAGCAGGTGGAGTGTTGGGTGAGTGCCTGTGTGCTCCGAGCTCTAGAGAAGCCATGGGAAGGGCTGCGTGAAACTCTCCACAGCCTCTGGGCTCAGGAGATGGGATGGGAAAGAGGCAGTACCTCAGGCATTTCCTTTCTTTCAAGTCTCGTGGCTGGACTTGGATAAATAGCAAAATGAATTCGTGGTCCTTTCTCATTCTACAGGCTAAATATTGGGCCAGCATATAAAGCATTTTGTGAGATTCTCTGCTCTGGCCCTTCCTTCAGTAAACAATGGTTGCTTCTTTTATGTTTATGCTTAGATTAAATCCATGTTCTTTTTACCTTGATGAAAAAAAGCTATTTTAAAAGGGAAAATTGATAATTTCTCCATTCAAAATGCCTAGGAAATGCCTAAATTAAATGCTTCAGTGTTTCCAAAAGATTATCCCATGCTCTTTCAGAGTCATAAACGTGATCTGAACTCACACGTATCTTTGGTCCTTTTGGAGCTCAGGTTTTCTCAGGTGAACGTCTTTGTTGGGAGCTGGAGGAACAAGTGTGAGGCTGCTGCCAAGCTGCACTGGTCTGCTCCACCAGACATGGGAATCCCTAGGCTGGAGCAGTGTCTGTCAGCTGCCTGCGGAGCCAGGTTAGCTTGTCACCATCTGGGTGTGCCTGCCCTGTCCCAGAGCAAAGGTTTTTAACTTCGCTCCTAGAGAGGTCAGAGGCAGCGGAAGGGCACTGCAAATGTAGCAGGGCTTTGCGAATAAATGATAAGGCAAAGTGGAAGTGAAACTAAGAGAGCTGCATCTTTTGCTGGAATCCACTGGGTGAGATTTTAGCTCTGTTTCTTCACTAGGAGTTCAAGGAACAGGCTGGAAAAACAGCTTCTTGTGCCTGTAAAGTACACAGGGGTTGTAGTGCATTAGGGGTAGCTCTTGGCAGCTTGTTCTGCCTCTCCCCTGGTTTCTTCTCGCTTGTAACCTCATGAAGGTGTCCTCCGCCTCCCAAAAACATATAAGCAAATAAAAACACCTCTAAGAGCCCAGCCTAGGAGGCAGAAGGGATGTGATTACCTAGTTAATAATTGTTTGAGATCTCTTCAAACTGCTGCTCTCTGTGAGCTCGGGCAGCTCACATCCCTGCTGTGTGTGTCCTGTGGCCGGCACTGAAGGGCAGTGGTGTGGCTGCTTCCCACGGCTGTGCTGCAGTCCCTGGCCTGCTCTCCTATGGCAGAACCTGAGGCAGCTTTTATGCAAACTCCAGCCTTGTCTGTGCTTGCTTATTACCTGAAAACTGGAGTAATTTCATTTGCAGGAATAAAAATTTAAGAAAATTGAGAGTATTTATCCTCTGTAAGAACTGGATGCCATTGCCTGCATCTGTCCCTTTGGAGCTGTTTTGGAAAGTGGTGCTGCCTCTGCTCTCCAGAGCAGTGCAGGAAATCCTGCATTGCTGTCGGTGGGACAGCCCAGCCTGTGAGGAGGAGGCACAGGCACACCTGTGCTGTAGGGAGGACACTGGGGCAGGAATGCCACCAGTTCATGCCTGTGCTGTAGGGAGGACACTGGGGCGGGAATGCCACCAGTTCATGCCTGTGCTTAGGGAGGACACTGGGGCGGGAAAGCCACCAGTTCATGCCTGTGCTTAGGGAGGACACTGGGGCAGGAATGTCACCAGTTCATGCCTGTGCTGTAGGGAGGACACTGGGGCAGGAATGCCACCAGTTCATGCCTGTGCTTAGGGAGGACACTGGGGCAGGAATGTCACCAGTTCATGCCTGTGCTTAGGGAGGACACTGAGGAATGAGCCAACGGCAGAAGGACTCAACCTGCTGGATGTAGCGATAAGTGCGAGCAGAGCTGGAGGGAGCTTGGGCACTTACAGGGCACTTAGAAAGCTCCTTGAGCTTTGTTTTCTGGTCCTTAGGTAGGGATCAGGAGGGAGCAGCTTGAGCTCAGCTATACTGTTTTGATTATAGTTTTATTTAACTCAAGTGAGGCTATTGAGAAGGTTGTTGCTGTCTAGATTGATACCATATGTTATAAATATCCTTAAAATGCTGGTGAGCTGGTCCATTTAAAATCTTCAGTGGTAAGATAAGGGTGACTTCTACATCATGAAAAGCATAAAATCAATGTGTAACTATGGTCACGTGCCCCTGTAATGATCTGGCACAGCTTTTATTGCATGGACTTTGGATGTATTGTTTAGGGGAAATTGCTCAGAAATGTTCCTAATGGAGATTAAGTGAGGAAGAATCCTGTGCCAGGTAGGCAGCAGTACACTGCTTCGGGATTTTTGTGTTGCTGGGTTTGTGTATATTTTCTTTTTTCTTATTTGCTTACATCATGCAGACTAAGTACATGTTTGAAATTTTGAGAGCCAACAGTATTTAACAAGCGTCTGTCAGCTCCTGTACTGCTGTGAATAAATGTTTTAGTGACAGAGTAAACAAGTAAGAAAATTAATATTTTTAACAAAGTAGTCTGTTTTGAATTTTACATATTTGCTTTAGAAGTGTTTGAAACCCCAGAGTGTGTATTAATTAAAGGTCAGTAGCCAGATGGGATTTCATGTAACAGCAGAATACCAAAATACCTATTCTGAGTGTGTTAGTATTCTGTCTTGTCCTGATGTGGGTAGATTTTTAATAGGTCAGTAGGTCTGTTCAGAACATCTTTCTCATTTCACTTTAAACACCTGGCATTCCAAACCAACTGTGTGTTCACAGCATAGCTGGATTTTTTTCTTTAATTTCAGTGTTTACTTTCCTCCCCCCCTCCAAAACAAAACAAAAAACCTCACTAAACAAAGCAAAAACTAAAAGGATTTTTTTATTCTTGAAATGTTTTGGAGATAAAAAAAAAAAGCTGATGGCTGGAATAATGTGAATGTTCATATTTTTTAAAAGAGAAAATTTAATGAAAGTAGATTTTGTTCATTTTCAGTTGTGATGTAAAAATAAATACTGATAAAAACATCTGGACAGCTGTCTATGTTGGGAAATAGATTCTTTCATATCAGAGGAAAGAATGAAAAATAGTAAAAGAGAAGCAGAATATGAACTCTACTAGACTAAAACAGTGACAGCAGATGAAGCAGTCTTCAGGGGAATCAGAATACGTTAAAAAAGAACTTTATCATAGCAAGTCGCTTCCTCTCCACCAGGTACAGCCAGTCAGTCTGGTTTTCCCCAGGCTTCTTTGGCAGCTGAATGTCTGGATTTTCATCCCACTTCCCATTTTATGTGGTCTGGGAATTTTCATGGATTAGCATGTCCTGTATTGTCTGTTGCCCTACAGAAAGTTTTTAAGGAAAGCTGAAAGTTTCCTCACTCTGCCAAGATGTCTGTTTAAGGATAGCAATTCCTAATTTGCAAATTTTACTTACATGTGAATTTCAGGTCTCTGTTTTATAAAGATGGCTTTGATTTTTGTGAGTGCTTAACCAAATTTGGAGAGGTTTCAGCTGAAGGAGTGTGGAACCCCAGAGCTGCCTCACCCACATCCTTGCCCAACCACACACCCAGACAGAAGAGAGAAGGGTTCTTTCTCTTTTTTCTGCAGTCTTCCTGTTCTGCCTCCCCTCCCCTGAGGCTCCTCTAAGAGTTCCCATCTCTATCCTCCTCTCTTCTCTCAGGGACATGGAGCAGCCAGGTGCCACAGAACAGGTTTGAAACCAGTCAGCAAATGTTATACAGGCTGAATTACAGGAGGAGGAGAAACAGTTCTAGTGCATATTCTGCTTTCTCACAGTGGGATGAATTAGAGCCTCTTGCACACACCTGGAGTTCACCTTGCAGGAAGAAATGGGGCATCTTGTACTCGTTTGTGTTATTGAACAGTAAAGTGGAGAAATTACTCTGGGAAAGGAAAGCCAGGAAAGCCCCTTTCCCTTGTATTCATTTTTATCAGCTACCCCTGCAGGTGGTTTGTTGTGTATGTAATAGAATACAGCCCTTCAGACAGTTGTACTAATTGTTGCAGATTAGGTTAAATTTTAAACCCTCTGTAAAGGCAAAAATGAAACTAGTGAGCTGGTTGGAACGTGTGATCAGTCTGAAGTGTGTAATGGCCAAATACTGCAGAAGGCTGCACCAAAGGGGACCTGCAGTCCTGGCAGGGAACAGTCCAGAAAACAAGCTTGGGTGAGCTGCTTATCAGATTATTACAGCCCATTAGTTAAAGGAGGGAAAGATCTCCCAAGGAAGGTGGAAAGAAATCACAGTGTGTTAGTTTCATATACGTTTCTTGTATTGCTGTTCATGAATATGCAAACCTTCTGTATTTTGCATTTTTGATGTCTATTCTGTTTAGAATCCCACATTTGAAGTCTTTCTCAGTATAGTCAGAACTCTTATCTCCAGATTACTCAACAACTATACAACTCAATATCTAGAGAATAGTTCTGAATTATGAATGAATGCTTTCTTTAAAATCCAGTAACTTTTCCTATTTTTTTTTCTTTTGTGTAGAAACTTCTCTGCTCAGACTTTTACTAGAGCATGGAATGATTTTATCTTCACAGAAATCTGCATTGTAATCTTGATAGTGATTGTGAACATTAACTTTGTAATCCTCACTGTGGAAATGCAGTGATGAAATAAAAATACAGCAATAAACTGGAACAGGAAACAAGGAGCAGAAAGGATTAAGGTGTAGATTGAAAAACTCTAGGGAAGAATAAGGTTAGGCTAATGGTGAAGGATGTAGTAAGAGACCTGCTGTATTGGGGCTTTGCAAGGATTGGGAGCAAGTGAGGAAAGTGAGGCTTCTGTGCTTCTCCCTGGTCCCCTCAGGACCAGGGGAAGCCACCAGTCACTGTATGGACTGCTGGCAGTGTACCTGTCATACACATGGGTATAGCTACAGTTATCCTTCCTGGAAATCCCTGGGTCCTGGTATTGGTTCTGGTGAGAACAGCAATCAGGATGCCTGGCAAGAACAGGGCAGTTTAGATGTCTTCAGCTGTTAAAAACATCTCTATCTCCCCCTTGGTAAGTTTGAAGGGTTTTTTTTCCATTTAGCAGATGTCCTGCTGGAGAAGGATGTTATTCACAAATTAATGTCCTGCATTCTTAAAGCCATTTTCATGCTTTGGGTGAATGGATGACTGTACTGCTAATGTACACTATGACCAGTTATTTTAATCAGCTAATAGTAGTGTTTGTATAAATGTGAATTGATACTTTTCTCCCAAAGCCCTACTGGCATTTAAAAGCTGGCTCTTGTGTATTTCAGTAATACTGCTAATGGTAAGCATGAAAAAATCGTAGGTCAAACCTTGTTAAGTTATGACTACCTTTAAAGCTGAAATTTTAGAGCAGTGTAGATATCGTCCTTTATTTAATACAGTGTCACTCACTGAGGTCTGTCCTTTGTCACTACAGTTGTCTGACTTTCATAATACCCTCATTTCTTCAGTAAAATCAGTCAAGCTTCCTTTCCAAAGTAGGTTTCTTCTGCCCCTTATTGCCTCTTCTAAGAACCTGCTACTTTGTGATCTGAAATAGTGCAGAGTTGTTAGTGATTATGATTACTATCTCAGTATTCATTTCTAGTCTTCTGCAACACTGATCCTGATTTCCCTATTCCTGTTGTGGATAAGTCTATATTCCCTTCACTATCTGATTTTGCTGGAGGAGGGAGTGGTGTCCTCTTCTCACCACTTCAAAGTGGTGATGCACCTCCTGTTTCCCAGGGCAGGGGCAGAAAAGGAAGCAAAGCTGCTGTTTGCACAAGGTAAGGAGGATGGGTAGGAGAAGATGTAAAGGGTTTGCCTAGGGAAGAGGTACCACAGGGACGGGAGAGCTGCCTGGAACAGAAACATGCTGAGCCTCCCCCAGACCTCACTGACACCATGTCCAACCACCGTGCCAGATGTGTGGCCAGGACTCGGATTTCTGGTGCCAGGCAGAGGAATGCTCTTCCCTGGCCATGGCCCTGGTGTTAACCATGTTGCTTTGTTTACTCTAGATACACTTTATACTGCTGTTCAGTCGGCAGGGGAAGTTAAGGCTTCAGAAATGGTACACGACGCTACCTGATAAAGAGAAGAAAAAGATCATTCGAGAAATTGTTCAGATTATTTTGTCTCGCAATCAAAAAACAAGTAGTTTTGTTGACTGGAAGGACCTCAAGCTTGTTTACAAAAGGTGTGAGTAATTCTGTAAGAATGTGTAATCACTATTCATATGAATAACACATGCTAGAAGAGGAAAAATGAAGGCTCACTTGAAGAAAAGGAGCAAACAACACTCGTGGTGCTGGGCTGAGTTAGGAGCCTGCCATTGGCAATCTGGTTAAGGCAGTGTCCCTGGGCAAACCAGCTGGGTATTTGTGGGGTGCAGAATACTTGTACAGTCTGTCAAATGAGAAACACAGGTGTAACCTAGTAAGTATTAGTGTTCAGAAGGCTTTAGGCTTCTCTGCTCCTTCAAATTCCCCAGGGTAGCCTGGCTGAGATGTGTGTGCTGGGTTTTATCAGCTGGAGATTGCAGGAACTGTTCCAAGGCATTTTGATAATTTTGTCAAATTTTGTTTTTGAAATATTTGTTGCTCAGGAAAGTATTCATTCCTATTTCCTTTTCCAAAGAAATCACTGGTCTCCAGTTACACGATGCCTAATGCTAACTGCCTGTTTGTTCTCCTAAAGTTGTAGCAAATAAAAGTAGCCTTAAAGTATAACACACTGGGTAAATTAAACATCTCCCATTAACCAAAAATTGAGCTCCATGCTGTGAAGGTAGAGGTGTAAACATCTGACCAGAAGCTGGGACAACTTGGCCTCCAGCCACAGTATCAACAAGGTGAATAGATCTTGGGTTGGTTTAAACATAAAATTTTGGTGCAAGTTAGTTACAGAGCTTGTTTGGTCTAAGCAGTTTTATGCATTCTGGCCCTATGTAAAACATTGTCATTTGACAGCTAGCAACCTTGCTGTCACTCCTTTCATCTTCATTTTTGTCTTGTTTTTATTTTTTAATTAGAAGGGGTATCTTCCTACAGTTTAATTAACCCCACTTACTGTAGTGCTATTGCAGCAGGTGGAGGAGACCTGAAAGCGCTACCTACTACTGATTTATTGCCTGTTTTATTATGTCCAGTGTTATATGTGCCCCACTTTAGCAAGGGTGGAGGTGGTTCTTGTAGCTAAAGTAATAATTTGTTTAAATTACCTATCTTTTAAAGTGTTGTCTGGGATACTATAAGAATGAAAGAAAATGTTTATTTTAGAGACTAGATAGGCATTAACTGTCCTATGAATGACCTCTAAGAAATAAGCAGAGCACTGAGGTCCCAGCTGTTCACTGCCATGTTGTTGCCTCTGTTTCCCCAGGTATGCTAGTTTGTATTTCTGCTGTGCAATAGAAGACCAGGACAATGAGCTCCTGACACTAGAGGTCGTTCATCGATACGTGGAACTCCTGGACAGATACTTTGGAAACGTAGGTTTCACTTTCTCCCATGAACTCATTCCTGTCTGATAAACAAAATTATGAGCAGCTGATTTGCTTCATGTTCCATCTGCTGCACTTGCCCTGCAGGTGCTCTCAATGCAGAATTAAATTAATTATTAGAGTATTTTATAAAATAGTGCTGGAATGATCATAAGATTGTTTTTCCAGCCTTTATCCACTTGCCCAGAATTAATCTTGATGCTTTGTATGTCTGTCTTGGGAGAGAATTTGAAGGGAAAGTTTCAGGAAAAATTATTTTAAAAACCCAAAACAGGTTAAAGCATTTTAATTCTCTCTCCAGACATCTTCAAATATACTGATTTTGTTTGTGTCATAATACTGTGTACCAATTAAAGATATAGAGGTAAAAGGTAAAGTCAGTGTGTTTTTAAAGAAAAAACTTAAAGAAGGCCCCAGTAAGTCTTTCAGTAAGTCTTTAGAGACTACAAGAGACCCGTCTTTTCTATGAATATTTTTGAAATTATCCTGCCTACCTTAATTCTTATCTTAGTTAAATCAGTGTGCCATGACTCACATCTGTACTGCCTCAAAACTAAAAAGCAGTTGGTGGCTGTTGCTGGACAGGGAATTGTCTTGCTCTGTGAAACTGTGAACATATGTAACCCATATTACAAGGGCTTTGTAGGACCTGGGATAAGCTTAGTGGGCCGGGAAGTCACCTTTGATCTCTGAGAATCAGCATGAACTTAATAAGTGGGATATGTTTGCTGTAAGTCTGTATATGTAGAGAGAATATGTGCAGAAGCTTCAATATTACATGCAGTTTGTTTCTTCACCCTGCTACCTGCCACAGGGGTGCATATGCTGAAGATATTTGATCATCACAGCAGCTTTTGGCCCAGTAGTGCTTATAATAGTGTAAAAGTGATTTAAATGTGGTTGTGGCCTTTTGTTCTGGCAGGTGTGTGAGCTGGATATTATCTTTAATTTTGAAAAAGCTTATTTTATTCTTGATGAGTTTATAATTGGTGGAGAAGTGCAAGAGACTTCAAAGAAGACTGCAGTGAAAGCCATAGAAGACTCTGACATGTTGCAGGAGGTAAGGCAGAGGAGGACAAAAGGCAAACACCTCATCTTCCTACACCTGCCTGGTTTGACAGGAGATGAAAACACAGTTAAGCACTTCTGGTACTTAATTATCCAAGTGTGTCTTGTGTTCAGTTTCAACAGGTACAACAGTGCAGTTACATAAGCTTTCAATTCAACCCTCTTGGAATCATCTGGAGGCTCTTTATATAAAGCTGTTGCTCTCTTGCAGTTTAACTGCTGGAGTTTAAGAAATCATTCAGGATGTATCTTAGATACTTCTTTAATATAAGAACATAATCTAAGGTTGTATTTTATGTATACATATGTATATATAAATACAGAAAAAATCTCATCTGTTTCACTAATACATTGGAAACATAACCTGCTATTAACGTTTAAAATTGGAAAGAGTGTGTGTTTGCAAACTGCTTTCAGTCAGAAGCACCTGTGTAGTTTTTCTGCTGGGCACAGATATGTAACTCTTACTCAGAACTCTGCAGGAATTCTGTTGTAACTCAGAATGTAACTGGTACCATTGAGCCAGGAATGGCAAAAGCAGTTGAATGTGATGGGTTTCGTTCATTTTTTTCCTCGACAGTGAAGGATCCATCACAATCCTGAAGGGACTAGCACAGTGCTAGAGCTGGCTTAGGACGTGCTGTGGGAGTCGACTAGGTTTCCATAGTGGTCTGCCCTGTGACATGAAACTCAGCCACTGTGTGCACAGGCCACTGGCATGATGAGTTTAGCCACAACTGTGCTATGGCATGATTTAAATGTCAGATTTTAAACCACTGTTACATGTTTTTAAAGCAAAATAATTTCTGCATTTTAATCAATTTGATCTCATTTTCTGCAAAACTACAGCTGTCCTCAAAGAGGATGAGAGGGTTTCTGTGAATATTACTGTACCACTCCGTAATGCATCAGTTGTTTCTTTCCTTTTTGTTTCCTAGACTGTGGAAGAATACATGAACAAGCCTGCATTTTAATGTTAAACTACCTGGAGAGAAAACTGCTGTATACACCTCTAAAGTGCACTTTCTGAAATTGCTTCCCAACGTGTCAGATCCTCAGAGAAATACCAAAAAATAATAACTAAAGGGATTTGTTTGTATAATGGTGAAGATGAAGGTCAGCTAATGTAGCAAAGGGTTTAACAATTCTGTGCTTTGCATTACTCTGTATATGAGTTTCTCAGAGTTGTTATTACCCCAGTCTCGTTTCTCTTCTCCTTGCTGGACTCAGCTCTTGTTTTGTACCACGTCTTTTAGCTACAGGTTTTGTCATCACAAAATGCTCCTCTGACGGTACTTTGAAGACATATTTTTACTAGTTTTGTTTACTGCTGACTGTATGACTCTACTTTTGTACAAATGTCCATTATTTTGAATGTAATGGATTTTCTGCTGTAATAATAATTTTTTTCTAAAAGCCAAATTGTTGTGGGCCCTGATTTCACAAATTTGTTGTGACAAGATTAACCCTTGAAGTATACGAGGAAATCTGTGTCGCTTTGGGGCAGCCCCTGTCTTTCACTGTCTTCCTTGTCTTTTCTGCTCTAGTCTGCTATTAAGACTACTCCAACTGCTCCCAGAGTGCACTCTGTGCCTCTGTTTACTCTGGAAGACTGTTTGGAGGTAGGCTTCTAGGTTTAATGAATCCTTTTCTTGCTGCTGCTGCATGCAGATGGCCTGCTTCTGTCTTTCTCCTCATTTTCCTGTCCCCTTCCTAGATCCCCTCAGCCTCTGCAAAGGCTCCAAGCTTTGGAATTGTGCAGCATGAATGCAGGAGAAAACCTGAAGAGAAGAAAATCAGCCTTTGGAAGATAATCTTGTGTATCTTTTGGTATCCCAAACCCCTATTTCCCAGTAGAGTTTTCCAATCTCAAATTCATGCACCTGTTGGGATGATCAGCTTTCTAGTAGTTGAAGATGCCCTGTTTTTGTGAAAGTTGGACAATTTAATCAGCTTTTTATAACTTTGCAAGCTGCAGAAAAGATAAAATAGTAGAGAGCAGTCAGCTGGGCTGTGTTGCCCTCCTGTGTGTTATAAAGCTCTGTAGCCGAGTGCGTGTGAGCCAGGTGTGTTAACTTGCCTTTCAGCACAGTTTAGACTCTATAAACTGATTGAACTGGCTTCCTTAGAGAGATTGTCCTCCTTTAACTTAATCCAAAGGTCAGAGAAATTCTGCTTATCTGAGCCCAAAACTCTCAGCTAGATGTTTTGCCTCTGTCAAATCATGAAATTACTCTATAGAAAAATTAGGGAAGTTATCAGACAAATATGCCAGAGTGATCCAAGCATTGATTCGTATTTCCCTTCAAGATGTATTTCCCTTGATTTCTGGCATGTACAGTCAGTATTTTCTGTCAGGGGTCTTTCTCATCTTTAAATGTCCTGCATGCTTACTCTAATTTTGTGATTGCTCCTTCCTTCCTTTTCTGTTTGTATCTTCCTACAGGTGGGGCACTGAGGGTTATTTGGAGGGTGGGGGCACCTTGACACAACACAACTTTGCTGAATTGAGTGTCAGCCCACTCTTCTGCCTGTGCTTTCCAGTCTGTTAGTAAAACTCTGACAAACTGGTTCATAGCATCATGTTGCTCTTTTTATAATTACTTCATCCATCTGTTTTCTCTGTATTGATGTCAAAGGCATACTTTCAGCCTGGAAAAGACAGCAAAATTGCTGAAGGGCTTTTAATAGCTCTGAAGACATCCAATTTAATAGTAAATTAATGAAATGGTATGATTTTCTCATAGTTTGAAATTAAGTTTTTTAAAGTACAGTGTTTAATTGATTAAGAAATTATTAAGAAATCACTTCAGAATGTGCAAAGAGGCTCCTTCCGCTCTTTGCCTTTATAGGTGGGTTCCACTAAGTGAAATCATCAGTAGCTGGATTTTACTCCCTTTTGGAGCCATGCCATGATTCTCTGACTCTTAAAACTGTCATGTTGTTGAATTCTGAATTACATCAAAATAGGAGTACCGAAAAGATTTCTTGGTAGAAATAAGGGTATAGAAATAAGAAATAAGGGTAATAAGCTATTACTTATAAGGTAATAAGTCTTTTCAGTCATTTTAAGAAGAGCTAGAAGGCTTCTTTCTGTATCATTTCAAGTTGAAGAGAATTCCTGATGGAAGAAGATAATGGGTAGAGGTACTTATACCAGCCATATCAGTGTAGTATCTGAAATAAATAGCATTGCCAAACTGGTGTCTCCAGTGTCAGCTTGACAAGTGTGAAGGAATTAGTCTGGTAAGTATGAAGGAGTTAGTCTGGTTTCCTTACCCTAGTGCAAAAATTCATTGGAATAAGGTGTGCCTGTTGTACCACCTGCCTCTGTGCTACAAAGATGAATGGAAAGCGTGTTACGTACTCTAAAAGACCTGCTGAATTACGTGCATGCTTTAAGAAACACAAAGCAGTCAGTTGAGCCGTAGTTGATGTGATTTTGCAAGTGCCAGCCTGCATACTTGAAAACAGATGGGTTTGAAACATAAAACTTGTGTGTAAACTTTTTACAACCTTCAATGAGAGAGGGATCACTCAGCTAAGTGATGTTGCAATGGAATTCAGTTCAACCCAGGTCTTTCTCCAAAGGGAAGAAGCCCAAATGAAACCCAGCTCTTGTCAGGTTACCTTTAGGTCACTGTTAGACTGCACGTGTTCCCATCTTTGTGAACTCCATTGCCACTAACAGGAGCCTACATAGATTAGTGCACTGCAGTGGTAGCTCATCAGAAGATTTATGTCTCTTGATGGCTTAGTTCCTTGATTTTTCCTAGAGCAGGAGGTGCATGTATCTTTGTACATATTCACTGATCTCTGAAGCATTGCCATTTATATTTGCTGTTGATGTTTCTCTTTCCAACTTGCCTGCCTATTCTAGGCAATGCTCAATGTAAAGTTTTCTGAGAAGGTTTACGAAATTATTGTGCAAAAAAAGTATTAGTAGACTCCTTAAGTTTTCCCCATCTGATCTTTTGCAGTTCGCTAAACTCACCTTGCTGACAAGCTTCCAGCACACGTCTTAGTTTGCAAAATTGCAGTTACTAAAATAACCATTAATCATGGTCATGTTGCTAGCCTAGATTCCCTTCCTTGCTTTCACCAGCTGCATGTAATAAAAAGCTGCCTGATTTTCATGTGAGCATCTTTGCCTGGAGGATTCTTAGTGTGATCTTGCTGCTCAGTGGTTGGGACAGAGCTGCTTCTCTATCAAGCAACTATTTGCGATACATGAGTTGAGGCACCTCTGAACATACCATGGCAGAAGAGACAAACATTAGACTGGGATAAAAGTAAGTATAATAATGCCAAAAGTAAAAGAAATGTGACAAATCACCGAGAGACAAGAGCAGCAGGATCTCAGAGAATTAATGAATTTTTATTTTTGTTTCTTTTTTCATGGTGAATTTCTGAATGCTCATTAAATGGTGTCAATTCTTACAAATAATTTAAGAAAATTGGAGTTTAGGTTGCCTCCTATTGGCTTTTGTTTAACCAAGAGCCACTGACTCTTCAACACCTTCCCCAGCTGCTCCTGAGACCCCAGTGGGAAACTCGCAGTAAAGTTTAGGTGTGATTCTGTGTCTGAATTTTCCTTGGACAGAATAATGTTGTACTTACAAAAGAATGAATTACTTTTTTCCCCTTTATTTCACAGTCCTTTCAATAGAGAACACATTTTTTTATCCTCTGCTTAGCACTGTGCTACATTGGAGTAATGGAGCATGCAGAACCAATACATGAGGTGTCAGGAGGGGTTGGCTTGTAAGGGAAGATCAGAGTGTAACAGTGTGAGTGGGGCTTTTAAAGATACGCAGAGATGACCAGTGCACAGTCTCCTCAGAATAACAAGGCTCAGTGCAGTTCATAGAGAGAGATAACTTTCATCCCTGCCTGTCCATGATGTTCTATTCCACTGAAAATGTGTTTGAAAGTATTTGTCAGCACAGCTCCTGTGTGAGGGGGATGTTGCTCTCACCCTGCCTGAGATGACTAAACCCAAAGGTCTCAGTTCTGCAGCTGATCCATATGGTGGGGTTTTCATGAACTTTATGCAGTGTCTTTATGAGCATAGAGTCTGCATCATCATCCTGCATCGTTGTGTTTCTGATTTAGAGGGCTGCCAGAACTTGTGAGCTCAGACCAGGTAACAGCGTCCTTCTGGGGGAGCTGACGACATTCCTGCTGAATTCATTGTTCAGTAGTGTGCGTGTTCCTTGGCAGGATCACAGGACAAATGAAATATAGCTGTTGATTTAAATGTCTGTTAGGATATTTCAGGGATCTTTTTTCATGAAGGTAGCTGGGCTGGGTTGCAGTAGAGTAGAGAAAGCTTCGTGTTTGTAGCAGAAATAACAGGCTGCGCTGCAAGAGAGTTAATGTTTGCTGTCATGGAAACCTGTTGCCTTGGAACATGATTAATGAGACAGGCTAAGGGAAAGGAAGAAGGTATTCTTGAAATTAGTGTTCAGCAAACCCTAAGCAAAACCAGCAGTATACAATACCATGAATTTTAGTTATTTCAAATTCTGTTGTCTAGTTCATTTAACCTTGCCTTTTTATTTACTTATTCAACAGCTCTTATAACTACATGGTTTTGTGCTAAGAAAATACTTCAAAGCTAATCGTTTGGCTGACTAGAAATAAATAGCATGTTACGTGCACTCCCAGTACACTACAAAATTTGTTCAACTTTTGTGGAAAGCACACACTGAAGACAAACTTGTGCCTGGTCAGGTATGCCCCAATAGGCCAGGGGACAGTAGCAGTTTAGCTGAGGATTTTTGCCTTTTGACTGTAGTTGTAGGTTTCAGAGAGTCCAGGAATATGAGGTAGGGAACATTTCTGTGGAATATGGAAAAACTTGGTTACTCCTATGCATTGGTGTGGTAAGATTGCTATTCTCTAATGCTGAAAGGAAACTTGGGGAGGGGAACATACAAAAGGTGTTTTAAGTCTGATGTCACCCTTCTGCCATCTCCTTTTGGAATACCCACTGAGAATTCTCCTCTCTTCTGGACTTCCTGCTCCAAACCCAGAATGTATCATTCACACCAGATTCTGCAATGGAGAATGGAATGTTTTTCTCCTGCAGAAGTGAATTTTGTGTGTCTGTTGTATAAAACAATGCTGAAAGTAGAATCCCTAGTTACGCAGGGTGAAAAATTCATTACAGCTTACTGTGAATTTCAGCTGGTCCCTGGACCAGGATCTTGCATGAATAAATTAGGTCTCCCTGCCTTGTGGAGATCACACTTCAGGGCCCTCCTCCAAGCTCACAGTGAGGAGTCAGCCTTAGCTGGGCTGAGCCAACAATGACAAGTCACACGGGAACATTGTCACAGAAGCTTCAGGTGAAACAGTCTTTTCTTTATTTTTCTAGAGGGCTTAGGATGTGGTTCTAGGTGAGTATTATGCCGGGTAACAGCTCTGAAGGCACAATCTGACAGTGTAGCAAGAAGGAAATATTCTGGGAAAGTGAAAAGGGGCTGGCTGGGTTTGTAAGCTGACAGCTACACTGGGGCAACGGAGGGTTTTTTCTGGTGTCTGTTGTCAAGGTCAAGGTGATCCTTGCTTGGTCTCAGAGGGAAAACTGGCTTGGATAATGAGTTCTTGCTTGGCAAAGGCTGACACAGAGTGTTGTGTTGGCAATGACAAAAATGTTCTGTTGGCAAAAGGGTACTGCAGAGGGCAATAAAATCTAAGTTATAAAATACAGTTGTAAAACCTTGATTCATTCTGCTTGGGTTAATATGAAGAAACATCAACATTTAGCATGACAGTTCTGTCTGAAAGATGATGAAAATAATTGTCAAAAATGTTATGTCATAATGTATATTCCAACATTTATGTTTAAGTCTGGCACAAGAGTGAAAAGCCTAACACCTAAAGAAATCTTGTTCATCCTTCAGTCCCAGGCAGGATCAGCTGCACTTAAATTCTGAGTGATGTTTTTGTAACTTATTTAAATCAGCCTGTGGTGGACATTTCAAAACATTCCTGAAGAGTCTGCCCTGAAACTAAACTCCCACTCTGAGATGAAATGCTTTTCCTAATGCCAGCTCCTTTATTGCAACATAAGCTCAGTACTAGTTGTGATACCAAGCACAGATAAAGAGAAACCTCTATTACATTTCCCTGCAGCAGCCCTATAAGGGGTTCCCCATTTTGCTGTCCAGCGCCCAGGTAGTGCTCCTGAGCAGTGAAGTACAAGGCTGGCAGTGCCTTCAGTATGGGCTACTGAGTGGTTTTAGCCTTGATTCTCTTGTGTGAACTGTATTCAGTTGTGGTGGTGAGTAGCTGGTCAGAAAATGTAAGTAGCAACTAAACTGATGGAAAGCAGAAGCATGGTTCCTTTCTCTTTCTCCTGCTTTCTTACACTCTGTAACTGCTCAAAACAGCTGCAAATTCAGCAAATAGTTTGGGGCATCCCTGTTACAAACATGGAAGAAAGTTCAGACTGCTTTAATGGGGTACCTGCATTTTTGAGTTTAAGTTACCCCCTGCCCGGCTGGCTCAGCACTGAGGAAACAGCTATTTCTTTCCAGGTGTAGGGAAAGGAGAGTTCTTTTCACTGTTACAGCTCTGGAGTCATGCTTTAAAGTAAAACTAGTGAGAAATAAAACTTGTTTAATTTCTAACAGGTTCTGGCTGCGGGTGTGAGGTTCCCAAATGTAATTTTCCAGCTGGGAAGCAGCAGAAGAGCTTACCCCTAGCAGGCAGGGCTTTTCTGGAGGGCAGGAAACCTAAAATATGAGATGGGGTATGGTTGGAAGGCAGACAGTGAAGGAAGGAATTTGAAAAGGGATAATTTCTGGCTGGCTGGCTTCTCCGGTGGGGTGCTGCAGCACAGCTGGGCACAGCTGCAGTCCAGGGCCTGTGGCGGGGAGGGCTAAGAGCACACGTGGGCAGCTGGTCTCTGACAGAGTGTGGTGGCCAGGTTAGTCCTGTTCAGCAGTTAAGTGCCCAAACAGTGTCCCAAGATGTGCTGGCTTGCAGAGGAAATGGGAAATGAAATCCTTTGGGACAGTGGAAGGAATTGAGGGGCTGGCATCGAGACACAAAGGTTTGCTGTTGGTTGGCTTGTCCTGCCATGCATTCATTAACAGGCAGAGAAGCCTGTGTGTCATGTGCAAAGAAGGTTGTCATAAGAGCCGTGTTGGAGCATCCAGTTGTCTCCTAAAGGGAGATCCTAAATCTGGGACCCTAAATATTTGCAGATTACTCTGCTAAAAGGAAAAACTAACAGAGAAGCAAATGGATACTTAGAGAGAAACTCCATTTTCCTTCTGTTCCTTAATGAAAATACAAAGGATTTTGTATTTATAAACAAAAAATATTTGTTTATAAATGCTGGTTGTTGGGGGGTTTCTGCCATTTCTTCTAGTAATGACTTCCTAGCTGCCGAGGGCTGTGTGTTTGTGTAGGGCTGAGCAGTAACAAAGTGTGGCACAAGTCAACAGGAGTGAAAGTGCTCACTGCTCCTCTTCTGCTCCAAGGTGATCCCGGGCAGGAGCAGGAGGGAGGTCCTCCAGGTCTGGCATGCAGCTTCCCCTTGGCACAGGCTGGGGAAGCAGGAAATCCCTTAGTCAGGGAGGGCAGCCAAGAGCGTTAGAGCAGTCCCTGGTACCAGCTGGTGGGAGCGGAGGCAGACTGCCCTGCTTCCAGCATCTGTGCAGGAGCAGGGCAGGGAAGGTGAGCCACCCCACGGGAAGGAGAGGCTTTTGCAAGGGGGAAGATTGAGGAGGAGGGCCTTCAGGTGCAGTCTCCACAGCATTTGGAGAGGAATGCTTCTGTTGGTGTTACCCACAGCTTTCACTCATTCTGCTCTGTATTTCTGTGTCACTGCTGCTCTCATATTCTCTACTACCTTTTTTTTGTAAACCTTCTCTATTTTCTCCAGCCTTGTTTTCTTCCTTTCCTTTTCCTGATGTCCAGTCTTGCATAAACTCCCCTTCACCTCCTGTCTCTTCCTTTCTCTACTCATTTTGAACTGACTTTCCATAGAGGGAAGGCAAGGTTCTGTCTCTCCGGGGACGGCAGAGCAGTGTTGCCCAGGAGCTGTGTTCTGCTCAGCTTATGCAACCTTTCTCTCTTGTCTCCTTTCTGTGTGCGTTTCTGCCA
This sequence comes from Picathartes gymnocephalus, assembly GCA_013390045.1. Classification (NCBI taxonomy): domain Eukaryota; kingdom Metazoa; phylum Chordata; class Aves; order Passeriformes; family Picathartidae; genus Picathartes; species Picathartes gymnocephalus. The sequence continues at coordinate 108,153 of WEKY01057758.1, read as the reverse complement.
AGAATGCAGAGTCTGTTGGAAGGCCTTGTTTGAGGAATGACCGTATTTCTGGTGTTGTATTTCTCATTTCTCTTCCCTGAGTAACTGCAGAGTTCAGTCTAGCTCAGGTGAATTTGGCAGTTTGTGATGCTTTGCATAGGGTGTTTCTGCTACTAGATCAGATGGTGGCGTGGTGTTTTTCCAAACTGGAATGTTATTTAGGGTGCAAATATGAGATTAAGAGGCATATGGAAAACTCAAGTCTGTTAGGAATTCATTGCTAATTAATTCTAGAAAGATGAACAAGAAGAGTATTTTCACTCACATTTTAGCATGTTTGTTGTCCAGTTAACTCGGACACCCAGAGGACATTTTTGCTGTGAACTTTCCATCTCTGCTACAGATCTATTTGAGAAAACTGGTTTGGAATGTTGGTAAACAGAGACCCCAGAGAAAAGCAGGCGGTTAAACGGAGCCAAGGCTAAGTATGCTAACAGAGCCAAAAGGTCACACAGGAAACCCATTTCACACCAAAATGACAGAAAGATGGTGTGGATTTTGTTGATTATTATGAAATAGAAAAGTGTGTTGGGCAGAGGCCTGTGTCATGGCAACCCTTGACCTGTGTATAACAGTTTTTTCTGCACCTTTTCTGTCACATATGTTTGGTCTGTCATTTCAGTCATCCTTGCCTTTCACACTGTGGCTGTAGCCTGAGCAGGCGTGAGGGAAAGGAGCTTGGGTTGGAGCGCAGCCATACTCTGGCAGCATTTTCCACGTCTGGCACAGACCCCCTGTGTGTGGATGGCCCCATGTTGCCACAGGCACTTTCCAAACCTCCACTTTGCTCCCTAATTGACTGACTTTGGTGAAGAGATGGAGCTAACAGCAGTATTTCTGCTCCCAATGCCATGCTGGGGAGGTCAGGATGCAGGATGCTGCCCTCCAGGCAGCCAGGATCGGAGCTAAATATATCCCCTGCCACTGCCAGCTGAGGAGTGAGAGCTGCTGCCTGGGCTCAGAGGAGGCTGGGGCTTGTCTGTTCTGCCTAAAGCTAGCAGAGAAAATATTTATCACAGATGTTAGTAATTAATCCCATGTAAGAGCTAAATCTCAAGTTACCCAGCTTGTTCTCCTCTCCATCATTTTGCAGGTTTTCTGGGTAAAATGCTGCAGTCCATCTTACAGGGCTTGAAGTCTCAAGTAAAAATCTGAGTTTTAACTACATAGAAATAGCTCCTTTCTAGGTTACTTCTTCTGCTTTTAACTTTTATAGCTCTCAGCCCTGGTTTGTTTCACAAATTCAGGGCTGTGTTCATGTATGATTTTTTCATGTCTTCACATTTCACATGACCTTAGCAAGGCACAGAGGAGAGCAGGTCTGGAGTTTGGTAGTGCTGGACTTGTTGATGCTTCTCTGCCTGTCTGTTTGGGCACCCTTATCCGGTGTTACCGGGCACCATCGTTTGGGTGTTTCAAGGACTGATGAAGAGCTAATTTGAGTTGTGCTTCTCATGGAAGCCCTCCCACCTTGCCGTGGTCATGGGGAGGGACAGGACAGGGTGTGTGCTCACCGCCCTGCCGAGCTGTGCTGAGCAGGGAGCTTCCTGGGGGATGCACAAGCAGGGCTTGCCAGGCGGCTTAAGGCTGGGTGGGGTGGGGGGGTTGCTTTCATTTTTCAGTCAGTATCTGATAAATCAGTGTGCCTGAAGAAGTTTGTTTATGGTTTTGGTACTCAACAGAAAAGTTTACCCTTCAAAGGTGCAGTGGGTGCATGTGCAGTGTGTAGCTCCTCAGGCAGCAGCAGAGATGACCCCTGACCAAACCCCTGTGTTTGAGAGGAAGTTCAGGCTGTTATGTTGATACCTTTTTTTATCTTTTTAATGAAACCTCCTTCCTGCCATTTCAGAGGAGAGGAGGGTTTGACGTCATGTGCTGATGAGTCACTGCTGTTAACAGGCCAGCAAGCAGGGATTGAGAGTGCTGTCTGGAGCAGCTGCTCTGTTAATCATTCACAAAAAGCCCAGAGAAAACTCAAGGGGAATGCTTGTGAATAATTAAATTTCTGTTTTCATTATGAAGACGCAGTTGATCTACCTGGATCTGCTAGAATCCAGGTATTGGGAAGTGAGGGATGAGGACAATGATCTCACTGATTTGTTGATACCACTGTAAATAGCTATTGGAAAGTCATTGGTGTCAGTCAAGCATAGACATGACTTTAACAATTTCGTGTAAAGCTTATAGCTCTGACCATCATCTATATCACACTTGCCACAACCACTTCAACCATATTTATGTTTTCTAGAAGAGAATTCTTGGGGAAGCAAATGCCCTTGATAGGGCAAGACACGTATTTTACTGGAAGGCTGGGTTTCTGTATGTATCTCATAGCCTAAAGTGGTGTATTCTCAAAGAAAGCAGAGTTGCCCAGGTTTGCTCACTGATAGTTCTTCTGTTCATAAACATCTTCTGGAGGTGACTGGATCATTTAGAGCTGCTGCTGAATTGGTATCGTGACAAGAGACATCGCACTCGTTGTGATGAGCTTTAAACTTCAGCTGCCAACATGCCATGATCAAAGAATTCATTAGATTCTGTTTTGGGTTAGTAGGACTTTTATTTCAGACAAGGTCAAAACTGGATAAACTCCTAAATGGTGAACTATTCACTGCTGAACTCTTCCTCTCTAATTTTGAATGTCTTGGACAAGAACTGCTGCCTTTTACCAGAGGTAGAGTAAGATGGGCAGTTTTACTCCCAAAGCAATCCCATCCCCTAAGTGGTCAGTTGAAGCTTAGAACAGAAGGATGATTCTTGGTCTTGACAAAATATTATGTTTGGCTTTGCCTACACACTGACTACGGAGTGCTGGGACCGTGGGGGGCGTAGGATTGCTTACAAACATTGACTTTAATTACCTATACAATGTGAGTAGAAAGTTGTTATTCTACCTGTCAGACAAATAATGAGAAAGAAAGCCCACGCAACGAAACCATCTGAGTTGGATGAACCTTTCTGTCTTTGGGCATTGTTTTCATGGACCTGTGCAAGCCCACAGATATGTAGGCAAAATCTAATTAACTACAGATGTGGAAAGAGAACGTTAGAAATGATTTGTTGAACACTGACTATGTTTTTCATCTTTCAGCATTGTGGCCAGTTTACTGTGGGTTTGCTTTCTTGAATTGAGTTGTACAAAGTTTAACTGACCATATCAGCTCCTCCATACTCACATTACCCCCAAATTCTACCTCTTCCTATCACAGTAAAACATGCTTATTCAAAGGGCTGAGTTATTCTTGATAGATAAAAGAAATCCTGGCAGATGAAACGAGATAACATCACTGTGGAAGAGAGAGTTGTCCTGGAACTGCAATAGCTGATGATTTGCCATTTCTGTAATGAGATGATTTCCAGAGCTCAGTCTGCAGATACAATGGCCAGTCTGGACCCTTTCAGAAGAGCTGGCCTCACTACTTGAGCAGGGCCAGGCCTCCTGGTGGGGTGGGAGAGGGGGGTGGCTATTCAGGTATTTAAGGGTAACAGCAAAGGCCCAGCAGAGATGATACATGAAATCCTATGGAGGGGAGCAGCAGGGTTCATTGGAATGGTGAAATCTGGGATGGGATGCCAGTACCAGGCTGACTGTCCCAGGTGGGGAAACCAGAGCCAGAAGGATGGGGAGAGCAGGTGTAGTTGCGAGGGTTACAGCTTCCCAGGTCATTGCCACGCTGTAGTGAGTGGGTAGCATTGTCAAACCCATGGAAGGTGTGATCAGAAGGAAATGAGGATTGCGTTGATTTTGGTAGAGCAGTGGTAGAGCTCAATTCACAGGTGTCAGCAGTGAGAGGTTCTGACCAAACCTTGTCACAAGCAATCGGAGATCATGAACCAAGTGACTGTGCTCCCCACAGAATCACAGCCTGTAAAAAGAGTGTCCAAGGATGGATGATTTGTAACTTTGGTCCTGTGGCACATCCCTTCTGGAACTTTTCATGTTTGCCTTCTGAGGCCTTTGAGATTGCTGTGTTCAAGTTCCTATTAATTTCAGGGTTTGGAGAGACTTACATATTGAAAGATGTGATTCTAATAAATAAATGAAATTATAAGTATACCTGGCTTTACTAGTAAGTCCTGATATTGTGAGATTTGAATTCTCCAGCATCACGAGCTACTGAGCCTGGGATGTGGGATAGAGTCCAGTTTGGATATCAGAGCTTAGGGTGGTTATTTATACAGCAGGGGAAGAGGTGTCAGCAAAGCAAATTGTGTGCTCACAGATGGAACATACATTGTATGACATGCAATAATAATGAAGGTCTCAGAACAGAGCTGCCAGCAAAAATTGAGGAATATTGAAAATAGGGGAAATCAAACAGGAACTTCTGATGTGTGGGAATAAAACAAAATCAAAAGGTGGAAACCAGTTAAAATCTAAACCAAATACTGTTTCTGAGGCCTCATCTCAAATGTTGATTCTACAGAAGATGCTTTTTTTTAGTTGCTCATTAAAAAGGGTCCTACTGAAGATCGTTCCCTGGGAAATCAGATGCATTGTGTAGTCAAATATCATATTAAAAATAGAGAAGGATTTCTGGAAAGATGTGGATGAAAGAAAGCAATAAATTCTGAAGAGGCTGTTAAAAGCCGCCCAGAGAAAATGGCAATGTGAGGTGTATTACAACACTGAGAAGCCATCAGCAACAAGAAATCCTCTGGGACACCAAAGCCTGGGTCTGCTCGTAATCCTGAGCACCTGGGAGCCTCTGAGCTCCCTCCCCTGGAGCCCTTGCCTTGTGGCTGAGGACAGCTGATGGCCTTTGCTCTGACAATTCTATTACTGGAAGCATTCTCTGTGGGAAGGGCTGGAAGGTTTAAAAACAAGTTTGAAAATTTTCCCTATTCTCCAGACACATTTTTTTCTCTTAATTGCAAAGCAAGTATAGGCTTTATTTATTTTTTTTTCTTCTTTTTTTTAATGACTGATTCAGCTAGCCATTTAATCTTTTGCTCTCTGTACTCAGCAAAAATGTGAGTTTGTCTGGACAAATAATAATTGGAGAAAGATTAACACAAGAACCAAAACAAACTGAGTTTAAAGGATGGGTTCAGGAATCTTTCCCCAGCCCAGGTCAACAGTACCCAGAAATTGTCCAGTAGATTTTGGCATAAATCATGGTCTTGGGCCAGTATCCCTGGGTAAGTCTGAGCCCCGTGGCATTGGAGGGTGGGAGTTTCCTCTCTCATGCACTCTTATATGAGCACAGGCCTGGCTATTGCCTGCCTTGGTGCTCATTAGTGATCATCAAGTGATCTCTCATTAGTGACTAGTGTTGTGTAGGAAAAGGCACAATTGTTTGCTGGTCAAATTATCAGATTTCTTTGGTCACTTCCAGCCTCTCAATTTGTGCTTGGGAGAGCTCATCAAGGCTCTTGGACCTGCCAGCCCCCCACGGCTGCAGTCAATGCCTCACTCACACAGCAAAGATCTAGGGAGTTCTTGTCATGCCAGAGCTGGTTATGTTAGGTGTGTCATCACTAATTATTGACAGAGCACTCAGAGATGGGATTGGGATAGTTCTGTTCTTTGTTTCTTTTATAAGAAAAAAATAGCTTCAAAAGTTAAATTTTAAAAGTTTAAAGCTTCACAGAGGTGCCTATTCTCCCATACCTGAGGGGATGCGTTTCTTTTCTTCGAAGGTCAGAAATAAGTTTCTCTTCCATCTTTCATCCTTGACCAGGCACTGTGGGATTTCCAGAGGGCTCTGTGTCCCATGAAAGCCAGCACATTGGATGACTCCAATGCATCAGCTACAAGCTGGTCTCACAGGTACCGAGGGCAGACGAGTAGTTCTGACTCTGGTGCTTAACTCAGTTCTGACTCAGTGATTAACTGCTTGCTGCTTCTCAGGAGCGCCCAGCAGCACCCTCAGGATCCGTCCTGCCTTCAGTCCATGCTCATGAAGATGGAAACACCTGCTGCACCCCCTGCTCTGGCAGCCTGATCTTGCCTGTCGCATCCTTCCGGACACTGTGGCAGGATTCTGAGTGTCCCTGTGAAGCTGCTCTGCATTTTGAGAGCGTGGCACCTCGTCTCCTCACAGAGACAAAGATGTGCCCTTCTTTTAGATCCAACCTACTGGAAAACAAGGTCAACCTGATTGTTTTGGAACAGATGGCTTCCTTCCATGTAGTGGCATTTCCCTGGCTAAATGGAGCTTGAGCAGACACAAATATCAAATGTAGCTATATGTGGATCTATAAGCAGAGCAGTGAATTGTAGGGTTATGAGAATTTAGAGCTGCTGAAGCAATTATTAATTTTTTTTCCCCAAAAAATCAGTCAGCACTTATTATAAGTAACTTGTTTTCTTTATCTTCAGTAGTCATCCTTTAAAGTAAGTTGACAGGTGACAGGTTAGACCAGTCTCCCCTGGGGAAGGTTTTCAGTAAAACATGGCTGGGAGCAACTATGCGAGAAGAGTTTGATAGATTCTGAGCCATCTGCCCCAGCGGTGCGAGGGTTTGTTGAGTTCTGTGGAAATGTGAGCTAAACCAGATCTGATCTGGGTACTAAAACAGGAGATTGATGGGGAAGCGTGGGTTATGAGGCCAGAAAAAGCACAGATGAATTAATGGTGCACAGAAAGACTACCTTGCTGTTTCTCAGTAAATGCATACTTCTGTCAGTTTTGCTTGTTTTTTTCAAAATATAGGGAATGATTATGCCCCAAATTCTTGTCTGACTGTATTACAGCATGCCTGTGGGGGGTTAGGGGGAGTGCACATCTTATTCATGCATTTGAGCATTACTTGAGACTTCCTGTTTTTCAGGGTTTCTGTATGCATTTCCTGGTCCTATAGAAGTCATTTAGATAATATTAATTAATTGTTTCTAATACTATTGTGCAGGAGGGAGCCTTCAGAGGCCGATTCCAGCTCTATTTTCGTACTGCTAAAAAGGCAGGCAGCCCCAGCAATGAAGGTCCCTGCTGCAGGGTGTTTTACTCCTGTGTGAGAGAGTGGCTTTGGTGGCGTGTGGGGAGCTCTGCCTTTCCAAGAGGGGCATTCAGATATCTCCTCTCCAGCTTTATCTCATTAGGTCTTTTCAGAAAAAGCAGCAGAAATCTAATGTAATCACTTTGGCTTTCAGAGGCTCTGGCTCAGTAAGGGGAAAAGCTTCTTCATGACTCACTTCCACTTGTCTTCACTGAGTCACTGTCCATCCCTGCTGCTAGAACTACCTGAAAGAGTCTGACTGCATTCTGGGGCACTTGGAGCCTACCTAACTACAGTGAACTGAGAGAGTTCACTTAAAGACAGGGGAGCTTGTTGTCCCCTCCAAAACACCATGAACTATAGAGATTTAACAAGTGTGTTGGAAAGCCTGGCTTAAAAATGTCCAAGTTTCCTTTGGCTGGTAGGTTGTTGCTGAAAAAGGACTGAAACACAGCCATGAGGACTTCAAAGGAGTTCTCTTCTGAGCTAGAGCTGAATTTGTCTTTCACAGCTTAGGCAAGTTTCCAGAGCAGAGAGAAACTCAGAGGTGGATTTTAAATATAATCAGCCTTGCAAGTCAGGCACCAAGTTCAAGTGTACAGTGAAGGAAGCACCTTGACTGAGTGCCCAGCTGTATTTATGTGCCTTTGAGCTCCTGTGTCTGAACAGGAGGGGAATAACCATCAGGAACACCTCCACCCTGCTCCTTTGGGAGACCCTCAGCTTTCCCCTTCCTGGGTTTCCTTCCAGTTCTTTGTGCTCTTTTTTTCATCTGCTGGTTCTGTTTCAAGAAATACCACCAGCTCCCCCACATCTGTCTTTTCTGTCAGGTTTCCCAGCGCCCGTGGTGACTGCATCCCACAAGTCTCCCTGGTGCAGCTGCAAGTCCAGAAACTGATGTGGTCTTAGGTGTGAGCCTGCTCAGCCTCTCCTCACATAATCCAGCCAGACATGGCAAGAGATCATGGTATTTTAGAAGCAAACACAGTTCATTACAAAATAGAGAATTTTCTGAAACAAACATTTGCGTCTATTTAAGGGATTTTTTTGTTTTTCTTCACTCAAAGGTTTTTTTGTTCTTCATCATTATTGAAATCATCCTGTTAGATGAAAACTAACTTAAAACAGTATACCCCAGCATTCTTTAAAAAAATGCTCAATTGTTTAAAGATCTTTACAAAACATAGGGAATAAATACCAGCATCAGCATTGAGACTGAAGTGAAGCTAGATGCATCATTTGTTTCTCAATGAAGTTAGGCTACGCAGCTCCCCAAATCCATAGGCTGTCATGCTTTTTCTTGTGGTTTGGTTGCCCAAGGCACTAATTACGTAGCAAGGTAATATGATGTAGCATGCCTTCACACAGACCTTGTCTTTAGTTTCAGTATTTCCAAAGGAGACCTACCAGCCTGCTTGAAGCAACCTTCCAGAAGGCAAAGCCATTATTCAGAGACCTGCTTTACATTGATGTCCTTTCTGTTCCCAAGTAAAACTGTTCCTGGACATGAGAGTGGTTGAGCCTCTCCAGATACTTTCATTTATCAACCCAGCTGTTAGTTCAGACCAGCTTTGGGGTTTTTACTTTGCTAAGATCTAGTGATGAGTAAAAGTGGCTGAAGGAGGGTCAGAGCATCTGCAGAGCTGCTGGCTGCCTGCCCAGCCCTGTGCCCCTGCTGGTTGTGTCAGACTCCTGCACAGATCCTGTGGCAGCAACCGGGAGCTTGGGCTGAGACCTTCTTTGCCCCGGTGAGTTGATACATCCCCTATAACAAGAGCAGACCAGAATATTACTGTAAGTAGGTCTTACTATATTATATAAGGCGGCTAGGAAATGAGCAGGAAACAAAGCAAAACCTGGCTCAATTAAGTCTGATTAGTAGTTTTTGCTGGTGAATGCTGGCAGCACAGAGATTTTGTGTTGTTACACAGAGGTTGGCTGATAGTAAATGACTGAGGCTGAGCAAGGAATGCTTGATTTACATGTGCTGTGCCCGAAACAATCTTGATGCTCATGTGTGAGTTCAAATGTTCCCCAAGTCCGTGCAGAAGTGAGTCCCTGAAAATTAGCTTTCAAAGGCTGGAAATGTATTTCCCAGGTCCCTGGTTTTTTTGGCTTTGCTCATTATAGGATGCATCCTTCCCTCTGATTAAGGTGTTTATGAGCTATGTATTGCCAGATAAACACAAATAAATGAGACTGATTTATGATTTACCAGCCCTCAGTAATTCTTGATGATTGATGCAATCTTGGTGTGGTTTGGGTTTCACCTCTAGTGCAGCTGCTTGAGGTTGTCTATATCCTCTTTGTGACTCTCTTTTCCCTCTGGGAAGGAAAAGAGACCATTCCTGAAGCCTGAACCTGGCTTCTGAATGTCTACAGTCTTTCAAGTTTGCTTTTATTTGTTATATTTGACACGTCTCATGAAGTGACTTATTAGTGGGGTATCGAATATTGCTGAATATTAGGCCTTCTTTGTTCTTTCTTCTACAGCTGCATTTTAGTTAGACCTCCTTTCCATCATTTAACTCATATTAAAATACAATGTACGTTTTGGAACAGAAAATTAAATGCTATAAATCAAGCTGAAAATTAATAGCCACCAGATGCTAAATTTAAGTCTGTGAGCGACCCAGGGGTTTGCTATTTGGGCAGACAAGTTTTCAGCCAACTCTCTGGATAAGATGCAGAAAGGTTGCATCATTGCAAGGCTCTGGCTGGCAAACATGCCATAAAAGCAGAACTCAGTTGCTTAGCGACTCATGAAGGATAATTAACCCTTTCCCAGAACTCCCAATATTCCTATGGAAGCCCTCCTGAGCCGTCACTGTGGACAATAATTGAATATGAAGAAACTACTTTAATATCTTTAGCTATTAGATGTATTGATGTATTAATCATTAATGTTTAATGAAGGACTATCTTAATCTTACCATTAGTTACTGAAGGAGATCACTAAATCAAAAGCCAATCACCCATAGTATGACGTGTAATTATTGCAAAGGAAGGCTCATAGAATTACGGTGGAGTAAGAAGTGATTAAAACTATTTTGGGACTATTGGTGGTTAATGCTACTGCTGCTATTTCTTCATATGAACTCAAGTATTTCTAAAATTTCAGCTGGATTTAAAGACAGAGCCCATGCATTGACATTGCTCTTGCATGGGGTACCTTGAAGCAGAGTTTGGTACCAACAGTAGTTAGGGAAATTCCTCATCTCTCATCCCTTTCCAGTGTAGCAGAGACATTATAAAGGCCATTTCAGTCTGAAAACAGCCATTTTAATTAAAAATATAATTAACCTTTGATGTTGATGGGCTGAAAAAATCCTGTTTTCTTGTTTGAAAGGTGCCTGAAATTCAGCATGAGTGATAAGCAGGAATGTGTGGGTGTGGTGGGCAGGTTGGGTTTTACCTGGTGTCACCTTTCTCAGATACTACAGAGCAGAATTTTTCCACACAGTCACTAGTGTGTTCCAGCATTTGGGTTGATTTTTTCAAAACGTGATCCCTTTGGATGCTGTTAACCTCATGTAGCTTGAGCTCTCTTAATACGAGGTGTGGAGTCAGTCTGGGTGTGGACAGCCAGAGCAAGATGAGCAATTCTCACCTCTCTCAAACAGCCCCTTGGGTGGGCAGGGCTGCCTGCGTTTGCCCTCTTTTGAAGCAGCCTGGAAAGACCCTTGACTCCAGCCCAGAGAGCGTGCTGGGTGAGAGGAGCCCAGCCCTCAGGGCTGTCCTGACGGTGCTATGTGCACAAGGATGGCTTCCCAGTGTTCAGTGTGCTGCTGAGCAACAGTGGCAGAGCGACATGCTGTTCCATTGCAGCAGTGGAAAAATCCCCCCATGGGAACAGAGGTTAAAGCACAGATAGAGGATTTTAAATTGAAACGGTCACTCTCTGTGATTTCAGTTGGTAATAAAGGCAAGAATTCCCCTGGAGCAAGAAACAGTCTTGGTTTCACCTCTCCCCCTCAAGGAGTTTCAGCAGCAGCAGTAAGTTTCAGTAACTATCGGCCCTCAGTTGTGGTAGCTTGAGAGAAGGTGGGGGCTGAGAGCAGCTGCCCTGTACATGGCCCTGGGTGCACTCCCAGCACCTGTGTGACTCTGCTTCATCAACATCCACCTGTGCTAGAAACATTTTGTGCCTGTTAGTGTTGAGATTGTGTTCTCTCTTGTTTGCAGATGGGAAACTCTGTGACCTTAGCAGAGACTTACAAGGTGTTAAAATCAATCCAGGTGACGACATGAAGATAACCTTTGCCTCCAAATGCAGACCTTTTGTTTCTTGATTTGTCCTTATTCTGTGTGCTTCTGCCAGGCAGATACAGAGACTGCTGGTGATCTTGTTTCCTAAATCTCTTATCCTGATGCATTTCAGACTTTTGGCTCCAGAGAGCAGCCTGTGTGACAAACAAGCTGACTGTGTGCCATGTGGGGGTTTTGCACTACTGCTTTTTGAGTGAGTCCATGCCACTGAGAGATCTCCAGGGAGATTAATGCTGTAACAGAGGCACAAAACAATGCAGATATTTCTGAATTGTTAGGCAGATTATTTACTGTTGTTTTGAACAGGCTTTCTTAACTTGCCAAGAGCAAAAAGAAACTTGTGTGACTGATATCTGAGCTGTTTACTTTCGCTGTTGTCAGTAAGGAGATGGAGCTTCCAAGCCTGGATGTTTCGGCGTTTTGCTAGAATGGATGGATTCTACTTGTCTGAAATACGATTTCTGCTGGCGCCTGTCAGAGGCAGCAGCCATTTGTCTTGTGCTGTGCTGGCTGGCGTATCACACAGTGGGGACAGCATGTATTATTACCCTGCTCTGTCCCTCTCCTGGCAGGCCTTAATCATGGCAGCTGTGGTGGTTTGGTTCTGAGCAAGTGATCCTGCTCTGGGTCTTCCAGTTACTCCTGGGCAGAGACCAGCCAGGAAAACCTTATCAGCAGTGCTTGTGTACAGAGAATTTCAGCGGTCACCTGTGTGCTCCAGAGGAGGAAAAGGCACAGCAATGCTCCCCTGGGGCTGGGGAGGGACAGGGCTGAAGCAGCAGAGCCCTGAGCTCTCTCTGCTCCTACGTCCACACCTGTTCCCTGGCGCTGCTTAGTGCTGATGGGCACAGCAGGGAGCAGAGAGCGCTCACACCATGGGCTCTGCCCTGGCTGCACCCTGACTGTCTCTGTGCTCTAATCTCTGTTTCTGGGGGGTTCAGAGAGCTGAGACACTGGAATTTCATAACATGCTTCTGGGAGGAACAAACTTAAGCTGGGATTTGTGTGGGCAGCAGGGCCACAGCAAAGCAATATGTGTGGATGAATCTGGTTGCCACTGGGGAAATGCTTGGCATTTCTTGTATCTTTTCTGATTCAGGCTTGGTGTGGTTTTGGGGCGCTGTGTGGCTTTGTCATGCTAGGAGAGCCTGGTCTGTGGGAAGGCTGCAGTGTGCTTTGATAGTGAAATGTAACAGCACATGGAGCGTGGTGGGGCTCTGTGGGGTTCAGGGTGAGGGTGGTGCAGGGGCTGAGATATTTTTGTGGGCTCAGGCAGCCTTGAATTGGCTCTGGGTCCCCCAGAGTGTGTGAGCACACTGGGTGCCTGGGGCTTAGGCTGGCACTAAAGCCATGGTTGTTTGTAAAGCACTGTCCTGTCCCCTCCCTCCCTGCTGTGCTGCACCAGGGGAGGAGAACTGTGGCAGAGAGAAAGCCCAAACACTCTGGGAGTGAGTGAGGGGCACATTCACACCTGAGCATGAGCTAGGACCTGGCCCTGCCTGCCAGTCCACCCTGGTGGGGTGAACCCAGGTCAGCCCTGCTCCGGCATCTCCAGAGCTGTGCTAGTTCCAGGATGGATTTGCTGTCAGCAAATACACATGTACCTGCCCACAGAGATCCAGTGCTCCATTTCCCATAAATTCTTTAGTTTAGGGGGGAAATCTGGATGTGTGGTTATTCATTAGTTCAAGGCTGCTTCAGCCATGTGAATTGTAAATAAGAAAATGGCATATGAAATTCTAGTCACTAGAATGGGTAAATAAAAGGCAACTAATCTAGAAATTATTGATTTTCTTTTTCCAGTTGTTCATGGTTAATATTTAGCCTCCCCTAGCTGTGCTTGAACATGCCTGTGAACACAAAATGTGAGACAGGCAATAAGAAGTGGCTGATTTCATTTTAACATCCTTTAATTAGTGCAGAAAATAGCCTGTCACCCACATCTGAAGTGGAAGGGCTGCACACTGAAGCATTCCCAGTGATGAAATAATGTGTGATTCCAGGTGAGGCTCTTTATTTCAGTGCTGTCAACAGTGAGCCCTGGGGAGTTTGTTCTTTCCATCTGGATGATAGCAAGTGACAGATTTCTTAATATTTGTTACAGTGTTGATGCCTTTCATTGCATGGCACATCAGGAGAAAAAGATTCACTGCTTTGAATAACTAACCCTGGCCTTTTTGTTCTCGCTACTGGATTTTAGTGGTTTATATTAAAATGTGAAACCTGTGATATGGGATTATTAAAAGTTCTTTAATAAGAACTATTAACATCTATAAAACACTTAGATCAACTTAAACATCTATATTTTATATTGTATTAAATTCATTATGCTCCAGAGCTAGAGCCCAGCCTAATCCCACAATATTATAGGACACAGAAATTTTTGCAGGTAACTTGTGTACAAAGCCATTGACCGCTGATTTGAGTCACAATACAAGGAGCTCTTATGTCACATTTCTCTTTTCTTGTGGTTTATTTTGAGCAGTTTTCTATCCTGTGAGTTGTTTGCCTTCATACCCCCCTCAAAACCTACTGAAAATTTTATGACTTTTTTTATTCTAAAGGGGCCTCCCAGTCTTGAACAGTAAAAGTTCCAGGTGTGATGGACAGGCAAAGCTATCTGTTCTGCAGGGAGGGAAACTGGGAACAGGGAGGCTAAGGCAGGAAAGACATGGCTCTGCAGCCAGCCTGGTACACACAGCCAGCAGAAGGGGGACACAACCTGGAGCCCCAGCCCAGCCCCGCTCTGGGTGCATCACTGTGGCTGCAGAACTTCATCAGCTCTTTTATTTTCAGTGACTGGGAGAACGCATTGTTGTAGTTCGTGTTATGGAGGGGAACCTGCTTCCTCTCTCTTTCTTCCTCTTGCAGGCTGTCCACTGTTAGCGGAGACCGAGCAAAAGCAACTTGTAGCAGCTTCCACTGAGACGGAGATAACTGGGGAAGGACGGCTGGGGGTATTTGAGACAAACCTTACCCTCAGGGACACTGTACAGGCAGAAAGGCGCTAATCACTTCCATCCAGTCCCAGTCCTTCGGCTGGGGTGTGCATGAGTGTTGGTGCACAACAGGTCTGATTTTCCTTCAAGCGTTAGAGAGCGACTGCTACTTGTCCTAGCAAATGTTTCAAGGTTTTCTAGCCCCATAAACTTGGATGGCATCACACTGCAATTCTGAAGAAAGTGTTTTGCAACCAATACTGGAACTGAAAGTTAGGAAACTTTTTATGGATACTGAAGTCAGCTCAATTAAAATGGCTTCCCTCTCTGTCTCCAAGAAGATCCTGGTAACAGAGGTAATAGCTGGATGTTTTGATTCTGTCTAAAAACTAATTTCCATTGTATCAAGAGGGAAGAAGTGCTACACAAGAAATTGTATATAGAACAAATGCTATATTGTGAGAAGAATCCTCTATTTCAGATAAAAGATGTAATTGTTATTGAGAAAGATTAGAAGACACCCATGAAATATATGACTGAAATTGTATTTAATAGTAGACAAAAATTGTCATCAAACCCAAAAGTGTCCCAGTTACAAACATTCAGTTACAGACATTCATTTCTTGTGATCTGGATCACCTAATTCTGTCTGATAAACATCACCTTTATTTTGGGAGTGTTTTTTCCCCCTGACCCATGTGAAAAATGTGATCTTCCTGGCCCATTTGCAGCAGCATGTAACAGCCGAGCATGTGTCTTCAGATATCACACAGGGTTTGGTGCCCTGAGATCCTGGGCACAGGTCATAGTTGGAGCATTGACAGTATCTAGTAATGAGGGAGGTTGATGTCAGATACAACTGGATGAGTTATTTGTAGCAAACAACTGATTTAGTTTCTTTCCCCCATCCCTGAACGATCTACTGCGAGGTTGTGACTGCCAGAGATCTGCGTGTATGAAATGACAATGACTGTTTTATGCAAACGGTTGCATGCTCCGGATTGCCTATCAGCTATTCAGAGACATTATTTCTCATTATTTGCTGTTTTGGCTGAATGACAGCCCTTGCAAGTCACAGGGCACTCAGGCTGAGCCCTGAATGAAAGCTTCCAAACTCTCACGGAGCTTCCAGGACAATCCTTCTGTAGGGCCACGCGCAGGCTCCGAGCATAAACCCTCATGCAAACGGATTTGCTGTGCTCTCCTCGTCTTCTTGTGCCGTGTTTATTGTAGGAAAGGGATGGGAGCACTGCCTGGTGTGTGGGGCAATCCCGTGCCTCATTTTGTAGGGAGCTTTGCGAGCACGTTTTGGCAGCATTTCCATGGTTATAGACACACAGCAGCCTGTGCAGGGAGGCCGGGGTGAACTGGCAGTGGGCAGGGGTTGACCTGGTTTGGATTTGGCCACAGGACTCAGCACTGTCCCTGCCCCTGCTCACACAGTCCAGGCTTCTTCTCTGCCTGGAAAGCAGGTAACGTTTGCTGTGTTCCTTATGCAGTTTTTCAGCAAGAGGTTGTACATGAGAGAGCTACATCATTTGTGACAGTTGTAGCTCTAAATAGGAGATGATTAATATTTCATGGTTATTTTTCTGTAAGGCATGATTCTTGGGAGAATGCATCTGTCTGACTTGCTGGAGAGAATGAGCCTGCCTTGCTCAGCTTCAAATGGAAATGTAGTCAGGCACTGCATGCTAATATTCCTACTTTAGATGAAAGCTCTCTGGCTGCCTGAGTAATGCTCTACTGCCGGTACAAAATTGCACTCTGCAGTTTTGGAAACTTCTGTTTCCCTCATCAGTCTTGCAAGTTATCTGCCACTCTGCCTTTGCCTTCTGCACTTTCAGTCTAGGTTTTAATAGTACAAGAGGTCATGAATGTCAGCTGACTGCATCAACTGCAAAACCTTTGATTCTGATCTTTCCTTTTTATTTACTTATCTTTTCCTTTCTTGAGTCATAAGCAAACCACTTCAAAATATTTCAGGGTTGCACCAGAGAATAGGAAACAATTGGTCAAGGAAATATTTTTGTCTCTATGATATGACTTTCTGTGAAGGTGGTGGTTCAAAATGCCTTGAGATAACAAATATTGGCAAATATCTTACAGAACTTTTGTTTCTATAACATTAATAGAATGGTCACAGAGTTACTGTTATTCAGCAGCAAGGCCACCAAGGCTTTTGCTGCCCTGGCCTTGCTACAAGAAAATCTACAGGAAGATTATGGAAAGCTTGGTAAGAAAATTGCAATGGAAGCTGCTCTTTTTCCTGCTCTGCCAGTTGTTCTGTAGGAGGAGTTACACTCTACTGTAGTAGGATGCTGTTAAATATTGCAAACCAGGATGGAAGAAAGAGAGGGACAGATTCCTACCTACATATAAAGGTTTTTTAACCTGAACTCAGACCAGAAGAAAATGCCCCTAGAGTGATATAATGAGACTTAATCTTGCACAAATAGCTGTCCTAGAATACAAAATATTCACAGCAGATTCTGCTGGTCCCAGCCAGGGTTTCATTGGGTTTCATCACAGAAATGTGATGAAGGAGAGGCAAGATTGCAGAAAAAAACGTTAGAATGTGTCAGCATTGAAGTGGTTTGTGAAAGGTTAATTTAACCATCCTCCCCTCCTGTCCCCTGCAAGAGCTATGCTTGCTCTTCATTACAGTCATGCAAATCTGTCTGTGCAAAAGAGTGGATATACTTAGTGTCACCAAGCAAAACAAGGACTCCTGGTTCTTCCTAGGATGCTATTTTGCAGCTGGAGTTGTTTGCATATCACAGATTATTTTAAAGTATCTTGGTAGGCTTTTAACGAAGCAAAAAGAAATGTATAGGAATGGCAACTACTTTGTAAGACCTCTGTACTCACAAAGCACTTGAAAGTAAGTTTTGGAGGGGAATGATTTACAGCACCCGAGGTACTTAGAGACCTCATTAAGGCACAGGGTCATTTCAGAACTTTTGTCCAAGCTATGTAAGGACTCAGGGGCTTAGAAGACTACATAGCCTGCATTGTTTTGCTTTGCATTGCTTTTCTGCCTAAAAAACCTGATCAAACCACCCCTTTGTGGTGTGTATAATTTTCTGCACATGTGGTTATATACTATGGTATTTGGTGATCTATCTTTTTTAAGCTAATGCAGCTGATATGTCAGGGAAGACTTGCTCAGCATTATTAAAATTCATGTTGCTTTATGAATTTAAGACTTACTTCAGCACAATGCAAAATATGAATTCAACAGCTACTCTGTAGGTCGGGTTAGTCTTAAGCTATTAGGCAATATAGCCATGGGAAGATACCACATTTTTCAGTGGATTGTAGCCACCTTTGTAGATGTTGCTTTCCATGATCAACAGAGCAATCAAATTTGCAGGCTTGTTTTATAATCTGTCTTCCTGAAAATTTTTTGCTTGCTTGCTTGTTTTTTTTTGGTTTTTTTTGTTTTTTTTTTTTTTTTTTTTGTTTTTGGTTTTTTTTTTTTTTTTTTTTGTTTTTGGTTTTTTTTTTTTTTTTTTTTGTTTTTGGTTTTTTTTTTTTTTTTTATGATCTCTTCTCCTGAAGTTGCATTGTTTTGTAAGAGGACTGGTTGGACTTGGTTATAATAATTACAAAAAGAGGTTTGGTTTGGTTTGGTTGGTTTTGTCTGATGCCACTGGCACAGAAGAGCCTCTGCAGTTGTGTTTGGTTTCCAAGTTAATGCTGTCTGGCTGTTGCTGTCCATGGATTGTCTTTGAGCCCTGGCTGTCTATGCAGCTGTGAGAAGTAACAACATAAACTTAGTGTTAAGGTTTTTGTCAATACTAATTAAAAATCGTGGTTAAGGGCTCTCATTCAGCAAACACTGACTGCTACTCAAAGCACTTAGATATGTTTTTAATTTTGTACATATTCCAAATGTATTTGGTCTCATTATAACTGAAGCATATACTTTGAATCCTATGGGTTTACTGCTTTTTAAAAGCAAACAAATGGCTGGAATTCATATATGTGCTTGGTGGGTAAAAATCAGGAAACATAACTGGAGTTTTTATATAAATTTACTTTTGGGAACAGGTTCTGTATTTCTGCTTCCCTGCAGGTTAATTGTGCTGGGATTTGCTCTCTTATGCTTCTCCCTTCAACTAATTTTTCCTAGGATTTCTCTTACATTGTAAGCCTCATTTCACACATTTAATATCAATGTTCATCGGCCTAATTACCCTTTGGTCCCACCTCCTTGGCACAGCCCCTCAAAGCAAGACTCAGTATTCCTGCCTCAGCTCCTGCACCATCTGGTCTTTCCAGTCTGGAGCCTGTCCGTGGTTTCCAGAGGAGCGTTGGTCTCTCTGCTCTGCTGGCTCACACACTGCAGCTGCATCCCTGGCAGCTGGCTGCTTTCTTCACTTACCACCTCCTGCTGTGTCTCTTCACATTACAGTTCTTCCTTCCCATTTCTTCCTGTCCCATACGAAATACCTCAATTCTTCAAAAAATATAATAAAGCAGGGTTGATGTCCTTCCCAGGAGCTCAGGGGGCTCTGCTTCTGCACAAGACCAAGTCTGTACCTGCCAGGCACTGCCAGGTCCTTGCAGAAGAGAGGATGAGGAGTGAGAAAGGCACCTTTGTGCATCAGGGTGAGAACCAGGCAGCAGGGGCTTCACAAAATTTCTGCAGCCGTGGTCAGAGAGGTACCGGGGCACAGCACAGCACCCCGGGGACACACACCTGCCACAATGGGCACCAGCACACCGGGGAAACCGGGGAGAATCCACCTCAACAAACTCACTGGGCATGGCTCCCTGAACAGAGCAAGCATCAGCAACCCGGAAAGGCTGGGTTTGCTTTTGTTTGTTTGTTTTTCATATAATAGCACCATGAAGTGGTTGCGTACGATTGAGAACCTCATCAATATTACATCTGCAACAGATGGTGAAAACCTCCCAGCGTGGACAAGTAATCCATTTAGTTCTTCAGACAAGATCTCCAGTGCCAGGCAGAGCATCTGGCCTTTTGGTCCGTCTTTGAGGTACACCAGTGGAAACCACAGCCAGCCAAAGAGCTCCCTGTGACCCCACATCCACACAGGAGCACCTCTGAGCCACTCTCGGGGTGATGCTGACAGCAATTCATTGAGGGTTTGTGACCTGATTTTAAACAGCTGCAGTGAATTGCTTTTGCCTTGAATTTCAGACTATTTATTTTGGGAGAGCAGAACACTTCTATGAGATGCAGCATGAGATGCATTCGTGCTGAATGCAGTAGGAACAGATGACAGGATACCTGGTGGTTTTTTGGAAAATGGCCACTGAGTCCTTGAGGATGCAAGTTGCATCTGTGATTAGCTCCTGGGCTGTGTTTTGTGGGGTGTGCAGCCCTGCTGCTAGCGGGATGGACCCGGGGTGATATTTTGCAGCACAGTGGCAGCAGCAGAACTGCTTCAAAATAAAGGCACCAGCTACAAGTTTGGTGAAAAATGTATCCTCCCAAGCAGGAGCCTCAGGCCTGGGAAGGGCACTCACCCAATCTCAGGCACTTACCAGTAAGGTATGTAAGACAGAAAGTATTTTCCTTAGGGGAAAATCACAGCATCTTCACCTAATTATATGGATTTTAATTGCTAGTCAAAGCTCTGATAGCTGAGAGAGATGTGAGACTGCTATCTAAAACAGTTTGGACATGCAAACAAGTGCTCCTCCCAGCTTGCAGAGGTGTTAGTAGTAGTCCTGTCGATCGGAGCCTGTTTGGAGAAACAATGTCACCACCTATATTTTGACTTTTGCCAGAGAAGGGAGCAGCCTGCCTATCACTTTTTTCCTGCCCCAAGAGACCTTTTAATGACTGAGTGATGAGAAAAAGCAAATGATAGATGTTACCAGAGCTCTTAGTCTTTGCAGCGATGGATGCCGTGCTGTGCCACGTCCCCAGCTGTACCTGGCCTCTGGCTCCCACCCCATTCCCTGTTGGATGGAGGGCGGTGCCTTTCCGTGTACACTTGCCCACCGAGGAATTGTGCAGCTCACAGGTCACACTGTTTGATGTCTCTGTCTCCTGCTGTCCAGAAGCTGCGTCCTGCACATCTGTGTGATGGCGTTAAACCCTCAGCACCCAGCAGGGCTGGGTGTCAGCAGGTCAGCGGGCCGGGCTGGTTCTGCGCTCGCTCCCGAGCACAGCCCGCAGCACTGGGGGGTCAATGATTCACCTGCATCCCTTCTGCTTTTTGCACCGAGCCTCGGGGCTTGCCTCCATCCCACAGAACTCGGGAACTGCCATTGAAGCCAGCCACCTCTCCCTGAGTCTATACCCTGAAATTCAAAGCCAGCACAGCTGAACCCTGGAACTGCAAGATTTCTGCTTTGATGCTGACGTGACAAATGCTAATAGCCATAACCACATGGGAGGACATGAATTTGTGGTATTTTTGATGTAATCACTCATAATTATGTTGACTAAACTTTTAATTTAGTATACATTTTTTAAAAAGGGCGTGGCATGAAGTGGTTCTGCCTTGTCCACGCTAGCATTGTTTGCTCTCTTCTTGTAGGAGGAAATTCTATAACACTGTCTCTGTGCTGCACCTTGCACTATATCTTTTGTCTATTTTTGTCATATTCTTGACCAAATACTAGATTTGGTTTTGACCCAGATCTGTATAAATTGCTGTAGCAACTGGGTTGGAATTCATGCACATATGTACTGAGCAAAGGACAAACCTATGGCCACAAAAAAGGGCTGTAATGAAACCAGGGAAACGAATGACCCTGACAAGGACAATGCATGAGAAAACTGTGATAATGTTTTATGGCACAGAGCAAAGCATGGCTTTTTGCCCTCCTAGCTTTAACACATAAATGTTCACATGGTCCACTGCTAAAGCATCTGTTGCCCTAATGGCTTGGGGATGGAAGAACCTTGCCCATGTGCAGTAATGCCAGCATGCTGGCTCATGTTTTGGGAATGGCTGGACTCTCAAAAAAAAAAAAAAAAGGAAACACAGAATTATTAATTTGGAGTGGCTATTTATTTTGCTCCTCTGAACCCTATCCTGTGTTGTCAGACAAGGCAGCAGATAACAAAATGGACACTTTTCTGCCAGAGACATGGAGATCCAAAATCACTGAGCTTCTTCATATTTATGAGTGATTAGTGTTAAAATTAATGAGGCTTTAATGTAAGTAAGGAATAGAAATGACTTAGATCATGAGGATTCTGAAGAGGAGAATTGCTGAATGATTTAGCAGAGGACTATATAATGGCCCTAATCATATGTGCAGCTGTGAAAGCACTTCTGTTTATTTAAAATGAAAACTCACATAAATGTGTGTACAGATCACTGTTGTGCATATTTTTTCTCTCCCATGTAAAACTTTCATGTTCTCTCATGAGAAAACATCCCTGAAGGGCAATCCTGGCTGACCCAGGTACCCCAAGGTGGCCAATACCCCAGGCTGGACCCTCACACCAGCTGAGGATCTTGACAAGAGCAGGTGGCCCACACTGGGAAGGCAGAGAAAAAACCGGTTTTGCTGGCTTTGGGGTGAAGTTTCTCAAACTGCCAAGACACGGTTGCTTTGTCTCCTTTCCCCATGAGCAAGCAGTGGGGAGCAGCTCCTCAAACAAACCCCACCTGGTTACAAGCAGGCAATTTTGACTCAACTTTAGCAAAGGAGAGTTGGCTGAGGCTGGAGTAAAGGCTGTATCTTCCACATCTGAATGATGCTGAAAGTTGCTGGGTCGTGCAGCATCCCTTGGACGGTGAGCTGTTAGAGCAGGCTGCGAGCAGCAAGCCCTGCCTGAGTACAGCCAGCCCTGCAGCTGAGCCCCTCGGGATGTCAAGGCAAAGGGGAGCCTGCCCCATGCTAATTAAAAATCTTTTCTCAACTTCTCCTTGGCAAAGTGCAAAGAAATCCTCTTTTCATGCCCAACGACTAAAAATGAATCCTATTTTGAGTTTCAGAAGCAGCCGCGTGACTAAATGAGCCCTTCAGTTTCATTCATGTTTGCTGTCTATTAATCTGTTCTCCTCACCTTCAGCAGGGTATGACTCAGGGCTTCACATTGTCTTCCTCCCTGAACTATCTGTGTTTTGACTTTAAATTCTGCTGTCTGACGCAAAGCATTGCTGAAATCATGACAGTTTGATCCAGCCAGCTCCCAGGAGACTCTTGATCTTTACTGGCTGGTAAATGTAGCACTCAGAACAGCTATGCAGAGCAGATATCGATATTTTTACACTGAATGTTGGTAAGCAGATGTCACAGGCTTGTGAAAAGCCTTGAAACTCCACAGGAGAAAATATGTGAGTATGTGTGTGGGAGGCCTGGAGATAAAAATAATTTGGTGGTTCTATGAGAAGGCGTATATTCCTTAATCCGTTGGTGTTTTGCTATTCCTGTGCAGGGTACTCAAACTGGAGGCTGCTATACTGGAACAAGTGTAGCAGTAAACTCTTCCCCTGTTGATTCATCTTCTGCTTTTGCAGCTCCTTCCAGCCTAGGCTTCTCTGCCCCTCTGGCCCTGGCTGAGTGGATAGATCCCATTTCCCTGCCCTGAGCAGGGAGTCTCTCCCATGGGGTGGAGCCTGGTTATCCCAAGCTTCAGGCATCCTACAGTAAGTGTAGGTCACTGGGCAGGGAGGCAGAGGGGTTGGGCTCCTCCAGCAGTCACTGGAGAAAACGAGAGGCACTGAAGGGGTGACAAAGCCCGGGGGAAGGACCCTAAGCTGGTGTGGCACAGCTGAGCCTCAGGTGACCCCAGCCCCGGTGCAGAGCTCGGCGCTGCTGAGCTGCAGTGGGTGTGAAGTGGTGATTGCCATGGTCGAGCACCACTTCCCATCGCTGGGCACTGGGACACTCCCCCACCTCGCAGTGGTGGCAGCCAAGCCTTGCCTAAGGCTTCTCTTAAGAGTTATTATACTTTTTTTTTGTAAGCAGGCAGCCTGAAATCCTGAACTTGTAAATGTTGGGTAAAAGTCCAGATTTGGTTTTTCGTTTTCCCTTGGCTTTTCCTGTTCTTGAAATGTCCCCTCAGGGAAGCGTGTAGGGCAGGCTGATGTTAAACCTGCTTAATCTCCTTGCAGTGTTGAATAAAGCCCAGTGATCTACAGCCAGTGGAGGCTTGCCTTGACATCCCTGCCTTTAAAGGACTGTGGTTACAAACTGCAAAGCCCTTATTTTTCCTTACAATGCTGTATTTTATCCCTCCCCTTACGGCTTTGGAAATGAAATTTGAGCCATTTATTATGCACTAAACTTAGGGAGGCCAAAAATATTTGCATACAAATATGATTGATCTTTCAAGCATGCAAAATGAGTAGAAAATGATGAGTCTGATGCTGGACACAAGCAGAGCTCAAGTATTTTAAACTTAAAGTAATTTAAAAGAATCTGTATCTATGATGGTGGATGAGCTTTTTCTGAGGAAAGAAAACCTCCTCTTTCTCATTATATACAGAATAAATGAAGATATTCAAGTCAGATATGGACTGAATTTTAAATGTGGCAATGGCATTTATTCTGCTGGAGATGTCATGTCTGTAATGAATTGTAAATTATTTTTAGTTGCTACTAGAAACAGAAGAGGCGGGGGAAATAATCAATATTGACACAACCCTGCTTTATTTTTAAGCAGTGCTGATCTTTGGTGGCACCAATTAGAGGAGGAGAGAGCTAGAGCTGAAGAAGTGCACAAACTACAAACCATTCTGGTGTTTAGAAAAGGGCCACAGCCACCCTTTGCCTCCGTGTTGCTGCTGGGATGGTCATTCCAGCAGGATCATCCTTCCACCCTCTCCTGGGAGCTGCGTTCGAGTGGTGGGAGGCCACTGTCCATGAACAGTTGTGGTTCTGGCCACCATAACCCCTGGGGTGCTGCTGTGTCCTGGGGCCTGGGCACAAGGACAGTGACCCCCAGGCCCTTGCCAGACCATGCCTCCTCCCCAAGACAAGTTTCCTGACTTCTCTTTTCCCACTGACTTTAGGGATGGTGATATTCCAGCTGGGGTATGACAAAACAGAGCGGGCTGGAACCCTCTGGCCTCTGTTTACTGCAGTGAAGTTCCCTCCCAACCCCGTGCCCTCTTTCTTGCATGAAATGAAATAAAAGCCTTCTGCTGCAAGGGGCAGGGTTGATTGATCAACTTTTATCTTCTCATGATGCATGACTAGGTAAGGTTGGGCATGTGACAAGGCAAGCTGTTCAGAGAAATCACTGCAGATAGAGCTGGGCTCTTCCCAGGATCCACAAAAGGATGCAACATGGTCAAAATTCACTCAGAAAAACAAGATTACTGAGCTCCTTTGCTTAAGCAGTTGATATTGAGCTAATTCTAATGCAATTTTCTAAAATTCAGAGATGCTCTGATGTGATCTTACTCTTGTATAAAATGCCATGGAACTTCTGATGACAGAACAGATCCAATTTTCTGTTGCATGACTCATTCTGAGGAAGAGAATGCTGTACATTCAATATGACGAAAAAAATATATTCAGTAAGGCCCTCTTTATAGGGCTGTGTGGATGCAGTCAATCATAAGCACAAAGTCCAGGCACCACTTTTGTATATGGAATAAAATTGACAGACGGATTGTAGAGAGCCTTTGGAAAATTTTATCCACTAAACCCAGAATAGCCACAGCAGAGACCTAAGCCAAGTGTCTGCCTGACTTTATATGCTGTAAATCTCAAGTGAGTGGTTAAGGAAGATGGAATCTTGCTCATATGCCAAATAATTTGGGTTGTCTGAAATACTTTCTGATGTGGAAGATCAGGGATAGATGGATGGAGTTCAGGAGGATGATTTCATGGGAAAGAATTTGCTCCATAAGTATTAGTCATTTGGTGACAGAATGCACAAGAACCTGTTGGAAATACCTGCAGAGGAACAAGAAAATTCCTGCAAGTTCGAATTGAGTAATATTTTCCTGGGTGTTTTTTGTTATTATTTTGTTTGTTAGTTTTGATTACATTGAGTCTTCTCTCCATGGTCTGAGGTGCATTAGCAATAGCAATGTCTGCTGTAGTTCTGTTTTGTGGGCATTCAGAGCCTTGCTGAAGGGGATGTGCTGCTCAGCAATACAGTTCCCAGCTGCTCAGAGGGCACTGGGACCTCTGCTTACTGCAGCAATGCCTTTCTCTTTCCCTTCCTTGGCGTTGCTATCACGGGCCTTGCTGCAATATTTTGTTTGCCTCTTTACTTCCTGGGTCTGCTAATGAAAGCGAGTGTGTTGGATGGAATCTGGGGCCAGAATAAAGCTGCTGCTGAACAATTTCAGCAGAAAAACTGATACTGTATTTTACTCATAAATCTACGTGAGGTGAAACGAGATCTCTATTTCCAGATCTCCATGTCAACTACAGCAAATGCAGCCAGGATTGTCTTGTCGTCTGTTCATGGCTACAATTATTTCTAGCTACTGTTCTTACAATAATTTAATTTTGTAATGCTTATTGGCTTGGAAGGTACATTCATCCTAGGTTTTTTTGCATTTTGTGCTGTAAAAGGTCAAAATTGTCAGGAAAGATTTATTTTTGGGACAAAGGAATCCTTATTTAAAAGCCAAAGTAAAACAACCTTTCTGTAAGACAAAGAAGCAGAAAGAACAAGCTAAAACTCTGAGCATCAGCTGAAACCATGTGTTACATCTTGTGCTTTGTAGTTTATGGCACGGTGATTTTT
This sequence comes from Picathartes gymnocephalus, assembly GCA_013390045.1. Classification (NCBI taxonomy): domain Eukaryota; kingdom Metazoa; phylum Chordata; class Aves; order Passeriformes; family Picathartidae; genus Picathartes; species Picathartes gymnocephalus. The sequence goes on along the minus strand of WEKY01057758.1, from coordinate 82,309 downwards.
ACTCACCCCACTGATCCAAGTGTGCAAGCTCTGCCGTTTTTGAGTGCTGAGAATGGAGGTAGAACCGTGAGGGCCTTTTCAGCAGCTCCTGGCAGTGGTGCCAGAGGTAGGCAGTCCCTCTCCGGCTCCATCCCCACCCAGAGGAGCGCCAGCCTGGCCCCTGTCCCGTTCCACAGCCACTGGCACAGCCAGAGCACACAGGCTGGGACAGGGGCTGCTGGGGCAGGAGGAACTTTCTGCCTTATCTTTCCCCAACATGCTTCAGTTTTTCCATCTACCTCAGACAAACAATGGAGGGGCGTCATTCCCCCCTCAGCCCCCTCCTTCAGGAGCACCCATCTCTAGCTGGTCCAGAGCTCCAGGGCCTCCAACACCTGATGACAACACCACAGATGCCATGAATTATCCCTGCCTGGTGACAAAGTCAGAAATGTGCCACAATAGCTCAGTCAATGAACTAAAGAAAATAAATAAAACCCCCCTGCTGGCCATAGGTGTTGAAAGGCCATGTCCTGCCAAGGCACGGGCAAAGCCAGGCACACACACACTCACACTCACACAGACCCTGGGGTGCAAGGTCTTCCTCATAACTGGGCTCACACCCACTCCCAGCCCCTTTGTGTCCTCAGCTTCATTCGTGCCCCACAGCACTGTGCGTGTGTCCCTGCCGCTGGTCTGACCTGCACCCACCCCTCGAGCTGTGGGTCAGCTTCACCCACCCCCCTGGGGTCAGGGTCAGCTTCACCCACCCCCGAGGTGTAGGTCAGGTTTACCAATTCCTTCCTCCCAGCCTGTGGGAGCTGAGAAGCAGAAGGCACTGGCTGTATCACGTCTGCCTTTTTAAATTATTATTTTTAAACCTTTTTTCCCTTTCCCCCTTCTTTCTTCCTTGCCTTCCTTTTCTCCTCTTGTTTTTCCTCGTGGCTTTCTTCCTCTGTCCTTTTTACTTTTCTCCCCGTTTTTTCCTTCCCCGCTTTTCTGTGCTGCAGGTTTTAGGTGCCGGGTGCCCGGCCGCCCTTTGCGGGCCGGGGTGGCTCCGCCCGCAGAGGTTCGGCGGAGCCGGGCCGGGCGGGGCGGGGCGGGGCGCGGCCGTGACGCGGGGCCGGGGCGGTATAAGCGGGCGCTGTCCGGGTGCTGAAGGCGGCGGAGCGGCGCAGAGGCGGCAGCGCAGGTAGGGCTGTGGGGCCGCGGGGATGCAGGGATGCAGGGATGCGGGGGGCGCGGAGCCCCAGGGCTGCGCAGGGGGATCCGGCACCGAGCGAGCGGTGAAGTGGCACCGAGAGCCGGTGATGCCGGGGCTGGGGCTTGCAAGGGAACACATCTCTATAAAATGCGCCCCTATCACTATGTGTATTGCTGGTGTGTCCTGCCAGCAGCGCCCGGGGCTCAGACGGGAAGCCGAGCGCTCCCGGGAGCGATGGCACTCAGCCATGCCGGGTCCCCGACACGGCACTTCAGCGGAGGGGCGGGGGGTTCCCTCGGATGCAAACACCCTCCGAGTCACTTCCCAGATGTATCCGTCTGCAAGCAGTCCTTATATTCACTAGAACTGCTGCGGGTTTGGGTTTTTACCCTTCGCTGCTGTTTTGTTTGTGTTTTCAGTCCCTTCCACAGAGTAAAGGGTTAGAGACTTTGCTTTTAAACAAGGCAAATTTACTGCAGTCGTTTTATTTATTGCTAAAAAAAAAATGAGAGGAAGAGTGCATGATATATTTATTTTCCCTATGGAAAACTAGTGTTAGGTTTCACCTAAGACTCTCAGGGCAGGGACACATCTATAGGAAAAACCTACGAGTAGCAAAATTTCACTGGAAACATTAGAGTCACATCAGAAACAACTGCTACGAGAATGAGAGAGAAAATTACTGCTACCATGGAAACATCCCAGAAAGGAGATATTTTCTGTGTCTGTTTTTTAGGGAACTTTTTCAGTCTGTATTGCCTTTGTATGTGTTAAATTGTGATCATGATTGCCTCATTTCGTAAAGAGGCGCTTCTTCATTTGTTGGCTAAAAGATTATTTTCCTGTTTGTTAGGTGCTAATAGAGGAGAAAATATGTTCTCCATCTAGACTGGCTTCACAGTTATCGATCTGGAGACAAAAGAGCTGTTTTAGCATATTGTCCTTTGAGAAGCACAGGAGAGAATGTTTACAATATTTCCTAAAGATAGGCTAAAATGTCCTGTTTCAAAAACATATGTGGAATTAAACTCTGAAAGAGTGGGGAGGAGTCCTCTTACCTTGGATAGCGCAGTATATTTAATGACAAGGTTTATGACTTGAATTCATAGCTTTTAAAAGAAATCATTCCCAAATCTGTTTGACAAGGCTTTGAAATATCATCTCCCAATAAATTAGAAGTAAAAATTGATGTAGAGGTAAATGCACACAAAATACGTAGAGAGGAGCCAACGATCTGTGATTCCTGCAAAGGAAATATCCAGTTGAGCAATATCCTTGTGGAACACTAAACCAAACTTTGCCTGGCTGCACACATTTTGATTTTACTGGGATGCTGACAGCTCTTGTAAAGGCTGTAACAATCCAAATTGTGTGCAGCGGAGGGTGAGTTCCTGGTCTTTGTGAGTGGGAGGTGCTTGGCAGATGATTATAGAATGACTCTCCCTTCCCCCATCCCTTGGAAAGGACAGTTTCTCATGTGCTTATCAAACTAAGTCTGTTAATAACCAGTCTCGGCTGAATAAGAAAGTCTTAATTTCACTTATTTGCTATAGAAGTAGAAAATTAGGTAATGTTTGGGGTTTTATTTTTTTATGGAGATACACATCTATGTACAGGGCTAGTGCCTTTTCTGTGACAGAAAATGAAGCAATGTGTTGGCTTTGTCTCAGGGCAAAGTCAGGTCTGGAGGGTGGGACCTTCTAATCAGCTGTTGAACCAATCCTTTGTGAAATCAATGCTCAAACGTATCCAGGCTTCAAGTCAGAAATGTTTGGGGAAATTGTTTGCTATTATGCCTGTTAGCCTGCTCATGCATACTGAAGGGGGGAAAAATAAGCATCTCCCTGAACTGATAGTGCTGTAATTATTTAGTTAAGTCACATTATGTTAAGGACAAAAATTGAGTGGGAGTATCTACAAGTGAGCTGAAATGAACATATTCATGCTCACTTTCTACTTCCAGCAGTGGGTAAACACTGGTGTACACAGCTCTTTCAGGCTGTCATGAACCACCAGTGTCTCATCAGGATGCTTTTGCCAAGCCAAAAACCAAAGGAACCAAAATAGGTCAATTAACCAAAGCAGTTTCTATCTTTATCATTCCTCTCTCATTATTGTACTTTATTTGTCAATATAACTAGATCAGAAAAGAATCTAATCTTTCCTGTGGCCCCAGGGTAGCAGTGCCTGAGCATGTCCTAGGGCACGACTGATGGCAATTTTCCCCTGTGCTCGGTGGAGGGTGCCCAGCTCCCTGCAAGGCTGGGCTTTTCCAGCTGTATTCTCACGCACAGTCATACTGTAATCATCTTAATTCTGTCAGAGGTGTATTTTTCCCTGTTCTGTTCCAGAGTTTATTTTTGTCTGGTGTAAGCTGGACAGACATGGGCTTCTACTGATCTATTCTAACCAAATTTGCCAGTGGTCATGTTTCTGCCTGTCCTGGGACCTGATTCAATTTCTGCTGAAGTGAATGAATAAGCAAATGAATGAAATCATCACTCAGAACCTACCTACTCAAGCTCATTTCCAAGATGGGCTTTAAAGGATTCAGTAAAATAATTTTGTACCTTTAGGATAAATTATAATTTTCCTCTCATATAAGAGATCATTGCCCTAGGAGGATGACTCATAGAGTCATTAACTGATAGTCACTTCTAATACAAATAAATTTTTTTTATGAAATAGCAAAATAAAGGAAGTAATAGCTTGAGTACTATCAGTACTGACAGAAATAAACTTGCAAGTCATTTTATACGCCATGTTCTCCAGTTCATCACATTAATTTAATTGCAGTTTAGCACCATTTAGCAGTATTGTCCTGGCATGAAATTAGATACCCTATGGAGTAATCTGACGTAATATTTCTGTCTGTAGTTTAATATTAGTATTTTAAGCAGCATTTAAATGTATGGATACACTGATTTTGTCCTTTAGATGCTTTGTTCTCATGATCAAAATGACATCTAGGTATGTCTATGGGCATTTCATGAGTTATATAGGATTGGTATTGTGTACTTTGGTGCTGCCATTGGACAATTAATGTTCATAAAGTACAGGGAACATAGAGATAAGAAATTTATTGCAGAGCTCTGTTTCCCAAACCTGTTTCCATGTGTTAACAGCTTCTTTTTCTCCTTCTTCTTTGTTTAAAGGAATTATTTTAAACATGGCAGGAACTAAAACCTTCCAGCCTGGAGCAGCCTGTGCTCTCACCTTTTTATTTGTCCTAATCTGTTGGGTTGATGCAGCCTCCTTCCAGCAGCACCAGCTGCTTCAGAAAGATCCAGACTATGCAATGAAAAATTTACAAAGGGTCCCAAATCCCGATATGATCAAAGCACTGGAATACATAGAAGACCTTCGCAAGCAAACCAACAAGGGAGAAAGCAGCCCTGATTACACCTCTTATCAAAGTGTCCCATACCTCCTGCCACAGAAAGAAAGCAAGGATCAGCTTCACCTCCCAGATAATGTATGGGATTCTTTGACTGAAGATGAGTCCCAGTGGGTTAAGGTAATGCTGGAAGCCTTGCGGCAAGCTGAGAAGGAGTCAAAAGCTGGCCCAAAGGAGAATAAACCTTACGGTCTGAGTTCAGATAACAACTTTGCAGCTGGAGTAACTGATGATTACGAGGCTTACAAGTGGCCTGAGAGATGGCAAAAGTACCTCAAGATGCCGCTTGGGCACTATGAAGACAGTTCAAGGGACAGTCCCTTCAAGCGTACCAATGAAATCGTGGAAGAGCAATACACCCCCCAGAGCCTTGCCACGCTGGAGTCGGTGTTCCAGGAGCTGGGCAAGATGGCAGGACCCAATAACCACAAGAAAGAAAGGCTGGATGAGGACCAGAAGCTGTATACAGATGATGAAGATGATGTGTATAAAGTGAATAACATCGCCTATGAAGATGTGGTTGGAGGAGAAGATTGGAATCCCATAGAGGAAAAAGTGGAAAGCCAAACTCAGGAAGAGATAAAAGATACCAAACAGGAAATTGATAAACATGAAGAAGAGATTGACGATGAAATGAAAAGATCAGGAAAACTCAGCTTCCTTGAGGATGAAATAAGAAGAGAAAATAAAGATCAAATGTCAGATGATGTTTCGAAACTAATGAATTATTACCTGAAGAGGCTCATGGGTAGTGCTGGGAATAGGAAATTAAGGACTGGAGGAGAACTTGAGGAAAAAAGAGCATCCATGTTTTTGGATAAACAGCTTGACCCTCAGGCTATAGCTCAGCTGATAGAAATCTCAAGGAATTTGCAAATTCCTCCTGAGGATTTAATAGACATGTTGAAAGCTGGAGAAAAAAAGCAACTTCAGAGTGAAAGGTTGGAAGCTGAGCAGGAAATGGAATTCCCAGAAGACCTCGACGAGATAACTGAAACCAATCTAGGACAGAGTGATATATTTAAAAATAATATAAACTCTAAAAATGGGTACCTGAAGCAGCCTCTTATTCCAGAAAATCTACCTGAAGACCTCAATATTGAAGATATTGTCAGCCTTCTGGGAAATGACAATTTAGCTAACCAGAATCCCTCCTACTTACTAAATCGTCTTACTCAAGAAAATGATTTGCCAAGACTGTCTTACATTCCCAGAAGATTGAAAGGACACCTGTTCCCTAAAGCTGCCTGGATGAATGATTTGGAAAGGCGACACACGGAGTATGAGAAGCTGAACGAGAAGGATGAAGAACTGGCTGATTACTTGGCAAAGGTGCTGGCAAAATACCCCGAAGTGATCAATACGAAGCAGATGAAACGAGTCCCAGCTGCAGATTCTGAGAGCAACCTGCAGGAAGAGGAGCACCTGGAGCAGGCCATCCGAGAGCACCTAAACCAGCTGGGACCACAGGAGGCCGCCAAGCTGGCTTCGCTCAGCAAGAGGATCTCCATGGCTGGGGAAGCTGATGACACACAAACCAGGCAATACCTGGATGAGGATATGCTGGCCAAGGTGCTGGAGTATCTAAAACAGGAGAAATCAGAGCTTGAAAGAGATCACATTACCAAGCGAGCAATGGAAAACATGTGATTGTTCCCCGAGTACTATTTCTCTTCAATGTGTTGACTTCTATCCCCTTTCAGTTGTGATTTATTCCTGCTCTCCCACTAAACAACCTATGGTAGACTATTTACCATTGAACAGTCTACATATCTTTCTCAGAGCTGTTATATTGTTTATTGATATATGTTATAAATTATGGGGCAAAAAACAAATTGCTTCAAGTGTTTTAAGAAAAAAAAAATGACATCAAGTAAAAGTATAATATGTAAACAAATGACCTTTGCATTGTTAATAAAACATGATAAATGAAGAGTGACAATTATAATTTGAAATTTTTAAGATTAATTGGATTATTTTGTTACTGTCTGTAGTGGTTTTTGTGCAGTATCGAATAAAAAAATAAAGCATTATATATATATATAGTTTTATTTACAAGGCTTTTTCTATTTAGTGTTTTATTGTTGATGAATAAATTATTTCTGGACAATCGACTGTGTTTCTTTGTGACAGTTGATAAAGTCATACTAATTGGAAACATATTTTTACTTCTACAGATGACTCTTCTAAAATATATTATTTTTCCTACAAATTAAGTTGTTACCATAAACTTGTGGTTTTTGTGGCCATAAGAACATCAACTGGTATTACCTTTAAGGGCAGAGGGTACCTAAAGAGCTTGCTCAAGTCAATCAGTGTAATAACTGCATTACCTACAACTGAAAATTGGGCCTCACAATATTAAGAGGTATAGCAGTGCCTCTTGACAGCAGGAGGAACATAAATCATCTATCCAGCTAAGACAGTCTCGATGATGAAGCTCTGAAAAAATACAAAATGGAACTTTCATATGTGAGCTCTGGGAAGCTCTGCTGGCGTAGCTGGGAAGCTCTGCAGATGCGTCCCCCTCCGTCTCTCACAATGACAACCACAAAGAAAGAGCCCGGCTCCAAGGCAGGGCAGACAGAGAACTCCCCTGTGGGGAGCAGCATTGGTTTGTCTGGTAAAAATGTCGTGAACTGACCATTACATGTCACATAAATACACAGAAAACCTTTATTATTCAGCACACTGTCTGGACACTTGAAATGTCTCTTGAGCTCCTGTTATGACCTGCAGTAGATGGTCTGGAAAGAGTTCTGGTTCCTTGTGCTTGCATAACTCTGTGAGTCAGATGTGGTTTTCACTGGGACAGCTCTTTTCCAGGATTATAGTTTAAAAGTGGTTTTCCCTGTGGTATTCTTCAGGAGTTCATCTGGGCTAAGTGGGGTGGGGATGATTTTTGGCAAGGTAATGTCTAATGAAGTACAAAGGCTGCAGAAATAAAACTTCATCTTCAGTGTCACCATTACTTTGAGCAAACACTACTGACAGGAACTCAGCCTCTGTTACAGCCACTATTCCTCCAACATACACCAGACAATAAAATATTTGATTTTCCAGGTGCATGTAGGACCTGGAAGAGATGTCACACATGGTGACACATGATAGCTGGGAGTTCCTTGGTGTCATTCCCCTCCTGCCACAGCCAGCAGCACTCCCTCACCCTGGGCTACCCAGGCTCCTGAGCTGACCAAAACCCTGGGGAACTCTTTGGCTGCCTCCAGGCTCTTAGGGAGAGCTCAATGAAAATTTTGGATACCAGAATGACTTTGGATCTAAGAAACCAGTAGTACAAACCTATGCATAACAGGACAGATGCTGTCAGACACTGTGTAGAAGAGGAAATAAGCTTTGGAAAATCCAAATCTTGGCATGAGTAACTACATCACTTTTTAGAAGACCACCTCACTCACAGTGTGTACAAGCCATTAGGGACCTTGCGGTTCATCTTCACAAACAAGAAAAGGGGTAATGTGCTTGAAATGACAGAATTACACTTTGTCTAACAGAAGTACATGGAAGCTTCAAGCTGATTTCAAGCTAAAATGTTACATCAGTACTTTTTTCCTCTTCAAGCCACAAAAAGTAGACAACTAATCTCCCTATGAAGTGCTTTATTTCTAACAAACTCATCTGCAACTCTATACTGAAATTAAATGAAATGAGAAAGTGTTAAATAGGCAGCACTCTCTTGGTAGCTGTAGCTGCCTCTTGCTATGCAACCAAGGCTCCCACAGAAGAGCAACAGTTATACCTGACTATGCAAGACAACATTATCCAAATGTACATTCCATCATGAGATCTGCTCCATTAAACCACTCCAGAGCCTCCCCCTGCAGAGAGGCTGTGTAGTGCTTAATTGTTCTTAATAGCCACGGCTGCTTCTGCTTTCATTTGTCTGTGGTTTGTGTTTTCCTTATGGGTGCAGTGGGACAAACAGTCATGTTGTTAATAATGCACACAGAATGCATAATCCATAACAGATACACTATCAAGCTTATTATTATAATTATATACAAAACAAAGTGACCACTCTGCAATTTTTACTCAGACAAAGTGAGGAGCAGATTTTTAATTCCTCATTTGGGCTATGATTTGACAGCATCGCAGATGCAGCTGGTTTATACTCTCTGTGTATCACTGGCTTTTGTCCAGAAAAGAAAATGTTTCTGCTCAAATCTTCCTCTTAAAACTTGTTTCATTGTGTCCTCATATTTAAGGTCCTCTCCAACACGCAGATTGAACAGAAATTCTGCATCCAGTCTGAATACACCAAGCTATTGAACACTTTCCTCAGGATCCGAGATAGTTCTTCATTGTACATACACTAGAATTCATTGTATTAGTACCCATAAGAGTTAATGCTGTTTTGTTTTTTCATTAATTCATATGCAACTGCAAGTGCTTTGTTTATATCTGCCTCTTGATGGTTCCATTATTTTGTCAGCTGGAGGTCTTAAATGAGAACACTTGTTGACTCAAAAATTAATGTAACCAAATTACCTCGACTGGAGAAATGAGATTGTAGCAATTATTTCCTTCTAAAAGGGTACTTCCACAGTGCAGTGGAAGGGGGTTGAGTTGCATGTAATGTGACAATTGTAACTGTTTCCCAAAGCACTTTACAAGACACTGGTTTTGCAGGAGAAGCAACATAACCCATGATTTTCTTAACATGACAAAGGGGAGCCAAGGCTGGAGCACAGGAAGCCTGAGCTGTACTTTGTCTCACAGCTTTGTTCTGCCATTCTTGCTGTTACTAACAAGAACACTCATGGTTCAAACCTGCATCTCCAGACTCACCTGACCCAGCCCCATCTTCCACTACTTAGGTCAAACATGTCAACACGGGAGCAGAGGGGTTCTGTGGCCAAGGGATGTGCAGTGGTGACTGCAGTGCGGGAGCAGCGTTCCCTAGAGCATCCTGTACCTTCCCCCCAGGATGCACGGCACTGAGCAGTGGCTATTTACTACGTAATGCATAAACACATACAGACACAGCAGGATATCAGCTGCACTTTGTGTTTGTTCAGCTACCCAGGCACCTCCAGAGAGGTTAATGTGAGCTACAGGAACTCCAGTTAGCAGCTGCAGGCAGGTGCAGAGCCCCCAGTGCATAAAGTGGAAAGGAGAAGCCCTGAATCAGAGCTGATTAGCTGAAGAGCCATGTTATTCCTGACTTTTGGATCATTCAAAAACATTTGAGATCATTAATAATTCATTTGCAGATGTATCAGAGCTCTAAATGTGGCTGATTAAATGCATTTGGTGTTTCTCTAGAGAGAGGCTGTTATTCCAGGAAACCACTTGGTATCTGCAAATGTCTTGGAATAAGTGTACTCAGAATTACGAGTTCACTCACAATGTTTTCCCTTGTAAAGAAAGGAAAGTGACCTCTGATTCCAAATGTAGTGTACCCTGGTGAATAACTATGGCACAATTACTTTAAAAGTTCCCCACAGCCACTCAGCAGATCTGTGCAATTACATGGTCCAACGTGCAGAGCTCTGCCTTCCTCTGCTAAGACAAAAACCTGCAGCCCATGGGCAAGGCAGGTCCTACACACCTGGGGAAGGACACCTTAAAATGGGCTTGTTTGGCAACTGCCAACTCCCTACAGTTGCTGCTCAGGGATACGCTTCCCAAAACCCTTCCTGGCATCAGCCTGAAAGTAGAGCCCCAGTCCTGAAGCCAGGCTCTCACAGAATGCCTTGGTGGAGATGTCACAAAGCCTCCAGATCCTCTGGGCTGGATAAGCAGGATCCAAGACAGGATCTAAAAGAAATAATAAGCTTTATATCACCTTTGTGTCTCCCTGATTATGTCAGCGAATCTGGGTCCAATAGGTTTGTTTGGCTTCTTGCTTAAGTTAATCTCTTCTGGGGTAGCTGTGGGGTGCATTAAATGTTTAATGAGAACTAAGTGTTTATGCAAATTTGAGCACATGCTTTTCAAGGGGGTCACCCACATCAGAGCAGTTTTCCTACTGCTCTGCTTACTGCAGGCACCACCGCTGGGACACCTCATCTACTGGAGACAGTGGGATCCTTCCCTGAAAGAACTTTGCTCAGGATCACCTTGGGAAAGCCTTTTTGGGTTATTTTCCTCTTGCCCTAAGCTCATGCCAACACACCGAAAGGAGGGGCACAGCATCTGTCTGTTGAGATCTCCAGGCATAACATATGGTCATTCTTTGTTGTCTACTAAAACTCTTTCCACAAGCATACTTCCTTTAAGTGGATCTTTTTTCCTAGCTCAAATTTTAGATAACATTTAGTTTCACATTGTACGCATTTTGAGCCTGAATTCAAAAAGAAACGTCCCATCTCCACTTTTCTCTCTCCTCTTTGACCTAAGAGAAGGTGTGACACTGCTTGGATGAGGTGCAACATATAATTTGTGCAAAGAAACGCATTTTTACCATGGCTACATGTTTTGCCACCTGCTAATAGATGTCATAGCAGCACAACAAACCACACAGATCTACCAGCACTTTTAGTCCCCTATTAAGTATGGAAGGTCCAGGCCAGGAACAGCATGTACACACAGAGAAAAAGAAAAAAAAAAAACAAAGACAAATCATTACATGGGGAAAACACCAACATTCCTAGTTGTTATTCATGTGGCATATCAACAGGAGATGTGTTAAATCCCCGCAAGTAAGTTTTGGGATGTAAATATAATCAGACAGGGAAATTGTTTTCTGCAAGGTTAAATTTACTCAGATCCAACACACTATTAATTGATTTTTTTCTTGCAAACAAATGCAACAAGGTATAAATTTTTTTATATGACTAGCACACTGAAAGAGGCTAAGAAAGAAACTAGATTGGAAAATTTTATTCTGTATATAAGTCTGCAACTACCATCATATTCTACTGGGTAATTTAGACAAGAGAAATATTACTGTGCAAACTCATGGACTTTTAGTCTTACCCCTGGCCTCAGAGTTTGCTTTCCTAAAAGCAACAGTCAGGCTGAACTTTGTTTAAATGTATTTTTGACTTTCTAATTTCTGTTTTAAAAATGCCAGCACCCTGGCCCTCTCCTCACTCAGAGTGTATGGTCTGAAGCTGGTGCAACCACAGTAACATGAACTTTTAGGAATGGCTGAGACACAGTGGCTGCTCTAATGCCAAGATGTTCTGTCTTCTGCACTCCTGAGCCTCCTCCTTGTGACAAAGGAGATATTTCACCCAAAGGATATTTATCTGCAGTGAAAAGTTTATGGATATTTTTATTCTACAAGAAAAATTACTGTTGAGAATGACACAACTGTAAAAAACTTAGAAAAAAAAGGAAAGCCACCAAATCCTCAAACTTTATTATTTGTTACTTTTTTACTTGTTACAAAAACACTGATTTTGTTTTATTTCATGCTGCTTCTCCTTTGCTCCTTTTAGAGTCAGCACACTGCACTTTTCTGATGCTGCACAAGAGTTCGAAGCTACTGCCTGCTTCCCCTTTTGGCAAGACCTTTTGCATCAGTCTTATTTATATCTGACACAATGCAGGTGGATCCAACAACTTCACACAACTCTGTGCTGCATGGTGCTATTTGTTTCGGTGCCAGGAAATTTTGTGATATCCCACGTAACGAGGCTGTTTTTAAGCTGAAGCTCATTCCCAGCCCAGAGAAGATGTGGAGCAGGAATCAGCAGAGGACACCGTGGACAGAGCAGTGCTTGGCACTGCCTTGGCAGCCCCTTGTCCTCCTCCCCAGTGTGGGGACAGTCAGGGACACCAGGGCAAATGCTTGGAGACGCAGTGCCAAAGGTATAAGTCAAACACGTATTTTACTGTGCAGTTAAACAAAGCACTTTGCAGGGGAAGCCACAGAGCAACTCCATTTTTCTTCAACGCTGCTGTGGCCATGAAGTTCCTTTCAGGTTAGAGCAATATGCCCTCTGTGGAGCTGATTACTGCTTCATGCATAGATGGCCACATCAGACTCCAAATCTCTTGCCTCCAAACTAGGGTGCTATTTATATATCCCCCTCAGCTCTCCCCACCAGCCTTCCAAACAAGCTGAAGTATCAAGTCTGAAAAATAAGAAAACTATTCAGGCACAGATATGAGAACAAAAGGGATGGTAAGTAATTTGGATATTAAAAAATACGCTAAGATAAATTGTGGCAGGCAGGTCAAGTTCCTGAGGAACAACTATTTTGACAACAACCTTCCAAGAAAATATTGAAGTGCAATCAGTAAAATCAATACTCGCTCAAACACCCTTTCCCATCCATCTGATTCACAAGCAGGCAGCCAGAAAATGTGATTAGCTTTATTTCATTAACCCTGCTAAAGGCAACATTTACATTTTTAACTTAATACTGGATGCTTGCTGAGGTGCTCTCCAAAGCCAGGTGATGAATGAGGCTGGGGAGGCCTCCCATCCCTGTCACTTGCTACCACCATGTGCCACGGAGAAGATAAATGATAATTGGGAGCCTGGCCAAGCTGCAGAATAATGGAATTGTCTGGGGAAAATGGGACTGGAGACTGCCTGAACATCAGCATTCCCCTGGGCAACCTCAGGCTCTGGGAGCCTTCTATCTTTGAGCTGACCCCTCCGTGGTTACTTTCTTGGCTAACTCATTTGTTAGTCAAGTTGTGTAATTTCCTTTTCTTCCATTTACCATCCTCCTGACTTAGCTCAGTGCATGAGTCAGTAAGCCTGGCTTAATCACCTTCTTTATAAATTCTGAATCTATTTCATTGTGGATAAAGTTCCTGCTGACCAGCTCCTACAGCTTAAATATCCAGAATGGAAAAAAAAGTGGGACTTCACCTCTGGCTTGGGTATTTTTAAAAATTAACTCCTGCCCTATAGAACCTCTTCAAAGAAGCATCCAAAGTGCAGAAGACTGTTCTATAAATAGAAAAAAGAAGTGACCTTTTAAAAATACGTACTTTACATATAAAACTGCAAAGATAAAGTAGAATATAGTTTTTTCTATGCCAAGACCATTGAGACATTTGTCTTTTTCCTAAGGAAATTACTTTGCCTCATAGCTCACTTTTTTATAGTGCACACTATTCTGCCTGTGAAATTCATTACCCAGTACTTGATCTCCTTGATAGCCTAGTGCTGATATCCTTAGGAACTGAATTTTTTAATAGCCTTCCTTATGAACATGTGTTTTGTGGCACCTGAAAATAGATGTACTGCAATTCTAGGCTAGCTGCACATTTTACCTATTGAGCTGTACATTTCAGTAGCTGTTACTTTCTATGTGTGGAGATGGAAATAATTTAAAGAGTCATTTGCCTGACAAGATATGCTTATTTGTCCTCCTACAGACCCTATGAGTACAAAGTTAGATTTATAGCTTGACCCTTTTACTTTACATCTTTCAAAAGCCAAAGAAGGAGTGTACTACTTTGTAAAGCCTTGCTGGGTGAGCACAGGCACTGCAGTGATATACCCCCCTTCTAACAAAGACTACTGAGATGTACAAAGCAGCAGGTGTTTTAGTGCAGCTATTGCTACAGACAGGAAAAAATATGGAAGGAGAGCAAGCAAGGCCCTGCTTGACACTCATAGGTTAGGAATGAGGTGTGGGGGACCGTTTCTGCCACCAGATCTGACTTGGGCAGCAGGAAACAGGTCTTCAGCTTGACTCTCTCACAAGAAAAGCACCAGCCTTGGGTCATCAGTGCTTCTGTTACTTACCCATTTGTGGCAAAAGAAACTAAAGCCAGGGATGCTGTTCTCCTAAAAATATTATGACCTTTGGAACTGTGAAACAATTTGGCTGCCAAAAACTGGGCATCTGCATTAAAACAGCTCATCTTTCCAAGCTGCTGTGCCTTGGCAAAGCTAACTTTGGCGTTGGCTTTTCCTTATAAATAGCCACATTGTGTACTGGGGTAATTTATTGCAGCTCTGCTGACTCCATTGAGGACCAGGGTTTGGCCATCTCGACCTCGGGACAAGCCTGAACCTTGGCTGGGGAGCCTCCCCTGGGTACGGTGCAGTGGGGAGCCCTCCCAAGGGATAGAGCTGTGCTGGGCAGAGCTCCCCTGCCCTCCCTTGACACAGGCCACTGTCTTTGGGCAGGCTCTGAAAGGTTTTTTTCTTCATCAGCCTGATCCTCAAGCCTGGGGAGCACAGGGGTTAGTGACTGGGGCCACGTAATGACAGACATGCTTATAGTCTATCCATGCTACGTTTTCTCCAACGCTTTATGAATCCAAACATTATCAAACCCCCAACACTTCATTTCACACAACACAGATTTTTATACAGCTCTTGAAGTTGTTTTTAAAGCTCCTCTATAAAAATGAAGTACTAACTGAAGGTAAGAATCATATGAACATAAAATGAACTATATTCTCTTCTGAAAAGTCCCTTTCTGTTTAGTTTCTAAGGGTTTTTCACATGTTTAGGAATCTGCAGACTGCTTTACTCAAAGGAGACTTTCATTTTTCTGGAAAAAAAAAATCTTGTTTCAAGAAAAGAAAATATCATTCTCCTCTTTTAAGGTAGAAAGCAGAAAACAGGATTTTCTTTTCAGCATTTCTGTGGCTGACCTCATCTGTAAAAGGCTTTCTGCATTCCCTCTGGCAAGAGAATTAGCAGAGAATTAAATACCATATAAATGTGTTGAGATACAACTATAGTCCAATGCAAAATATTCTGCATCAAGAATAAGGTACCCTCCCATCGAGGGAAGTATTGTTATTCCAGAGAAGTCTGTCAGGGACCATTACTGACAATAGCATATAAAAGCTGTAGTTCTGTTCCCCAGAACTAGCCAGTTCGCTTTCTTCACATGTAATTTAAAATTTGATACAATTTTCAACTTTGCAGTGCTGGGAGAGCAGTTCAACTTTTAAAGCTGATTTCAAGAATCCAGTTCAATTTAGCAAGTAATTTGCAGAGACCAGCCCTCTGATTGCAGCACGGTTTTCTGCTCATTGCATAAAGCTCAAAGGGGAAGAAAGACAGTGTCATTAGCCACTCCACATAATACTCTCTAACACAAAATGCAATTGTAAGTGGATATATTAAAGTGTTGAGATGCCAATTAGCTACTTCAATGTAATTATTCTTTTACTTGTAGGGTGGTTGTTCCTTAAACCTGAAATTGCTGCAGCTCTTATGCTAACACCGAGTCAGGAGATAAATGAAGCGTAGAGTCAGGTTACTGCACCTGCAAAGAATGTTCTTGAGCCTACCCCAATGCTACAGCACTTGCAGAAGATCTGTGTGTGTGTGCATGTATCTGTCAGATGAAGCAATTCCCAAAGGACTTTCTGGTGCAACGTGTCCCAAGTGCTCACAGGGCCGAAGGAGCAACCAGCTGGAGCTTTGGGTCCACCAAAGGGGAGCACATCCCTCCCCTTCTCTGCTCTTGCCCACGGCTCCTTGAGGTGAGTTCACTCCTTTAGGTGAACTCACCCTTTTCTAGGCACTTCATCAGCTCCTCCAAGCCCAGAGCTGAATCCTCTCTCACTGGAGCAGGGCACCCAGCAGTTTGGTGGCAGGTGTGCCAGGGCTGCCAGAGGGACGCAGCGCTGGGAAGTTTTACACCTGTTCCTGCTCTGTCAGACCGCTCCAGTTACTGGTGCCCATGCTCCTCGCCTGCCTTTAGAAAGCCAAGTCTGCAATGTAGCAAATGTGAGCCAGCAAAGAGGACACAGGCTGTGTTAGCTTTAAAGACAGATAGCTGGAGGCTTTCCAGAAAAATCTGGGGGTTTTTCCACTGCTGACTTCTTTGTGACACTCAAGATGAAACCAAACCCACAGGGTGAACTTTCTGCACTGCCAAACCAGCTTTTCCAGCTACGCTCCCCCATGACCCCTAGGAGTAAAAGCTCTTCTCACCCACGCCTTGGGACCCCCAGTGCTGCTCCCCTTTCAGCATGGGCTCCCTGCATCCCACCTGCACCAGCCACACCACGGGCTTGTCTGTCTGTGCTGGCAATTAGGAAATGGCATCTGGGAGTCTGGGGGCTACTGCAAAGAGTCCACAGCAGTCCAGGAGGTACACAGGCCTGCTGTTGGTCTGCCTGAACACGGTGCTGCAGTCCACACTGACCCCAGGAAATGTCTAAGAGGTGCAGGCTGATGCTGTGCAACACACACACACTCAGGAATTGTCTGATCAGCTCTAGCCTGAGGTCATATAACACAGTAAATACAGAAATGGGATTATAATTGTATCAGCCTTGGCCTTTTCAGTTCAATTTCTAGCAGAGGAAATGCTAAAAGTATCCACAAGTACTCTGGCCAATTAGTTACCAAATGTTTCAGCGATATCTATAGCACCTTCACAATTCAGAGTATTTGCTGTTATTGCGAAATATTTAATTTTACTACACTCTGGCTTCACCCTTTGCAGAGCTGTAGCAGAAGCCATTATCACATTGCTAGCTGTGCTCTGTAAATGCCTACAGAGAAATTAACGGCAAAAATCTGATTGCTCTGAGCTCAGTGGGAGTCCAGCACTGCCATGAGTATCTCCCTGACTTTTTATGGGTCTTTAGAGACCACGTCTGTGAAATACATCCCGTCCCTAAGGCAAAGCTCTAAAGCTCCCTCCTTTTTCTAATGCTCTTTCTAAGCTTTTAAATTTTGTGTTAAAATCTGCCCTAACTGAAGATTAAGTTTCAAACATTTTCCACAAACCTAGAAAAGATTTTGTTATGTTCCTACATTTGAAATAGAAACATTGCTTAAGTTTTTAGTAAAAACAGCGTAGCTGTTGCCGGACACGTACAGGTGCCTGGTGGGAGTTGAGCAGATGACACAGGCAGTGCCAGGACTGGCTCCAGGTGCAGCTGGGGAGGGGCCAGCTGCAGCCTAAAGGAGGCTCGCTGGAGAGCAGCAGAACTGAAAGCACCCGGCCTCTGTGCTCACCTCCAGACACTCCCAGCAGCCATCTCCATCTCCTGCTGTTTCCCAGCATGTGCAGAGTCAGGCTGGTGCCGCACCAGTCCTGATGACATGTTGGCTCTTGTTGGCAGCAGCAGCTGGCTCTGCAATATTAGTCACACATGCAAAACAACTCAACAAACTTAGGAGAAGCAGCAGCATAAACTGTTTTACAATTTTTCATTTTGTTATCTCTGTACATCTGGTTTGCTTGTTTGTCTCTTGTCTCCCAGGCTTGATCTCAAGAGCGATTTTTCTGTTGAGGTGATTTCTTTCTGCAGGAGTATCTGCCTTAGCCAGGGTGATTTGCAAGTGGAAATGAAATTCCATTGAAACAGATTAACTAAAAGAAGATTAGTAATATTAGCTGAACTGTAACTGGTTTGTGCCTTCCTTGTTGAATGAAGAGCATTGTGCTACAAACGAAGGAACCAAAGGCCAGCCCTTTCCATCAGTATCCAGCATTGCTCCATCTATTCTGACCTCAGCAGCAGCTGCTTGCTGGTAAATGGATGATAGCTGCTGTAAGGTTCTGGTGCTATACACTCACAAGCATACTGAAAAAAAGGACAAGGAACAATTTCCAGTCATTCACAATTTCCATTCACTGCTTTGTTTCGGGAAGGTGAGCTCGGGGTCATGGCTCTCCCCAGCAGAGCACATCAGCCAAAGGGAGCTTTATTTGTAATGCACCCAAGCTGTGCAACCATCAGTGACTGTTTCATGGTGTTAATGGAAAGACAGAGGTATTTCTAGCTTCTCTCAGACTTTTAGAGCTGTTTTCCAGGAGCTACTCATGCCACTCTGAATCGCTTGGGTGATAGGGTTCCCACCCTGGGGCTCTCTGAGAGCTTTTGGGCCTGCCTGGGGTACTCAGCCGGGCATGATTGCTGGGACCTGTGTTTTCTCCACGCACACAAACCCATTAGCAGGAGCACTGAGCAACCTAGCAGGAACCCAGCATTTCCCCTGGCACCCGAGCTGCAGGAACACCAACATGGCTCTAGGCTGGTCAGAGGCAGTGCCATGTCTAGCAGTCATTTGGAAGATGGGCAGGAAACAGAGTTTATCACACCCCTACTGCCCCACACATCCCTGCCTCGCCAGCACATCTCATGGGCTGCTCCTGCTCTACCCAGCCAGCCTCACTGCCACGTGCTTTCTGCCACCTTCTTGTCCCCATCCCAGGAGAAGGCATGGCAGCAGATCCCCGAGCTTGGTGACAGAAGGGACTGGAGGTTGTTTCAGCATCTGGAGACTGGAAGAGGCCAAGTCTAACCAGAAGCAGTGGATCTCACAGGAAAAAAACCCTCCCAACTGAATTGTGTTTACCTCAATTACACAGGAAACCACTCTGTGGCTGATGCTAGACAGGGTTTAGCTCTTCTTGTAAACAGCAGCGATCTTTCCCCTCTTGCATTTTCTGCTGCCTGCTTTTTTTTTTCCAGCTCAGGAACTTGAGGAAAAGGAAAAAAAAAAGAAAAGGAAGACAAACAACAAAAGAGAAAGAACAAACTCGAAGCATAGCAGGTCAGGAAGAACAGAGAGAAGGCAGATCAGGAGCTCCTGTCCTTTCTGTCTCAGAGCACACGAGCAATCAATGATATGAAAAACGGGTAACACAGAGCTGATGGAAGGAAAAACTGTTTCATCCAACACATAATAAGATCAAAGAACTGAGTGCTCTGAATGGACATCCAAGGAAGGACATAGCAAAATTTGAACAATTATTTGTGTAAAGAGAGTAACAGTTTTAGCAGTTAAGAACCTTGTGTGTGTGGAGATGACGCAGCATGGCATATTCCCAGTTGAAGCCAGTCAGGATTAGGAGAAACCCTGTTAGAAATGCAGGCTGGCCATAAGAGCCGAAAGCAGGGCTGCTGGGAGGTGCCTGGAGCACCCCGTTTGCATTCAGAGCCATTCAGCAGATGGACAGAGGCCCTGCTTTGCTGTGGCAGCCCTGTGCCCTTTTCTCTGTGGCACTGCCCTTGTACCCATAGGCACCCCAGTGAGCCCACCCCACTGCAGCTCCCCAGCCTGTACCACACACCAGTGCCTCTGGCTGCCACCTGGGCCCTGCTGCACTCACCCTTGGGAAGGGGAACAAATCAGTGCTAAAACACCTAGGAGAGTGTTCAGGAAGTAGATTTTATTACAGTCTATACAAACTCCATTTGCAGCTTGAGCACACCAGACTATTTATGAGAGGAGCTTTGCTGCTGGAGATAATGAGCCAGTTTTCAGCAAAGTGTAAATCCGCCGGCTGCTTGTAGGGGCTCCCAGGCTGTCAGAGCACAGATCATCACTACTGAGTGCTCTGCTAATACTGTAAACAGGGATGACATTTAGAGAATTGTTTAACTGAGGGAGGAGGTTTAAGTCACTTCTGCAGTAACATCTAATGGGGGGTAAACCTCTGCAGATCATACATCGCAGCTCTGGCAGCTGTCTGTAAGGTCTTTAAGCTACATCTTTAAATTATGAATAATGCCTATTAAAAAATCATAACCCTTAGTTGCAGTAAGGATATCTGGGTAAGAGGCTGTCAAAGATTAGAGCCTGGATCACAGATGCAGTGTCTGTCCTCATCCCATGGAACAGTTTGGAGGACTGGCACACCATTATTGTGGTTCATTGTACCTCTTGAAACCAACACCCTGCAAGGTGCTTCCCACCAACAGTCTTTCCACTTAGGATTTGAGTTAAGCCCTTCCAAGTCTGCACATCCAAGAGCATAAGAATTCAGTATGATGCACATTTTAAGGGAGACTTTAGTAACGTTTCCTCTAGCAAAGGTTTATTTATCTTGTAGCAAGGTAACTTAGAGGCAATGAGAGGTAAGTGTGACATCTCTTTCCTGTCCCCACAGCAAGGAGGAAGCCCTTGGGCTGTGTCCCTGAGACCATGCTCATGTCTGTGTGGTTACTCCTGCAGCAGTGCAAGAGGTGTGTGAAAGAAAGCCTCTGAGCAGTAGCAGAGTATGTAAAAATTTACCTAAAGTCAGTTTCGCTTCGAAGTGTATTTAGCTTTCAAGTTAAAGTGCAAACAACACTTACATTGATAAAGCCAGTGTTAACTTTACAACACGTATGTCCCTACATTTCAGTAAGAACAGAACCAGGTGCCTCCTTTTGCCCAGGTTTGTGCTGGCCCAGCCCCTCTGCCCCGGGAGGTCAGGGAGATGGAGGCAGAGGCAGCCTCCAGCCAGCTGCTCACTGCAGTGCAAACCTCCTCCTCGCACAGAGTGAGCTCAGGGCTGGGGACAAGGAGATGCGTCCCCAGCACAGCAGTGAGAGGGCTGAGCTGGGTCTTCAGGATGGTGCTGTGACCACTGGCATGAGTCACCAGGGGCATTCAAGGCTTCCAAACCCAAATGTGCAATCGGGCACCGCAGGGCAGGGACGCCGGCACACTGCAGCAGGACCAGGGGTTCAACCACAGGGATATTTCTTATCACAGAGAGTCTGTGGGACTTGCAGGCTCTGGGTGTGGGTGGGAAAACCACTGTGGCTCTGCTTGCCCCTGCCTCCCTCCATCCTCCACCTGGGGAGGGGTGGAGGGCAGGCACAGTGGCCGAGCGAGGATTTCTCTCATCACACAGACCAAAAAGAGCAGCTGGCCTTAATGCAGGCTTTTTCTCTAACCACGTTCTTCTAATGAGCTGCATAAAGGCCAACAACCATCCATTCACCACAGAGCAAGACAGAAATGCTGAGCAGAGCTGCCAGGTCACTCATTTAACCTCAAGAGTTTAATCTTCTTACTCTGCCTCCGTGAGCAAGGGGTGGGACAGCCTCTGGCCAGGTCAATGTCATAAGTGAATTAGCAGCACCATCCGTAGCCTTGCAGAAGGAAGGAAAACCAGAGCAGTACCACACAAGGAAAGAAACTTCTGGCAGCTTATCACAAGCTTTCTGGAAGGGCAGGCAGGCTACAAGGCAATCAGAGCAGCCACAGGACATAGCAGACACCATTTTATAATGCATTTTTCCCCCAGCAAATGTAAAGCTTGTTAAAGGTGGGAGACCAACAGCACTGAGAAACAGCTGAAGAAGGAAGACTGGTTTCAGTAGCATGAGATTTCACCTACCTTCTGTCAAGAAATAATTCTCAGTCTCTGAAGTCCCACTTCAGTGTGAAACTGCAAGTGATGTTCCATTTATGCAAGGTTAATTCCAGCCTGCAAGGGCCATCCAGTTGGATGAAACCTTGTTTCTGAACCCAGATCTGCTCATTCTCCATACATGAGAGCTGATGAACAGACGTTCTGCTGGGTCTCAATCCAGCACGCTGACATTGTTGGGGCTCACCACGCTCCCTGGGGCCTGATCTCTCATGCAGCTCTGGCTGCAGCACTGGAGGATCCCTCCTGCACCAAGCCTGGTCTCCTGCTGTCCAGGCAGCCACTTCACATGACCCCATCTGTCAATCAGCCACCATGTCCTTGCACTGAATTACAAATTCAGTAGACAGGCCCACCCTCAGATGAACCAAACCACCAGTGAAAGTGATGCCCACCATAGAGAGGGACACGTGTCCTTTTGTTCTCTGTAACCTTTCCACAGTGACCTGCCTCTACTGGTCCCACAGGCAGGAGCTCTGTGCCTCCCAGATTGCCTCCATCTGGCACATCTTCTGAAAGCAGAAATGCTTTCTTGAGAAGAGACACCGCGTGTTCAAACCTGTGCAGGCGTGGGAGAGTCAGTCTCCAAACAGCAGACTCAGTGCCCAAAGCACCACGGATGGTACCACTGATGCCCCAGGGGACAAGCGATGAGACACAAGTCCTTCTCCAGCTCACACAGAAAAGAGACCAGCACCGCTCTGGGACTATTCCAGGCTGCCGAGGAAGATGGCCTGAAGCATTGGCAGGCCTCAGGGATGCCAAGATCTTTTGATGCCTTGTGTGTAGTCAGAGTTCCACTTTGATCGGAGCATTTTTACCCAGGGGATTCAAGTCTGGTTTGCCTCCCCACTCTCTACTCCAGCTGATGGGGACACATCTATGGGACAGCAAGAGTTTTTGAGGTGTGACTGAAGCTTGCAGCTTATCATCCTACAAGTGCACTCCTATAATGAGAATATCTCACAACCAATATATCATCTAACAGTCTGCATTTACCAGAAACTACCAACATTAAAATGAGACGAACTGACAAATACACCAGCTGCACCTCCTGCTCTGCACAGCATCTGGGACAACCACTCTTCCTTTCCAGCAGATTATTTCCCCTGTAGAATCCAGCTGCCGACAATATCAAGCTCATCTGTTTTGAACATTAACTCTAATTCTCACTTTCTTGGTGGGCCTTTGCCATAGAAACCTTCCTTAGCAACAGGGAGGCAGAGCAGCAGCAGCTCCAGCCAGAGACATTCATGAAGCAGCCCTGGACCCTCTGTCTGGCACTTCATGTCCTGTCTCCCCACCTAACCTTTCCAGCACAATCAGGGTGTGGGGCAAGAAGGCAAGTGGTTGGCTTGGGAAATTGTTTGACACCACTTCAAAATCACCTTTTGACTCAGTTCCCTTGGCGTGGTTTATGAACCCAGCTCACCCAAGGGAAACAGTCTGCACCCACAGAGCACTGGAGTGATAGGAATGATTTTTGATGTTTGTGGCCACAGGTACAGTGGGTGACAAGAGGAACCAAGAGGAAAATGGGGAGGGTATGAGAGCTGGAACATCTCAACCTGGGCTCAGGAGTAACTCTGCTGAAGTGGAACAAGTAGAATGGCTCAGGACATTGAAAATAGCCCTGAGAACTTCATGGAGAAAGAAAATCCTGAACACAATCCCATCCTGCACAATCATTTGTGACCCTCAACGGCCAGCAGGCAACGGTCTCTGGTATATCTGAGCCCATGGGGAATACTGGTGTCTGAGATGTTCTAGAGTTTTTCCACCCACATATTTCTGCTGTATCTTGACTTGACTGCTGTTTCTTTTACTGTTTAGAAAAATCAGTATTTGCGTCTCTGATGGGAGGCATGCTGTAAAGAGAAAATCAGGAGCTGCATGAGACAAGGGGCAACGCCTCAGTCCTGTACCACCACAGGAGAGATGGCAAACAGAAACGTGGGCAAGAAAAGCTGGCACTTCAAATTCCTAATCAGGAAGCATCCAGGCTGTGAAGGAAGTGGTGAAGGATCAGAGACAACATTGTTATTGCTTCTGTATCATCCTTCCTCCAGGCCTGTGCCTTTCTGTTCCCAATAGCTTTATTTTGGCAGGCAGACAAAGCAGTATGCATGTTGCTCTCAATTTTCCACTTCTTTCAGGGAAGTAGCTGACTTTGACTCTGCAGACAGGAGCAAGTCAGCTCTCCCTGTGCTGCAAAGCAAGCCTGAATTGGGAACATTTCACCAAGGGGAAACATCTGAGGCCAGGTCCAGGGTCAAGCTAAAGCCAGTGCTACCACTTCCCTTGTGGAGTCTCCTTGTGTTCAGCCTCCTTGGAGGCCAAGTGCCCTAATCAAAGCTGCCTCCTCTCTGGAGAGCCAGCACAAGGACATCTCAAATATTGGCACAGGCCCTAACCACCACTTCCAGTCTCAGGAACCTGTACCTTTATCCTTCCATTCTCTGACTCATCCTGTGGCAAACACATCACACAAGCACCCTGCTGCCACCGGCATTACAGCATGACTCACTGGTAAGCCCGCACTGCTCTCACTTCCAATCCTCCCCGCTAGCTTTTTCATTATCTGCTCTGCCGCCTGTGGGACAACAGTCTCTGGGGACAGCCCAGGAGGTCTGCACCTCCAAACCCCTTCCCCCTGGTTCACCTGTCAGCACAGGACACAATTAACTGCAGGCAGCTGACCAGAATTCACGAGCCTGGCTTGTAGGGAATAGGGAACAACCAATTCATCCTGTTTGTCTTATGCAGTGGGAGCAAATACTTTTATCTTTATGGGTTGCAGAATCTGCAGAACTCTCATTACATATACAGGAAAACATTTTTCTCTTTCTGTTTGCTAGTTCGGTTTCCCATTTTAATATTTTCTAACTTTTATCCAATGACAAACATTTCTGTTCTTAGATGAGGAACCATTTGTTTATGCCTCTGACCAAAAGTCTGGCCCTGAGAGGGTTTAGATTTAGCACATTCATTCAACAGCCAACTGGGGAACAAGAGGCTTGACCTACATGATTTATTTGATATGTTTGATCTTGAGGACATATGAAGACTTGATTATATCAAAACCTGGTATTTATGAAGTCTGTTTCTCCCATACAGAGGCAAAAATCTTAATTCTTAGATGGATGCTTATTGAACCAAATGGCTTTCATTATGCATGCAAGTATTCTCACACACTGCTATGAGTAATTACACATAAAAAGTTCATGGAAAAATCAAACTTGCTAAAGGCTAACTATAACATATCCTTCACCATCAAAGAGAGAAAGTTTCAAGAGTTAGAACATTCTTAACACAAAATCAAAAGTGAACGTTGTTCCTAAGGAACAGGCACCATCTAAACAACAAGGGTAAAGTGCCAAGGCTGGCAGTGCCTAATTCCCAGGAACTGGCACATGCTCAGGTAGCTCCATTTGGGAGCAAGTAATTCAAGATAACGGAGCTGCCTTCAAGCCTGGTTAACTCTCTGAGTGTCCTCAGTGGAGCAGGGAACCCCAGCAGAGCTTTGTTTCTGGAGAGGAAAGGAGCCCTGCAGAGCCACGTGTGCCAGTGCAGGGAGCCAGGCAAAGGCAGCACAGGGCACAGACAGCAGAGAGCTTGGTTTTCTGCAGGCAGGAAAACTCCAAACACCTGGCTTATCTACAGAATGAAAAAACCTGGAAATGCTATCCAGCATAAAGCCTACCCTTAGTGCTTTACTCTGATCACAGCCTCCCGAAAACATTTTGTTTTCTTTTTCTTCCAAGAAACATAAATAAATAAATAAAAGTGTAGCTCTTTATAAGTGCATTTGGAAATATTTTCTATTCTGATAAAAGCAAAACATATTAAAACTTTGTTCCTCATATTCTTAGTTCAAATAAGGAATAATTCCTGCTTTGCATGTAAATTTTCAGAAGAAAATTTTCTTGCCTTCTATGAGTCCTAACTTCTCCTTTTATACCATTTTTTCTTCTCCATCACTATTAAGTTCTCTGAGCTTACAGGCACTCGGGGTATAAGCAGTGGCATTTCTGCTCCAGTATGCAGCTGTAAGGAGCTGTATCTTGGCAGGGGAAGGAGAATAATGTGCTTTTTTCCCCATTCCCATTCACGTTGCCCGTGCCCTGTTGCAGCACTGCAGAGGACAAACTCTCACAAGCAGATGGCTGAAAGTTGCCATGCAAGACAGGAGAGATCCCCCACTGCCCCTTCAGACCTCACAAGATTTTTAATCACAAGGCAAGATGACCTTGACTCTCTTAACACATTACTTTCTGCCAAAATTAGGAAACCAAATTAGCTTTCGCAACTGGGTTCAAGCGCTGAATTTCCATTAGTAGTGCGGGGAAAATTCACAGCAACCTACAGCTTCCATGCGTGTGGTTCACACTTTCCACAGCCTGAGTGCGAAAGAAACAATTTAACTGGGATTCCAGGGGAAACCTGAGTAGCAGAGAGGAATTAGAAAGCAAACAGGGCTCATGGATTCAGCTAAGGAAGAGCAGATCATCTCCTCACCTACCTGCCAGGCCTTAACCAGGCTGCCAGTAGGTCTGAAAGAGAGAAAATCTTTCTTGCCAGCCAGGAGGCTTCCTGGAAGGTAAAAGTAAGACCTAAAGAGTACTTCAAAACTGAGTCTGACTTCAAAGAGCCCTGCTGGGGGACCTTCACCTTCAGCTTTTCATGTTCTCTTGCCATGTTTGACTCTTTATCATCAAACTATTCATTCAGCCACATCAGCACAACAAACCCTTTAACGGATCTTAGGCTGAAAAAGAGTTCAGCCTGCAAACATAAAAAGTAAAACTATAATCTTCCATGAAGAAAACTTTGAGGTATCTTGAAATACCATTTTTTTCAGAAGTAGTTACATATTCACCTTTTTTTTCCCTTCCTGTGGACTTTTCAAGATTTAATAAATCACTGAGCCTTTATAGACCAGGCACAGCAGGTTCGTATGTTGGAGCATCTGGCTGGAAACCAGGATCTGGAGACCAGCTCTGAAATCCTCCTGCTGCTGGTGCACCGTGCACAGGCTCACACAGGAAAATCTTCTTCTCATGTCTAGGAAGCTCTAATCATAGAAACATCTGCAAAATTTTCAACCAGCCTGGTTCTCAATGAATCAGTGAAACTTATGATTTTTACTATCAGGGACTTGGCTCCATCTCATTAGATTCCAAAAATGAAACTGAACCATGTAAAAAGCTTTTTTGCTCTCTGCCCATCCTTATCACAGAACCTCCATTACCATAGTATTGGAGTGCTTCATGATTTTTAACATTTATACTCACAGTACCCCACTGCAATGGTGAAATTTCTTCCTTTTGTAGGCTGGAAACTGAGACGTAGAGAGACCAAAGAGTCTGATCCAAGAATTACAGGACCCATAAGGACTAGACTCTAAACCTGAGTACCACAGGCTCACACCTGTAAGTTTTTCTCAAAATCCACCAAGTCCTTAGAAAAAATTTGCCTCAAATGCTTGGCATCATCACCATCATCATCTTTTTCATATGAGAATGCTGGAGAAACTACTCAGAAAGTCAGCGCTCAGGATAGAAAGGAAATCAGACGCTCTGAAATTATGAAAGCAAGCCAGGTCAGAGAATCCTCGTTAGGGTGGTGAGACACTTCCACATTATTTATCCTAACAAATAGGCCTCTCTGGACCATGCAGAAATCCCCAGACTTTCTCTCTTGACATCAGCAGCACTCAGGACAGCATGAGTATTGGAATATTCTGAAGTTGTCTTACTTTCTCAGACACTAAGCGGGAAGAAGCAGCAGAAAGTTATAGATGAAAGTGATATTATGTGGCTGTGTGACTGTCACATAATGGAACGCTCTCTCTGAGTAATTGTGTAAAGAGCAATTTTGTGAGTTTTATTGAATAATTCAAGATAATTTAAACCTCCATAAAAGGATAGTGAAAATAAAAAAAAAAAACCACCTCTCTTACAGGAAGACACATCTTCACAAAAAGAATTCTAGAGGTGCAACACTTACGAATATGTTGGAATTCTAACTTTTTCAGAAGATATTGCAACATTTTAAAAGGAGTACTTTTTGTTTAGACGGTCCAATAATTTAGTTCATAGCACAAAAGTTCTGAAGGTTGTGCACATATGATATGTACTGCATTCAGAATATAAGTACTATACAAAACAAAATGGAAAGGAAAAATCCTGTTTAGAAAAATATTCCCAGACACATAAGCCAGGAGGATAAGAGATAGGAAAAACTTCTTTGCGCATCAAATAAGTCTACTCAGCTGTGCCTACACCTACTTCACCTACCTCCACTCATACCCTTACCACTCTAAAAATCAGACAGATTTTTGCCCAAGATTTTCTCCCTAGAGGGCTGTTTCAGAGCCATACCAGGGCCTCATCAATACCATATAAAGAGCCAAAATAGAAAAATTACATACAATTATTGTTTTGATTTTATTTTCTTTTTTCTTTTATCTTTTCTCTCTCTCTTTTTTATTTTAAGGGAAGCATCAGCATCAAAAGATTCAGCCATTTACCCCTATCTATCCAGAATTATTGGTGGCAGATCTGGAGAGCTGAACTCGGACTTTGTGCCTCCCAGCCCTCTGTTTAGCCAAGAGCTAACAGAGGTTATTAGACATGTCACTGAAGATATAACCACTGAAAACACACCCTGAGACACGGTGCCCAAATTTAGGGACTGTTTGGTTCTCTATTTTAGTTCCTTTAGTTTTCCCTTTTCAAGGAAACATCAACACCACATCTTTCTCAAGGTGAGGATTTTGTGAGCAGCGCTACTGTTAATCTTGCTGGGGAAAGAACACCCAGGCAAACAATGACGAGCATAATTCAGCTCTCACAAAACGCTCTACACAGTGGCAGGTAGCCAGTTTGTGATCTCGGACGCTGGGGCAAAGCCACGGCCGAGCCGGAGAGCTTGGGAGATGGGCAGGGGTTTGCAGCGCCACAGCCTCTCCCAGCAAAAGGGAAAGACCTAGATCGGCACTTGGAACGAGCAGCAACACGTTTACACATCACAGATTCTCCTGCCTCATTTGGGCATTTTGCTGGTAAGATTTTCAAGTGAATTCTAGAAAACCCATGCTTCAGCCAGATGTCAGCAAGACTTTGCCAAGCGCTGGGCTGCAGGAGGATTCGGGGTCAGACCCACTGCCCCCCCGGCACGGCTGCTTGGCCGGGTCACCACACAGAGCCATCAGGGTGTCCTGCAGAGCCAGCAGGGGCTCTTCCTCTCGGGCA
This sequence comes from Picathartes gymnocephalus, assembly GCA_013390045.1. NCBI lineage: Eukaryota > Metazoa > Chordata > Aves > Passeriformes > Picathartidae > Picathartes > Picathartes gymnocephalus. The sequence goes on along the minus strand of WEKY01057758.1, from coordinate 53,464 downwards.
AGGGCTGCTGTGAGCTCGGAGATGTTCTGGGGAGTGCGGCAGCGCTCGGTGCTGAGTCAGACCGAGGGGGGGGAATGACTCACCCAGAAACGTCAATGAAAGACAATATTTCTTCTCTCCACGCTGCCCTTATGCCTTGTGTTGCCTCGTGCTTTTCATCCCAAAGGACAGGGTCCCTTTGCACCTTTCTGGATAGCAGCTGAGAAGTTTTTAACAGCACAGTTGCAAAATGCTGCCCTTTCTCGATGTTTCTCTCACAGCAGATGCTTTGTTCTGTGCCTGGTACGAGACACCGTGTGCCATTGCAGCAGCAGCAAGGGCAGCAGGAACCACAGAGAAGCCTGGATGTAAAGCAGAGGCAGGCTTGGGAGGGTAGGCTGGCTGCTGTTCCAGCAGACAGACACAGGACAGCCTGACTCCCACTTCGGCACAGCAAATGGCTGCACACCTGCCCCCTCCGCCCCTCTCCAGCCACTGGGACCTGATGTTTGCTCTGTGCATGACGTGGGAAGAGACAGCAGGTCGTTAAGTCCATGTAGCACATGTTTAATAGAACAAATTGTAATTTTTCCTACATCGTGCTTTCAAGACTGTTTCGAGAAGAAAAGGCAAACTCTCTCCAGAGATACAGACACCGCCATTAACAGGCTGTTCCCTACCCCCTTCCTGGGGGGCCTCCTGGCCTCTCTGTAGTCAGTGCTGGGCTTACCTACAGGCTCTTTGTTCCTGAGACCTTGTATGTACTTCTCTTTATTTTGAAAGATGGAGCTCACAGGCATCTGGGTCCATCAGATCCATCCAAATCATCTTCCAGGCTTGTGAAGGTGATAGCTTTATCTTGAACAGCCTCATTACATCACTACATAACGTTTGTTCATGTGCGTTTCCATCTCCTCAGATGAGGGATACCATCTGCAGGCACAGTAACAACAAGAGAAATACGTAAGAAGTGGAAAAAACAGACCTGAGGGGGATGTCTGTGTCACAAACAGGGCTGTAAATAAAGGCTTCAGTCATAACCCTATCAAAATATCTGAAACACCTCATAGGCCCATATTAAGGTATTTACCTGGTATAGTTTCACTACCCATTTTACTTGACAGGTCTGCAGAAAAATCTGTAATTGTTAACAGCCCAGTGTAAGTCAGGGACCGAAGAATAGGTGACTGTAATTTGACTCTAATTGAGGACCTAACACCATTTAGGTTAGAGACACCAAATGTCATGCCTTATTTGAGACAATCCTAAGAACTGGGTGCACATCCTACCTTTCTGATGATGCTGGGAAGTTATTTTGCACAAGACTTTAGAGGTGGTACAAAGAACAAGAAATTGATTTGCATAATTTCTTCAAAAATAGAGGAAGAAACACAAAACCCAGTATCTCCATTCAAGTTGTGGGCCTAACATGTACACATGCTATGTAACACAAGAGATCTTTAACCTTTCCATGCCAGGCCATGACTGGGCATTCAGGGAATGTCCTCTTGGTCTTGAGAATTTACTCAAGCCTGGCCAGCCAGGGGAGGGAGAAGAGGGTGTGCCCTCCTTTTTCATCATCTTTGCTTTAGTCTGCTCTCCTTAATTTAGACAGACTCCAAGTGTTCACTCACTGTGGGTCACACCTACCCACCAGCACATCACTGGGATCCAAAGAAGTGTTAGTGAGTGTGTGTATTACAACAATTTTATTAGAGAAGACCAAATAGTCGGCATTTTAATGGTATAATTAGCACACATAAAAACCCTGCTTTCTAAGAATAGTCACAAGAAACAGAAATACGGAGTGGGAGCTTACAAAATGTTATCAGTTTTGTCATCACTCTTGAGAAAAGCTTGCCAACTGGCCTCAACTGATCCTTCAATGGCATAGTAAAAGCTGGAAAGTAGATTTTCAGAACAGTTTTACTCCAGCCTCCTTAAAAATCTGAACAGTTTTCCATTGCTCCTTCTTTGAACAGCAAAGCTAAAGCATGTCACCAGACATAAAAATTCTCTGGTTAATTAATGAATTAGTTAATTGTAGTTGGCTGCCATATATGAGCATTGAAGTACAAAGCAGCAGTATTCAGTTATAAATAGAACTGACCAGGGTACAGCATGTGTACATTTGTATGTAGGATACAAGAAGCTGATGAACAGCAATTGGCACCGGCATTTGCACAGCTTCATTAAATACAAAAATTTCTGCAGATGCTGGGTAGAATTTAGGGGAAAAGACAAACCAAGAGTCAAAATTTAAATTCATGTCATGGAGCTGCCCTGCTACCCATCAGGCAAATTGTTGATGCCAGGCAAGCCTGTGCTCCAGCTCCAGGCAAGGCACCTGCACAGCATCCCAGCACTGATGGGATCAGTCTGTGCTCCTCTGCTTCATCAATGCCTGCACAGGTCAGTCCAACCTGCCTCTTTTTCTAGGTAACCTAAAACTCAGCTACTCCACTTTCATTATTGCAATGCACATTCCCTTAGGTCCATAATCTTAATCACCCTTCTAATATTGTGCTGTTGATGTGGGATTTAAGTTTCTTTATCCCTTTTGTTCTTATCTCTGCTGTTCGGAGTGGGTAAACACTGCTGGATTGTTCCAAGTCACTGCTCTTTTTCTTCACAACCTGACATCCATTTTTACTCTTTGCATCTCTCTCAAGAGAGGATTGTATGGTAGGTTTGCCTGGCTTTTGCATAGTAGTTAGGTAAACAGAGAGAAGATAAAATAATTATTCAGCTGAAACAGCTTTTCCCTTCTTCCCAGTTTCTAACCCCTGGTCCAAATCTATGCTAAAAATAAGGTGTGGCCTAAGACAACATGAGCTTCTCAGGACCCACACATCTGCTCATTCTTCCCAGTTGCAGACATACACACCCAGAGAATAAACAGTAGGTTCACCCTGCTAGCCATTTGCATCTGTAAGTTAAGCAGCAGAGATCACATTGAAAAAAAACTACAAACAAAATGGCAATTAAATTAATTAATAAATCAATTTCACTTTTGGTGGCACTGAAGTCCCAGCAAGGGAAGGAAGCTTTTGGGAAACAATTTATTTTGATAGGAAAAAGTCATTGAATCCACTGGGAAGCCTCAAAGATCAGCTGCAAATTCCAGTTAAAGACATTGTAATACAGATGAACTAATATACAGCAAGGTGTGAGGATGTGTTGGTAAAGCAGTAGATTGTGTTTTTAACAGAGCGCAAGGGACATTTGTGGGAAGGGCTTGTGAGCAGAGATTCAGGAGATTAGACGAGGCAATTCAAAGCACTGGAGAAAAAGCAACAAGGAAACAACAGTAATTAATTTTAACTCTTTGATGTGCTTATGAGTTTTTAAGAGCTTTATAGACAGTACTTTAAAAATGGGCTTGAAAAGCTGCTATGATTGCTGGAGTGGGAAAGATCACGTTAATTATTATCTCATCTCCACCTAAAGCTTAGGCACTGTTTCAGGGGAAAGGAAGTGCCCAACCTATTTTGAGATATAAAACATCTCACCAAATCACCCAGAGTGGGACGATTTCAAGTTATCATAAATTCTTGCAATGATTTCCCAATATTAAGAACTTACTCAGTGAGAGGAAAGCCATCATGTATTTCCCCTCCTCTGAGTCACAGGACAGCCCTGCAAAATGCTTTGATAAGCCTTTTAAAAGCCTTTCTTAGGATGAGGTTCTTAGAAAATATATTGAGTATTGAACACAGCCCCTTCATGGAGGGCTGATGACAAGCTGCATGCTCACCACAATATCCTACTTTGGATAGAAAAATTTGCTCCTACACTGGAGCAAACCCAGCCAGGAAATTAAGAATATAGTTGCAACCAGTAGATGTACATTGTTATTAAACTTTCTTTGAAAATTCCCAGTGATCTATCATTCTTGTCAATAATTCTGCAGTTTGAAAGAAGTCAAAATATAGTTGAGTCAGTCAATTATCCACAAAAAGTGAAGGAACACCATGCTCCTATGTAGCTCCCCATAATTCTGAGGTGCTCAATAACAACTGGAATGGGAACTCATTGTTAGATTTCCAAAAAAATCCCAAACTCTTCAGATGAGAAAGAAGGGCCTGAGAGGAAAAATAAAACACAGGTAAACAATGGAAGAGTACTCTACTGGAATTCAAATATCACAGATGGTTTCTGATTCTGCTTGAAGACAGTCAGGTTTAATGCACAGCTCATAGAGCACAATTGTCTCATTCACTTTGGAGCACTATGTTTTCCTCCTTTCTTCTGGCAATGTGGGCTTCTTCCATTACAGATCCCTGCATTGCAGGACAGTCCTTTGTTCCCTTGTTTCATCTTAAGAAACAAAACCAAAAACCCCTCTTGTTTCCTTTAGGGAGCTATTCTGTCATGCTGATTTTGAGGCAAACCAAAATGTGCAAACTTGCTCTAATTTAATTTTATTTGAAAGATTAGCAATAGCCATTCCTGCAAATATGTAGGGGAGGAATAAACTGTAGCTTTTTCACACGAAAGAATCTAGGAAAATGCAAGCTCAAACTAGAATGTCCTGGGACAGCTCCAGATGTGAATGTGTCTGGATTTCCAACAGTTTTGCAAGTGGGCTTTTTGGCTAAGCTCCCTAGAAACACAAGGGCAAGGCACAAAGGTCCAAAAGAGAGGCAAACCTTTATTATTTTCTATCCAGGAAATCACTGAATCATAGAGATATAGAAAGATTTGGGTTTGAAGTGATCTTAAAAATCGTCTTGTTCCAACCTCCCTGCCATGGGCGGGAAAAGTTATCAAAGGCATCAACATCTTACCAAGCAGGGCAAAGACTTCATCCAACAAATAGGAACGTTATGTGACATGCTTCTGTTTTGTCCAGCACAACGATATTCTCTGTATCTCCCCAAGCAACCAGCAGATACCTCCTGCTCTGATGTGCCAAAACCCCATCAGTGTAAAAGCTCTAAATTCCTCAACACCACAGCTGCGGTCAACAGAATTCATAATAGGAAACAGAAAATAAATTGTAGCTGGCTTTTAGGCTTTCCTCAGATCCAACAGGATGGATCTCTTGCATTCATTGTAATACAAATGGTATGCCTTTTCCTTTCAGAGAGATGACTGGGATTTTTTATTTATTTAATATTACTACCTAGCAGCATTGATATTTGCCCAGGTCTTAAGCTTCAAGGCAAGTTATCTTCAGAGATATAAGGTATTAGTTCAGGAAAGATAGCAATTTTGAATTTAAAATTACTTTTTTCCCTCTATCACACCCTTTCCTTCCAGTATAGTATTTGTCTGCAAAAGTGCCCTTCCCAAGGCCACTTCACACTAATACTAGAACAGCACCTAAACTGGCAAACATGAGTTAATTTCTATACATACATACCACTCCAACTGGAAAACCTGTCCATAATATGCCTCTATCCAACTGGTTAAAGCGCTGTTTGACTGTAGGATTACATATTCCTTCCTATTACTAGAAATCTTGCAGCTCTGTAGGAAAGACAGTAAACATCACAGGGTTATTAAATTTCTAGCTCAAGGTACAGCTGTGAAGAATGGGTACTTAGCAACCAGAAAGAGAGAAGCACAACATGTTCCATCCTAATGGCACATTTCACAAGGAAATACAAAAGCTCATATCAACCTGTAACATCTAGGCCAACACAACTGATCTCCACAAACAGCTCCAAACTTGTAATTGGCAGGAAATTATCAGATTTCAAAGCCTAAAGTGTCTGGCAAATATAACTCAGCTCCCCAACTTCCTTGACATTTTTGTCCTTACCATCGCCATGTTTTCCAATTGGATTTAAATGAGTAATTTCAGTTTTAAAAGGTTGGTTCGATATTTACGTTGGTTATTAAGGTCGAGGAGTCAAGAAATGAGAATGCTAATTTCTGCAAGCAGATTGCCTGACATTTGAACAAGATTGAAAATTCCATCAACATGGCACATTTTTCTTCGTAAAAAGTTCGTGTAATTTCTTAGGCATTAGTCAGCAGAAGTCAATCCTGAGTGACAAAGAAGTAACAACTTGGATCCTCTACGCCACGTCATCCAGTCTCGTTGGAATGTTCATGCAAAGGGGAGTACAGATCACACAACAGAAATCAAATCCAGCACAGCCTGTACAGACCTCAGATCTGATTGGGAAAACTGTATGGGAATCTGCTTAGTGGGGGGGATGAATTTGGGGATGCAGCTAAAGGACCACGCACAAGAAGTCAGCACAGAGGTATAGGAGAAGTAGCAGGAGGTTTGGGGCCCAGGAACTGGCTGTAAAAAGCTGTATCTGCGATTTCAATAAGGCAACATGAGGTATGGAAAAGGAAGGACTATTCTGGTCCCTAGACACTGGGACATTGCTAGTGAGAGTTACCATGTCTCAGAGGCACCATGCTGTGGGACCAACCCAGGTTTCTGCCTGGGCACAAGGCATTGGGATGTGGGAGGACGGGATGAACCTCAGTACTCTTTTAGCTGCAGCTTTTTCAAGTTTTTCTGAGCTCTCACAACACCCAGATGCCTCTTCCTTTGCTGCCAGCCAGTGGGAACCCTGCCTTGTTTTATCCCATTTCAATCTCCGGCCACATCAAGCTAAGGCATGTTTAGAATCTCCTTGGCTTGGCAGTATAGGGGGAAATACACCCTCAAGTGTATATCATTCAAATGGTTATTTAATGAGCCTGCTGACTTGTGTGGAAGCTGCAGCCAGAGGAAATAAAGGCTTTTAAGGCATCTTCCTGATTGTTCAATAAATAGACCTATAGCAGCAAGAGGGTTCCTTCTTTACAGGACATTGGAAGAACATCATCATGCTGGGAATCACTCAAAAGCCAGCCAGCTCCTCAGCTGCACTGCAAACAAGGAGCAAACTGGAGCGCCACGGAGGGAAAACATCAGACTCATAGATGGGAATAATCTCAGGGTGAAGCCAATTAGAGACTTTTAGAGACTTAATTTGAAAAAATAAACCTTTGAAAATGCTCCAGAGCTTCATGCATACACGAAAGGTTAAGGATTACTGCACTCTTTTCCTTCAAGTGTTTTTCCTTTCTAAGATCCCCCAAGAAATGTATATGGTGTTGGAGAAACATTCAGCTAACCTGCACATGAAAAATAAAAGAGGGAGGGAAAAAATCCCCACAAACACCAAAAACTTCTCCCAAGTTTTAAATTGTAATTATGAGAAATTATTCCCTTCAGCATGCCAGCTGCACAGTCTCTCTCTGCTATTTGGAAAGTTTCATGAATGGTTTTGGTTGGTTGAGGTTTTTTTCCAATTTCTTATTATGTGATTAAATATTGGCGATAATTTACAGAATATATGTTGGTCTGGAGTTCCTTTGAGTGATGTACCATGGGATACAAGTGGCATTGCTGCTGTGTCCTGCTTCCAATGTTGCATAGACCTGAGGCCAGTCTGTCATCTCCCCACGGGCAGCTCCTGCTGCCTGGGGACAAAATCCCTCTATTGCCCACCAGTGGCTGGTTTTGCTGGTAAGAGCCTTTTCCTCATGTGCTCTCCAGACAGTTGCTTTGCAATACATTACAGGAGACAAAGACTGGGACCTTTTGAGTTTCGTCCTTCCTCTGGAGCTCCGTATGAGCTAGAAGGAATGGAAGTAACCTTGAACATAGCCCCCTATATTTATCTGTATAATCCAATTATAGGGAAAGAAAGGTTACATGCATATGCTAAGTGAGACAGAGCACAGTTATTGGCCATGTTTGACGTTTCAGGTTTTTACAGGATTTTTTTCTCGTCTAAGACCAGAATTTGGTTAAATTTTAACCCAAATACCATAAACAGAATGATCACGAATGAAGCCTGAATATCGTTGCCTCAACTTGACAGTTAAATCTGCTAACATCTTCCGAAAACTTCAGGAAAAAACAAACTCGATAAAGGACAAAGTAAACGTATTCGAATTAAGAAACAACCAGCTGTTTCTAATAACTGAATTTAAAACACTTATGTTGGTCATTTCGATAAATCCCTGTGGCACTCCCAGGATTTGTGAGCTCCCTCTCGTGGCCGCGCTAACAATTCTGGGCTGTTTTTTATCAGCCCACATTAATGTGACGCGAAAGGGCAGTTTGTCATTCTCCGAAGCAGGAATTGATTTTAATCTCCTTGGCAGCTAAATGAGTCACTCGAGCTCCTGCTGAATCACCGGCACAACCGGTGGGAGATGCGTTTTGCTGCCTGAGGGCACACGGGAGCTGGGCAGGACTCCTGCTCCAGCTGCTGCGTTCCTCTGTCTCCAGGTTGGGATGGCAAGGGCTGCCTTGGGTACCAGAAAGGCTGTGCTGCTTCCCAGGGCAGCTCAAGAGCAGGACACCCTTCAGAAACCATTACCTGCCACTGCAATATGTAATTTCCAGGCTACTCCAGCAGAGATGTGCAGCACATCACCAGGGAAGGGTGGAGGTGATGCAGGGAAGCCACGGTGCTGCTGACCCCAGCAGGCAGGGGAGCTCGGGCGGGCGGCCTGAATTCCAGGGGCCAATTAATGAGGAGAAAAAGAAACATTCAGCGACCACACCTGTCTGTAAAATGGGCTACAGGGAAGTCATGGGTCGAGAGAGCAACAGAGAGATTTGCAAAACAAATCTTACACTGTTTTAAAACCAGAAGCTCCAGGGTTTGGAGGCTGAGCTGAAAACTACCTTTTTAAAAATAAAAGGTCATATTGTGCAAATGCATCATATGAGTTCTGGCAATGCCTGCTTTTTAAAGTGGTAGAACATTATTTTCAAATTTATGGTATCAATTTGCAGACAGTCATTAAAGGCATGGATGAGATTTCCATTTCTATTTTTAAGACAAGCAAGAAAGGAAAAAAAAAGACAAAAAAGCCGCTTCTTTCACCCTAGATTCAGTTCCCCCTCAAACCGAACACATTGTCCCCAAAGACTGATGGTCCTCTTACCATTAAAAGCTGGACTGTAGGTTCAGTAACTTAATCCTAGACAGATTTGGGTGGTGCACATGACAATCAATGAGTTACAGCCATTCAAACCCTGCAAAACTGCTAATTTTGGAACACAATTACTGAGATACATTGCAGGCACTGTGCCACAAGAGTAAACATACAGTCCTGCGAGCATTACATAGATCCCCTATTACTTCTTCTTAGCATAAAAGGTTACTGGAAAAAAAAAAGTCCCTTTATTAAAAAGAATTAATTAAACTTCATCAATATCATTAACATTTCTTGTAGATCAATACTACCTAATACTACCCAGTAACAAGACTATCAATATCTGGTGCAGCTCTGGGCCACATGTATCAGAAAAAATCCACACATTTAGCTTGTGCAAAAATACGCAAATTCAATTTCAGATCATTTGTGTATGCTCAATTACCACGGTGCCATGGGCAAATAAGATGCTAGAATGCACACACAGCTACAACCCTTGCTGTTCTGTTTGAACTGGCAGTTACCTCATTGTAATATAACCTTGCTTTTCCTAATTTGCTGATCTGATCATGACAATACGGATTGTAATAATTAAACCTCAGGTTTCTTAATTTAAAAAATGATACCCCCAAAATCTGCCCCCCTCTCCACCCTGTCTGCCACTCCCCACCTCTCCAGCTCTCCCCAGGACTGTGAAGGATTTCTCTCATTGCATTTGTCAGACTTTGGATCCAGGCTCCAAGAGACAAACCCTTGGTCACAAGACTTGGTATCAAGATGCTGCAATACCACATAGCTGGGGAAGTTAAACGCTTCACTCAGAGACAGAATAACAGCAAAGCTGTCTCTCAAAAGGCCCTACACCAGAATCTGTTACACACACTACAGTACAAGCTCCGTTCCTCCTGCAAGTAATTATTTCAAATTGAACAGCATTTTCTTTTTTCAGACGTCTCAGTGGAAGAAGAAATAAAAAACTACTCCAAAACGTAACAAAAACCCCACAACCCAGAAGAAAGACCAGGCCTGTGAAAGGTGTCTGTCAGATGGAAGAAGCCCTGGGAGCTGCAGTACCCAAGGAGGTGCTGCCTGCAGAAAGGACCTCGGCACCTCAGAGTGCCCATTTTCTGACAGCTGAACCTTGCATTTCACCACGGCTCCTCTCCCCATCCCTGTGCCTGGCACCCCGTCCCCTGCCTGTGGGACCAAGCCCAGCATCCAGGGAAGCTGCTTCAGGCTGTCCTCCCCAGAGCTGTAACAGAGGGATAGGGCTTCTCCTTCCCCATGGTTACCTGGGCCCCACACCCACGGTGTGCCCAGCCCCACCTGAGCTCCTGCAGAGGCAGCAACGGGAGCTCAGCACCACTGCAGGCACCTTGGAAAAAGTGTTCCACAGCTGCATTATTCCTGCCTGGGGAACATCCCTCGATGCAAACAGAAATTGAAGGTTTCTCCCTTCACTCCCCCACCTTCCCCTTCCTGTATATTAGTGCTTGAAGGGAAAAACAGATTTAGAGATCACTCCCACAACCAAATCCTAACACAGATAATTCTGTTAATAGGTAAATTTTGAGCTGAAAGCTCACACAGCAGTGAGGAGTTTAATTTCAAGACAATTTTAAGGGAAAAGCAGATCCAAATGGAATCTCAAAAGTACCCATTTCCCCAGACTGTTTGTCTAACTCTGTCCTTGCTGAGAACTGTGTGCAGAACAGTCTTGGAGCAATGTGATGGTAGTGACAGCTAGCACTGAGCAGGGAATTATGAAGTGCAGGTGCAAAGTTTGGCTAAGTCTTTCAATGATAAAAGGCAACAGTTGGAATTTGGTTTTTTAAATTATCCAGGTTGTGAGCTCTTTGAAATGTAACCATTTTTGCAGATTTTTACACTGCATATGTAGATTAAATATTATTTTCCCACATTCTCTCTCAGGCAGAAAGAAATTAGTCAGACTAATAACACACCCATTTTAGAGAGGATGCCTTTGGGGAAAAAAAATAATATTCTATAGCTAATTTACTAAGGGAGATAAGTGATACTCATCTCTTTTACGAGCTAGCATGATATTTAAAGGTGCTGCAAAAAGCTAATTACCTTATTTCTGTGAAGCAGATATAAGACTAAAACCTGTTTAACAGTTAAGCCTGTTGCTATAACAACCACACTTCAAGGACATGGATACACAAACGTGCAACAACATCTGCATTAACAAAATGTCTCACTGAAATGCAACTCTACCAGGCAAAAGAAACAATTAAATGTGAAAACTTTGTTCAAAAAGAGAAAAAACCAAAAAATACATTATTTTGTTACTGTCAACAGAACTCCATCTTTAAACACCAACAGCATCTCCACAGGAGATTTGCTGTTTGCTTGCTATTTGATTCATCTGGTTTTGGATTCCTCTCCAAATGTTTCCCCTCCAAGGACAGGAAGTGAACTTCAATGTTCCCACCTCCATCAAGCAGGCATTTAAGCATCTGGCTGTTTCCATTAAGTGGTGGGAATATTGCTTTGGCTGTGTATTGCACCATGCTCAGAGATACAACTTCTTTCAGCCTTTGCTCATGAAATAAAGAAGAGAGAATGAAGCACAGAAAAAAAATGCTTCACTATAATGTAACATAACAGGCCAGGAAAGGAATCAATAGATTTTTTTGTTTGTTTGTTTAGAGTAGTTTGACAAATTAAGAAATCATTTGGCACAATTTTTCCCCTTATTAGATCATTATTTAACATCCTGGGATAGAAAAAAAAAAGACTATAGAATAATAGCCTTTTATTATTTTTTAAAAAGGAAGATAGGCTAAGTCAAGCTGAGGCTATAAGGATGTGTTCAGTGATGTTCAAGAGCAGTACATGGGTTTTGCTGCTCTGAATAAATATGAAAAATTTTTATAGGCTAGGGAAACTCTACTTGTATATAATTATGCACGAAGGACTGTTACACACAAAACATACTAATAGCCATTGATTAGGATGCCAAGGTTGTTACTTCAAAAAGAAAAGAGAATGCAGACTTTTGTGCAACGCTTTAAACCACTCTAAAGGCAGCCAAATTGTGTCATTATAAAGGAGTGTAGCTCAAACTTACACAGTGATTGTTTCCATAGTTTGACGAGATTTCAGTTCACCCATAAAACATCCCACAGCTAGAAAGACCAAAAGTAATTGGGATCGAATTTAGGAAATTATTTTTTCGGCATAAAAAGTATTCATCATGCAAGTTTCAAATACATAATAATGTTGCATGGGGGGTTGATAATCATATTAATGTTTGCAAAGGGATGAATACAGCTTCCTCCTGGTTAAATCTGTGCTTTGCAATACCAGTCATGAAACACAGCAGTGGGGAGATAAGAAGCAGTAGCAGGACTTGTACACCTCCGATGTACAAATTTCTTGACATTTCTCTAGTGTGTTTCTCTGATCAGAGCATCTCAAGCAATATAACTCCAACAATATACATGAATTAATCTGATTGTGCTCCATCCTGCCCCCTTTTTCTGTTTCCTGAGTTTACAGAAGTACATATTTGAGGAAGACAGCTTCAGAAGCAACATTAAACTCAGCACAAGTTTCACAAAGCTTTCTAGAACTGTGACTTTGTTAATAGTAAACACAAAATAAAGGTTTCTCTACAAATATATTTTAGCTTTCTCTTGCAAATAGCAGCTGAAGCTTTGAAAGAACATTGTTTTCATTTGAATGCACACCTGTTAAAGACGCAATAAAAGCACTGGGAGCAGAAGTCAACAAAAGTGTTACAGTGTTCAAGGTCTCTGGTTTCATCTCAAATTCCATACTAGGAATGCAGCCTGCTAAAACCAGACCACAGAAATAAAAATCACACTTTTCTTTTCCTTCTTAAATGTAAACATAAACTCTGACATTTATTAGAGCAAAACTCTTTACAGCAGTAGGCAACAAGAACATCACATCACTGATGATGGAACAACACAAGTTGCAAGCTTCTTGTTTAAACAAAACCAGCCACAACCTTAAAATGTTCTTTTCAGCTGGATGAAATTGCCATCACCTTCTTGTATTTGTTTTTTAAATTCACTTTTAACAATTGAGCACTTTTAAGAGTCTGCTTATCAATTAGCAGACATACTTGAGTCTTCCATTCAGAGATCTAATGGCAGGAGCTGGAAAGGTTAATGTATCATAAAATATTTTACAGCAGCTGTTAAAGCCAAAGGCTGAAATCCAATCAGCTCATGCAAAAGGGACTCTTACCACTGTTTGTAAGAGTTGGGATTTCGCCCACTGAGCTGGTATTTTGAATCATAAGGTGAAAGCAGAAGACACTGCATTGATACTGACCACCATAAATAAAAGGCCAAAACTAGCAGCTCTTTGCTCAAGAATGTGTTAGGTGAGATTAAGATCACAAAAAACTAAATGTAGGTTATTAATTTGCAGATGAGATCCAATATAAGCAAATAATGCTCATAGAAAATGTTTGATTCTTATCATCTCAAAATCATGAGCCCCCAAACTACACATGGAAACCAAGTTACAAAATAGCTTCTAATTGCTGGAAAAGCCTGACAAAAAGAGAGGAAATTGCCTCATCACTTCATTGACATTAATTTGTGTCACACTCATGCCCCTATCCAAGCAGTCATGATCTTCCACACCTCACTCTTTTCTTTTTAGGTGTGAGAAGAGATAATCTTTGATTTAAGCCAAGTGGTACAACTGAAAAAAATACAAGTTATCAGGCATATCATCTCTAGTTCAGCTATTTTGCAGCTGTAAGCATCTGGAGGCCAGTGAAGAGCTACCCTCTCTACACGAGGGCAAAGATGCTGGCACTGCAGTTTCTCTACAAGAGAGACGTGGGTGAGGAGTGCACCAGAGCACAGCAGCCTAGGAGGCTCTGCTAGACCCTGCACAAGCAGTGGCAGGCTCTCGGCTGGAGGACAAGCTGTGAAGCTTCCTCAGGGCTATTGTGAGATGCTAGACACATTATTCTGTTTTCTTCCACTTCAGAAAGCTGTACTGTTTTCCCTGGCACTCACTTTCCCATTGTTAATCTCCTCTAGCCCCCAGCACAATTTTCAAATTACAAACAATGATAAGAACAATGTGCATAAAGTGACTGATGTTAAACATTGTCATCTGTCTGCACTAAAACCTCTCGGTTATTCAGCATAACAGCTGGCAAGAAGACAGATTAGTTCCTTTATACACTTCAGCAAATTTGATCTATTATCAATTATTTATGCCCACTTTTGGTAAGAGATGTAAGAGACAGCCCATTTCTCATTTTCCAAACCGAGGCTCTCAGGGGTGGATTCAATTACAGCTAAATTATGAGATAAGGTTTGGGATAAACTTTGCCACTCTTTGACAGTCTTCACAGACGCTAGTGAGGCTGAATGTCTGCTTTGTGACACAGGAACACAGGAACAACCTTTAGCTTCAGCCTAGCAATGCCATGATGAGGGCTCCCTTGGGGCCACCACTGTGTAGAACAGCTGTCACACCCACACAGGATCACAAGCGATCCTTTGGTTCTGCCTGTACAGTCAGCAACACCAGTGAGAACTACAGGCTTCTCCTGAAGAGGGGAAGTGCTCCAGAAAGAGCTGTTTCACAGAGGCATGTGAGATGGTCAGAAATTTGTGCTCTCTCAATAAAAATTTCAAGGCCTTGGCTGGAAGATGAGTGCACATCTGAAATATGCATTGCAAATTGTCACATTCCTGTTTCTAATGCAATCGTTGGGGAGAACTTAGCTCGGGCACGTCCTGTTCTCTTTCCTGAGCAGCCTCACCCAAGATACTCCTGAGGGTAGAAGTCTGTTCCTCACGAATGTCAAAGGGCCCAAGCACATCCTGGGCTATCATGAAAGGAAGCTCCTGGAGGGTAAGGAGAACATGAAAACATGGATTAGGGCTTTTTATTAGGGCTTTTATAGCACACTGCCCTGGAGCAGACAGCTGCAACATTTTGTATGGAAGACAAACACACTCTGGGAAAAAATCCCCATGAGCCATCAGTAGATTAAATAGAGAGTGTGAGTTTGTGCCCCGGTATTACCCTACAAAAAGAAAGGAGCGCTACGTTGAGAGCGGTTCGCTCTCGGTGCGGGATGACTGGTGCAGACCCCGCTGGCCACACCCGCCCCAAGGTCCTCGCTACAGCCACTAGAGGTCAACACCATCCCACGCTTCCGAGCGCCCCAGGCCAGCCGGACAGGTCAAAAACCAGCGTTTGTGGCCGGCGGTCCGGGATGGGTGAGGTCCTGCTGAGCTCCGGGAGCGCTGAGGCTCCACAAGGAGAGCTCTAGGACCCTCCCAGAGCTGTGCTGCTGCAGCCTGGCCCTGCTCCGCTGCCCTCCGGGATGCACAGGGGATGCTCGGTCCCTGTGCAGAGCGGGCAGGAAAACAGCGCCAGGTGCTCGGCAGCAGGTGAGGGCTAAGGATGCTCTTCTGAGCTGCGGGTGAGGATCTGCTGAAACCCTGAAATACAAACTCAGGAAACATAGATCTCCTTTCATACAGAACAGTGCCAAACGCACTTCTCACGTATTCATGTCCTCCATGATTTCCAGAGACAATGACCAGTGCTTAGTTCAGTTCAGGCAGGTAATTTGTTTTATCTGTCCAGAGGCTTGTATAACTATGCAGCATTTTGGATTCTGAGAAATCAGTGTGTATAAAAGTCATATAGATTCAATGGAAAATAGTTCTCGAACCATTCAACAACCTCTAAATTACCATTTTTTTTCCCCTGCAAAGCCCAACATCATTGTCATGAAGTTGTCTTTCACTTCCCCAATTTTACTGCTGCAACTTGATAATTTCTTCCCTAATTCCATGTTTGCTTTTTGTAATGTGTCACTAAAGTTCCCATTTTTACCGATGTATTTTTCCAACACAGAAGTATTGGTAACATTTTCCTTTCTGTCCAACAGTATTTACATGGACACTGAATCACCCCATCCCAGTTAACCGTCACAATCTTATATACTCTTTGGCAATGCTCAGACTCATTTTAGCTTCCTCAATTTGCTGGCTCTGGGAGAAATGCCCTTAATCTGTCACTGTATCAGGGGAGAGAACTAAACATTTGGTATGTTTTAGCAAAAGGCAAATATTATAAAGTTTACCCACACACTTATATTCTATCCACCTCCAGAAAAGAACAATTCTTCAACAGGTTTTTCTCAAATAAGCTGGTATTTTAGTTCAGGCAACAGCAGATTCAAGTTATTGCTGACTTCTGGAAGCTTCCATATCAAAGGAAAAATACTTATATAAGCCTTTTAATGTTTTCTCCTTATTGACATGCCAGCACTGTAGATGAACTCACATCTGAATTGTGGCTTATTGTAAAATGTAGATTGGGACCTATGGTTATACTAATAGATTTTCAAGGTCTTTTTATTACAGCATTCAATTTTCCTGGAATAATTACATACATCTATTAAACCTTGCAAAGTGCTTTATAGCTTTAGTAACTTGCAACTCACAATGCCTTCAAAAACCAGAATCCATATATACATTTAAGTCTGGAAATGTACGACAGTGAATTACTAGGAATTTCCTAAGGAGACTTGATATTCTGTATCCATTTGTGATTACAAATACTAAATTATTCTATTGATCTGTAAAACATATCCATTTTATTTTTTAAATTTTTTGTTTCACTATTTTGCAAAGCCCTTGGGGCAACAGAATGGCGGGCACCTCAGCAGGAGGAGCATTGGGCTCCCTGGTTCATCACTGCACTCCTTGGCACTTCTAGAAAGCAGGATCTAGAGAGGAATCCTGGGCTGTAGACTTGGTTCTAGGGAATTGTGGAGGGGACAATTCCCTAGGAGTGTGTTCCTATCCACCCAGTATCCTCCTGTTGTGCTGCCCAGTCCTGTGCTGGGCACACCAGTGTCCTCCCAGTGTGAGGCACTGGCATCCACAGCCCCTACACGCCTTCCTGTGGCTTCTCCTTGCTGTGACAGTCCCGCCCTGGCAGCGCTGGGAAAGACCGTGAAAATAAGGAATGCAATTGTAGCAAGAAGAGTCACAGGGCGTGGAACAAGGAAGATGGTTTTTCAGGTGAGTCCAGGCTTCACATGTGCTTCAGGCATGGGTTTAGCTACTATGAAGAGTTGGAAAAGTCCCCTCAGACCTCATGAATCGTTCTCAGCTAATGAGAGCACAGTGTGGTTCGGCTATCAAATAAACGTGCATTATCTGCTCTTAGCCCTGGCAGACGTGACTGACTGAGGGGCTGAAACTAATCAGCAGAGCCTCCTCACAGGCTGCTCGGACATGCAGGTAGGGATTAAGTTTCACTTTGCTCTTTTGCTGTTGTGTGCACTGATTTATTTGGTAACCGAAAGACCTCAGGGGAGACAGTGCCAAAAGCACTGTTAAGTTCCTGTAAGGTTAAATTCATTCTTTTGTCAGTAAGATTTTAGTACTTTATAAAAAGCAAACAGGGCCCTCACAACCCTGCTCTGGGTTTTCAGCTGTTTGGTCCTCCAGGAAGGAGAAAGCAAAACCCATTTTATCTTATATGGAAAAAAACTGTGAAAAGAACTACCAAAAATCCCACAATGGCTAAGTTCTTTCTTTCTGTCTTTTTTTTTTTTTTCTTTTCTCCACTCCCATCTCTTCATTTCTGTCTACAGACAGCTCCTGAAGACTTGGAGAAAGACATTTCAGGAAGTCGTGGCTGTGAAAGAGAGCAGTCAGTGTATCAGAATCCTAACACAGTCCTGGTAAAATGTAGCATTCAAAAATAGGATAAAGAGCTTCTGCAAAGATCCTCTAAACCAGACAAAATTCCCTCTGACGCCACAAAGACTGCTGCTTAGATAAAGGCTGATGTCTCACATCATTGGAAGGGAAAGCACATTGGTGAGCAAATTTCATCCCCTCAGAAATATAACTTTAGCCATGATACTTGGAAATATTAATTAGATGTGTGGCTTTTGTGTCTGTATAATTTTAGCAAAACTTTACATTTTATATCTTATACAAAACAAGAGCTCTTATGCAGAACTTTTCATGTTCACAAGTAAACTTGGAGCAGGGTAGATGCTCTCCTAAACCAATAAATATTTTCCAACACTTCTGTATTCACATAACATAAAATAAATCAACATGCATAATCTAAATGCAACTATCCTGGCCCGTAGATGTGGGCAGACAAAATCAGCTAACCCAATGATTTGCTTGGGAAAGCCAAAGAAATTAGTATGGTGTACATTCTAATACATCAAATATTACACAGGGAAAGATTGTCCTCTCTTCTAAAATGTAAATACAACTTCTGATGTGTGGGACTATAACCAAGCAACACTTGATAGCTCATTATCAAATCCTAAATACTTCTTGAAGAGACTACCTTCCACTTTTAGTTCATCTACAGAGAAACAAATTACCCTAGACACAGGAGGTTGATTTGTGATAGCATGTAGCATTTGTTTTCTTTGTGAAGTGTAGGATTTCGATGTTTTGCATTCCAACACCACCAAACCCTTCAGGATCCTAGGCTCTGTTCTGGATCAGCATTTCTGCTCAGACTGTGCTTGCAGTTTCAAGAGCAGCAGTGTTTGGTCACAGCAGAGAAAGGAGACTGTCCTTCTTCTCTGCATTTCTCCTTTCCCCTGTTCCTGCTCACAGCTGTACACCCACCCTCTTCCTGAGATCTGCCAGCTGCCAGCTTCAGCAGCCAACTGAATTTCTCACAGCATAAAACCAGCAAGGCTTTCAGTTCACTCACTAAATCAGTTTCTGTGTGGGTCCAGTGAGCACCAAAGGAGCCTGAGGCCAAGCGGTGAGAGACATGGAGATGGGAGAGAGGGTGAGAGACACAAACACCTTCACCACAGGATCTCCAATGACCTGTGGAGCCATATCTTCCATCACCCCTCCTCTTCTATGGTCTTCTGCCCTGCTGAACCACCTGGCAGTACCAGTACCTCCCTGCCAGCCTAAAGGGAAACAACATACACAGAGGAAACTCTTTTCCCTGGGGTGGGAGGGCCAGGAAAGGCACAGGACTGGAAGCTGAAGCATTTGGAAGCTACTTATGGCTTTATTATAATATTCCCAAATACTTCACCTATTAGTTTAGGTTTAGGCCCAAAGTTTTGGTATTCAAGGGCAGGATGAAAGCAGGAAATGTCTTCATGTTGTATCAGTCAATATGCATCTGCTTGTGAATTCATCAACAGATTCGGTTGTGTGAAAGGCTAACAGACTTTCCCTTCAAGTAAAACCAAAAGTTTTCACAGCCTCTCTTACAAATGGCACAAAATGGCTTGGGAGCTACTATGACAAATCCTTTTCACACAACCACAGCTCTCTCACCTCCTGCACAGCTCATTCTGGCCAACTGCTGTCCCACAGCCTTTGGAGACTGTACGTGGAGCAACCATCATCTTCCACTATGCATTTGCTTTTAGGGCTCAGGGTCGGCCATCCACATTATAAAAACAGTTAATAACAACTATCCAGAGGAAAGTGTGCAGCTAATTGCTCTCAGACTGCAGTCCATTGTAAAAACTAAACATGCTGAAAAAGGGTGGCTTTGAGCACATAGTCATTTTGGGGTAGTAAGGATGAAACAACCAGTGTTTCCATTTTTAATTCTTACACTGGCAGCCTTTCTCCCAGCCATGTTTCAAAAAGTTAAACAAGCCAGGCCAGTGACGCCACTGCAGAGGTTTGCTTATTGATTGATAGCACTGTTGCAATTAACCCCAAGGAAGTGCTCAAGGAGACAAATCAGGCTGCTGGTGGTGGATCTCTGTGACTTGTGAGAGCCTTGTACTAGTTTGAAAGCCAGCCAGTGGGAGATCCCAAGTTGGAGTTACAATTTAATAGGAAAATTAAGAAAAAGGTAATAATACAGAAACACTGTCTTAAACTGACAGTGAGGACACGACCTGACACCCTGTTGGTCAGGGTGGTGTTTGCAGTCCGATTAAATGGTGGCTACAGTCCTGTTGGAGTGATGAATGTGTTTCTGTTGAAGCAGTGATCCTGTAGTAAAATCTGTTTTTTTTCTGGAGGTCCAATAGTGACTGCGGAGCTCTTCTCCTCTGGGAATCCAGTGGTAGTGCTCTCCTGGTGTTCCAAACCTCAGATTATATCCAGATATGAATGATTGGTTCCTCCCCCTGGGCGGAGCCTCTCACAATTTTATCAGTCATGCAGAAACTCAATGGCCCACTAACAGAAGATATCCCCTGGAGGGAGTTATCAGGGGTGAGTCATGGAAGAGAGAAAGAACACTGCCCCACCTAGTTTTAACAGCTTATGAAGATGAGAATAGAATACATAGTTTTGGTTACATCTTACACTGTAACCTAAGACAAGCCTGCAGCTGCAGTCTCTCCTACCTGGCAGGAAGGCTTGCATTCCACATGACACGGATGGATTAGGCACCTTGCAGGCCACTTGTTTACAAAAACAGCATTCAAATCTCACAATCCTGTACCTGTATCTCTGGAGATAGACATAGATAGATATACTTTTACCAGAAATTGCTGTCTGTCAAGCCCTAAACATTCAGGTAAAAACATTGGGCTGAGATGTTTAATGCTTCATGTGCTTTCAGAAGGGTGATGTATACAGCTTTAGCAAGAACATGCCTGGATGATGAAGTAAATGAAAATGTTCACATTAAAAAATAACAAAGGGAGGCTATTCTTGGAGCCATTTGGGCCACCAGATTCTTCCTAAATAGCGCAGAAATATCAACTTTGAATAATTAATGCCTGAAGTGGGTGATTTTCACTGAGGAAAAGGAAGCAACTTAGCTGGTCCTCCAGTAGTCATTTCCATGAGAAGTGAGAGTCAATCTTTGTAGTGCCTTTCACCAGGATTCCTCAGCCTAGCACACAGCAGCAGTAACAAAACACTGCTCACCTTGGAAGTCAGGGTGAGAACTAGAATTCAACCTCATATTTCAAACCTGTATCTCCATTCAAGACCCTCTTCCTCACAAAATTTGAGCCGGCATTTCAAAATGTGAGAAGTGATTTTCAGCTAAGCCTGAAACTACAAAGGCATCACAGTAAGAGCACAGCACAGCTCTGAAGTCGAATGTTGGATTCAAATATACAACTCATTCACAAAGGGAAAACAAACTGCTATAAAGCCTTAGCACTCTGCAGCTGCACAGCAAAGTTTGAGGATTTGGAGCAAGTGATTCCTGAGATCACTTATGCATTATAAAGACACATAGGATAGCAAAAAAAAAAGAAAAGGACACAGTGCAGATTTTTCAATGTACCAAAGTCATGTGACTTTGGGTGCAGGTCAGGACATGACCTCCAGCTTAGCTAAGTCTATTCAGCTCAAGGGATAGCTCAAATAGCAGGACACATGTCCTGGAAAGAACAGGGCTGGAATCAGGAAAATAACTTCACCGATGACTAAAGCCTTCAGGCAAAACAAATGACCTTTGTCCTTTGGAACCCAAACAAAAAAATAAATCTCTCCCCACATTAGTGATGTATAACAAATAAACTAAAGAATACTAACAACCCTCTGTAACTTTTTGTATTTTTTTTTTTTTTAGATATTATTTCCGGTGCATCTCTGCCCAATGAAAATAGTGGTTAGAAGCGGAGGGCTGATCAGAGAATGAAACACTTTCCTCCTCTGCTCCTTTAGAAACCAATTTAGCTCTCTTTTATGCAGCTGAGACTTACTAGAGCTCTAAATAAGAGCAAGTGTAAGAAATGAGTCATATCAAAATTCCCATACTGATTGACCGTGAGTAGTCCACTTACTGAACCAGCCTAACACATTATTATTTTTAACAGGGCCGACAGGGGCAAGTGCTGGACTCTGTTAGGATTTGCCATGTTTATGTTGAGAAAACCCCTCCAGCTAAGTCTAAGACTTGGAATGCCTTGGTTGTTGCCAGCAGTGCTGTCAGCCCAAGCTAGCCCATCCCTAGTTTAGACAGCAGCCAGAACAGGATCCTGGAGCAATCTGGGGTGTCAGGAGGCAGCCAGGGAGGAGGGCTCTGCTTGCTTGCTCTAAATACACCATGTCTAGCTCATCTCAATCTACATGGGAAACTACAAAGCTTTCAGACTCATGGATATAACGGAGGCATCTGGTCTCATTGTCTTTCACCACAACCTGCCCCAAAACTGTTCCCCTGCCAGCTGGGGTCGGTGACAAGGACACATGTAATTGCCCACACTGTTACCCACTGAGTAGGGCTGAGAGGGCAGCACAGAACAGTTCAGTAACACCACTTGTCCTGGCTTGGGTATTCAAGGAGCAAGGCCAGAGGAGACACCACGCACCCTAACCCCCTGATTGTCTCCCTGGAACAACCCCTCACCTGAAGTCCTGAGCCCCAGAGGAAATACAAGGGCTGTGGCACTCCCAGCTGGAAGAAGGTGTGCTACCAGAGCAAGGTCATCAGAGATATTAAAACACCCTGTATTAGCCAGAACACACACGTGTCTTGCCAGTCCAATGGTTTTAAGCCCTCACAATTTCAAGACAACATGACAAATCTGCACTTATGGGCCCTTATCTAAAGGCTGTAAACCATAGCACAGGGAAAATGGTAAAAGGGTGGTCATGTCACACAGAATGGATGTACTTGCCCATGATACAGTCAGTTAGACTAAATTAGGCTACTTCACAGTGCTGGTGCTTGACAAGAAGCAAAGAAAATTGTTCAGGCAGTCCCAATAGGAACTCAATTAATTATTAATAGGGACTTGTTATAGCTGACATCTACTGCATTAGAGGAAATCCCAGTGGTTTAGTGTGTGGGTGAGATACTCACTTCTGGTTAAATGAGCCAATTTGGCCAGTAAACTTTGGTAACTTTTCCTAGTTGGCCATAAGTAGGGAGAAAATTAAGAGTCAGATGTCAGGAGAAAAATCAGGCTACTTGAACTACTGACCTCATGACAAAAAGTCCAGACTTTTATTGTCTCCAATGCTTAAAGTTTACTAAGGCAATAAATGTAATTTGATATCTAAAAAGAAAAAGTGACAAGCCTTGACTGCTTCTGGAAGAGTTTTGAATGTCTCCTTTTGCTTTCTTTTCTTTCTCCTGCTTTTTTGAGATTTTGAAAGAGTGAGATTGACTTACAGGTTAGAATATACATTTTTCTCTAACTTTTCCTCCATTGCCATGAACCTATTTGGAACCTGGCTAAAGAGGAGCATCCTTATTCACAGACAAGAAGGGTGAATTGGGTAGACTGATTTCTGGCATGGTAACAGTTGCCAGTCACAAATATTCAGCTTGTTTTTATGAAAATCTCTACAGATTCAACAGATGCATTGTAACCTGGGAAACTGTTAGGAGAAAAATTGCGGCTAGAAGTCATCATAATTTATTCTCCGCTACACAGAGCTTCTGTGACTCCCATGAGAAGTGGAAACAATAGCTCAGGGAACAAGAAGTGAGAGACCACCACAGGAAATTAACAGTTACTTCTCAAAGCAGGAATACACAGCCACAAAGTCTTTGGGCAGCAAAGGTACAGACACAGCCAGCAAAAAATAGGATGAGATCAGGAAAAGTGTGCTAAATGGGAACAGAGCTAAAAGATACCAAGTTCATAACCAACGATGGAACAAACTTCACCTGCCATTGCACAAGCAGATATTTGCAGGCAGGTGACCAAATTTCCAAATGTTCTCCTGCACTAAAGGCCTCCAAGCTTTGTTCTGCAGACACTGTCTCTGTCTCACAACTGTAGCCAAGAATATAAAACAGGCCGTGCCTGGAGAGAACAGATTTCTATTTTAGGATGAGGTTTTGTCTTTACATGGAGAATCCTTGCTATTCAAAAGCCCTCTAAGTAACAAACATAACTGAGGGCATAGTTAGCTGGGAGCAGCTACTTGGGGGTGTCTAATGTGGGGCAAACTTTCTCCATCAGCTGCTCTTGTGAATGCTTACTCCTCTGAGGAGATGAGCTTCTTACTTTTACAAAATGCCACATTCAGCTTCCCCTGTGATATTTCAAGTCTTTATTATAACCTGTGAACTGGGCACAGTTCCTGTACCTGCAACCAGGCACAGGCAGCCTTGGCTTGGAGAAGTGTGCGGGGCTGTGCTTTCTTTCATTCTGTCTTTTCCAAGTACCACCCTTAAGCTTTTCCTCGAGCCTAGGATAACCACACTTTTCCCGTTTCTTAATGCTGAGATTAGCCTGGGGCAGCTGGCAGGCCTAACAATCACCTTTGTTGGATAGACCTGTGACCCTTAAGGATTGCTTTTAATTACAATATAATCCCATAGCATTGCATTTGAAAGGAGTTCAGCTTCCCAGAACCTAGAAGTCTAGAGGAAAGACACTCCAAAAGCATGTTTTCTTTGTAGACATAGTTGGAAATGTCTCTGAGAAATAATCAGGTTTTTCCTCAAATACTGAAGCTCTGAACGATATCTGAATGCTACAAATACTGGCATGCTGCCTACTGCTTCCAATTAGTTTCTAATTACACAGTGTAATGTATGGAATTTCATGCAAGAGGCAAATTTGTCCATTAATATGAATGTGATGACCACAGAGACCACAGAGAATGTGTCTGTATGAGCTGCTGAACTGACTTGAGAGTGATTGATTGTCTTCATTTCAGTTTTATTCCCAGTTTACAGTGTTGCTTGGTTTGGGGCTTGGAATTTAATAAGATTTGCATCTAGAATATTAGAGCTGAAAGCTTTCATCTCATCTGAATTTCCTGGAATTAAGAATTTTAAATAAAATATGAGGAAAGAAGGCAAGGAAGACCCCAAGCACCCAATGCTAGAGCTGGGCTGTTTTGAAGGATTCTGAGAAAGATGTGTGGAAGTTCAAACTGCAGACAGATACAGTGCTTGCTAGAAAAAATATACATTACCCAAGCTCACAGAGTGAGAATGCAAGAACAAAATGAAGGAGTTAATTACATATATTTAAGAAGAAACAAAGCTTCAGGAGGATTAACAGACAAGTAACCTTCCATTGCTATTTGGTTGGTTTCCTATGGGAATCAAGGAAAGAAAGATGCAATCCAGGGGCCTAGTCACAAGATCAAGTCACTGTATTTTAACCAGTTTTCACGTTCAGTGGTGTCAGGATTACATGGGTACTCAGTTCTAGGTCACTGCACACAGAGGGAACAGCAGAAATGCCATAAGTCTCTGAGTGATGAGTGGTGGGAGCCTGTGAGAAGCAAGGTAGAGATATTCCTGTATGATTTCCCTTGTGCTGCAGGCGCTGCCTTCAGGGGCAGCTCCCTGCACAACACATGGTTGACGTATTCTCCATGGATATTTGGGTGGAGAAGAGACCCCAAGGAGGTGCCTGCATGCCTGCCCAGAGCTGCACAGCCCCTGCATGCCTGCCCAGCTGCACAGCCCCTGCATGCCTGTGCCCAGAGTTGCACGGCTCCCTGCATGCCTGCCCAGAGCTGCCCAGTCAGAGCCCCCAAGCTGCACCCAGCGCTGCAGCATCCACCAGGCTCTCCACGAGGATGTGGTGATGCCGTGCTGGGATGGAGGTGGGGATGTCTCAGTCCCCTCACCTCACACCAGCGGCATCAGCTCCTCTGCGGGCCAGCTCTGTGTGGCAGCTCTCTGACCTGGCCATCCCAGCACAGGAAAACACGTCCCACTGGGGCTGAGGGAATTGGGCCCAGGAGGAGAGATGCCGGCCCATTTTGTCAGTGCCTGCTTCACATTCCTCAGAGTGGGAAGGCTCCTCTTGCTGGGACATAATGGGGAGCAAGCATGCAGCAGGAAGCATCCCCCAGTGACACCTGTGGGGCCACTGCCTGTGCCCGAGCTCCGTCCTGCACCCTGCCCCTGCCGAGCTGAGGGTCAGGAAGTGACAATGCTGTCTGCTGCCTGCAACAGCTTCTGCGAGGAAATGCACAAAATAGCTCCTAAATGCTGTTTTCTGCCAGAAAACTGTCTGCAGATGGCAAAGGTGAAGCAAAAAATGAAGTGGCTTTGTAAAAGTCACTGAAGAAGATCAGTCTGAAAATGATTCTGTGTGTTTGCACCCTCTATGTATAGACACAGCAATCAAGTACTTAGGAGATTATGAATGATAGGTGAGAAGGTGACATTTTTCTTTTAGAAAGAAAAACATATTTTTCCTTATCCATGCTGCCCTTCATAAAGTTATGCTGAGAAAGATCAATTCACTGAATTTCTCCTGCTGCTTTCTCTGAAAAAAGTTCGAATGCATAGAGATGTCTTGGATTTTCTCCCCTTCTTTACTAAGCTCTATGATTCTATTGAAAAGACTGAAGCTTTTGTCAATACACTCCAGGTTCAGACAGTAATAAATTTTATTTGGAATTAAGGACTACCATTTTCACTTGAGCTTGGGGTGGTTGAGGGGTATTTACCTACCCCTTTACAGAGACCTAGTTTTATGTAGTCTAACTTTTGCATTTGTTGCAGCAGTACATTTAGATTCTTCTTGCTTGAGTTTTCCTTCCTACATTTTTCTCTCTCCTCCCAAGCAAAGAAAATACTTTCAAAACAACACCTTGTACAGCCTGTGTTCCTGTAGCAGCAGGCAAGTTGAGGAAGTTTTGGGTTGGTGTTTTTGTGTCATTCACAGGTCACTACTGACATACTCTGTGCAATTTATTATGACTGTAACACACCCACTGCAAATCATGCTTTGACTGCAGTCAGGTCATGTCCCTGCAGGTCATTTACCCTCAGTACTAATATCAAAAGGTGCTTTGGGAAATCTTTCCCCGAAGTCCTTTTCCTTTGACTGCTGCTATTGCACTTGCACAGATGACTGATGTGACATTGCCATCTGTGCTCCCAGTACCCTCACTTACCCTCTCTTATCCCCAATAGCATTAGTTCTGATAGACTCTGACATGAAAAAGGGACTGTGCTCAGGAGTTAATGAATCTGAGTGCCTTGCTAGGGCTGCTTTCAAAAGAGGGCAGACATTAAGAGGAAGGAGAGAGCAATTACTCTGCAAGGGCTGAGCACCCACAGAGCGAAGGATACGAGACACACGGGCCCTTCTGGCAGTCTTGGGTAGCGCCTGTGCAGCCCAGCTTACACAGCTGGGTCCCATTCATAATTATGAAAGGGTTTTTATTTCCTTGGTTGGTTAGCTGGCTGGTTTACTCTCAGATCACTTAACAAACAGGAAATGAAGAGGACATCAAACAAAAGGACAGAGCTCCACACATTTCACCCCTCGGCTGGGAACCTCGGAGTGAGTCTCACTGAGGGGTGGGAGTTCCAGGGGTCGTGCATCCCTAGCTGTGACCCATTTCTTCTCAGCTCTTCTCTTTTATACTTTTATACTTCTCTTTTATTTAACCAGCATGGGGAATCCTTTGTTTCAGCTGCCCAAAAGCCAGACAACTACTTAATTTAAAACATAAATGGAAAGAAAGGAAAGCAAAAGAAGGTTAATGAGAGAAATACAGCCTTCACTGCCTCTGTGGACCACGACAACAGGTAATTTTCAGAATGCTGCTACCATTGCAATTAGCTGAGATTTGCATACCAACTGAAGATTTTCTGCAGCTCAGGATGGAGATCAGATTTAAGGATGTGTGTTCATCTTGGGTTACTTTTGAAAGGATGTTTCTCAAACAAGCTCCAAGAATCCACACAAGCCACTCATGTTTCCTCTGCACCTTCCTCACTAGCCCAGCTTTCTAGCAGTGCCATTCAGACAGACTTTGAAACCACCAAATAGGAAAAAATGGTGCTCACAAACACCAGACCAACTAGAAGTGGGATGGGTCATAGACATCATGAAAAATCTGTTCCCAGGAGATCTCAGCAGTCCCACAAGTTCATATTGCTCCTTACATTTCAGACACACAGCTTGGGATATGCGATAATGCTGATGAAAGGAGTTGATACAAGTCCTCCCTGTCTGCGGTGCCTTGAGCAGACAGGCATGTACACCCCAGGCTGCAAAGCTGGTGCTTCCTTGGGCATGCTCAGCTCTCACTTCTCTGAACATGTGCTGGCGTTACAATCCAGCTTCTTGTGAGGGTGGCTAAGCCACCTAGGTGTGAGCAAAAGCAGAGTTTGCCTCACTGGATAAGATGTATAACCTCTGTAGCACAAGAACAAGACAAAAGTTTCTGAAAAGCCTTTGTTATGCTGTTCCATCCTCATGGCAACGTGACTGGAGCCATACCTAGGCAGACAGCCTTTCCTTATAATCCATTATGTGCTCCAGGCTAGTTACCAGTGTCAGAGCTCCCTTACATTTGTGACGTCTTTGAGGGATTCAGCAGCATTCAGACTAGTAATGAGGGGAACTGGGAACAGAAAAATGATAAATCTGAGAAATAGTTCCCCAGTTAATGTTTGTTCTAGGCCTAATGAGCCATAATACATGCTACAGAAAGCACTGAAGTTAGAGAGCACAGTGCTGACTTCCCCAGTAAATTATATGTAATATTTGATGGCCTGAAGATCAATAATCAAGCTTACAGATCTATATCATTATAAACTATTTCTTACAGGATTTTGATTAAGTATTCATATCTGTCATCAGCATGTATGATGAACAAAATCACATTATACCACAGCATTCCTGCACGTGAATGGTATTTGCCTTCAGTGTAGCCAAGCCTGAACCTGAGTTCTGATGTCTCTCTGTGGTAGTGCAGTTTTAGGTTTGAATCTGATGAAGATTTCTTCAAGTGAGAAACCCTCTTAAAATCAGTGGGCTTACTTACCTCAGTAGAGAAGGATGATTAATTTGCTGAAACGCTATGGATGGCAGGATTGTGGGACACCCTCTGTGAATGTCCCCATCTTCCCTGTTCTCTATTCACAGGTTCAATGTCAAGTGGAACAATTACAAGATTCTAAAGGAAAATAAGGCCAACCCTCCAGTATGGGTCCTTGCTGGTATAAGTAAACTAATTAGGTATAACTGACATTTCTTTGGCAGACAAAGCCCAAGAGTACAGAGTTTCAAAGTCCTTTTGCTGGTCTGGCTTATTTCACTCAACAGAACTGGTGAACTTTAATAGCAAATGCACTTTTCCTTCAGTAAAAGATGGGTCTGCACAAGGACGGTTTTGTTAGCATAGCTATGCTGGCAAATCTCTTCAGCAGAGACTGATCTCAACAGAACTGTAGATGAAGGCCAAAGTTCAGATTCATAAACCAGAAACCACTGGGTACCAGCTGAGACCAAGTAGCTGCCTCTGAGCGTGCTTTTGACCTGAAACAACTGTTTTAATATCTTTTACTGTGGCTTAAATTGGCTTGTATTTCTGTGAACTAAGTGAATGTTTACAGGTAACCTACTGCATTGTAACTCGAACAAAAGTGAAGTGGCCCAAGCACCCGTGGAGCAGTCAGGGGAAGGGAATACTGATCTTCCCTCTTCTCAAACCTGACACAGAAACAAAAAAACTCAACATTAGTATGCACTGGCACTGGCTGAAGTACAAGTTCCATTTACCATCACTCCAGTTTCCATCACTCACTAAATCTTTGGACCAAAAGGGTTTCATTTTTTGTTGGGGGTTTTAAGCCAAAGCTCTTGTGGCCTACATTTTGGTCTGATTTGTTCTGCCAGATCTGATTGTAGCTCTCAAAGGACAGAGACCGAGTCTTCCCCAATGTTTATATCTTACTAAGCAGACTGTAGACAATCAATAAAGCAGAGATCATCTCAATAAAAGTTTGTATACATTTCATTAAGTCATTTAAGTGCATGTGTAAGTAACTGCATGAGCAGCCTCCAAGTGGAGCACTGTGAAACTCCATAGCAACACTAATGACATCAGGGAAAAGAATGAGCCTTTGAAAAAATAAAAGGCTGGGAGAGGTCATGGCTTTCAGCCACACTTGATCCCTCAACATTCAGCATAAAACATACTGTTCATTCCCCCAGCTGGTGAAGAACTGAATACAGGAGACAGGGGTGATGCTCTCCTCCACATTGATGTAATTTTTAAACACACAATTGCTTGTCACCTGTGGTAACTCTGGGAAAAATCCTGGGCAAGGCCTTGGCTGACTGCTCTTAGAAGCAGTGATTAGGACAGCCAGTAACAATGGTCAAAGAAAACACAGCATATGATATTGGAAACAAATTCCTATTCCAGAGAATTCCTCTGTGCAAAAGGACTTTTCATACAACAGCACCAATTATTTCAGAGTTCAGAGCCACAGCTCCTTAACTTTAGTGGAAAAAAACCAAACATCTTTAATTCTGTCCTGGCTCTTGTCAACTTCACATCTGCAGCACGAGCACCTTCTGCCCTTTATGGTGCAGGTATCACCTCACAGCTGCGTGCAAGCTCTGACTGGGTCCAGATGTGAAGAGCAATTGAGAGGATGTGGATCCACAGGTTGAAGTAGGGCCCAAGCTCCCTGGCAGCCCAAGGCTCTTTGCTCTTGTGTGGATCCTGAGGAAGAAGGATGTGCAAAACCCAGCTTTCCCTGCGCAGCCTGAGCTGCAGGTGTGCTTGGGAGGCCCTCGGGTGGCTGGTTTGCAGGGAAGACCAGTGCCCTCCATCAGCACTGCAACACACAGGGAAGCACACAGGATTGAGGTGTCGCCGCTGTGGGCTCAGGGTGACAATCCCAAAGTGTTCACCACACGGCTGCCTGGAGGGGCCAGAGTCTGCACCACAGGGGTTGTCCTCCAGCCAGATCAGGAAAGGAAAGAAAAACCCAGCCAGGAAAACACTCCGAAAAATCCTTCAGACATTTTAAATAGTGTTATTATTTTTAATATCTGCATTTCAGATTTTCCTGGGGTTATTGTTATTGTTATTCCTATCATTTAACAAGTAGAAAGAGACATGGAAGAGCTAAGATATTTCCTGATCTATTTTGTTTGCCTTTAGATAAATAAACCTGCAAACGTTTCAAAAGATGCTCTAAATTTTGTTTCCAACACACAAAACCCACGTCATTTCCTCTCAGAAATATGTTTGTGGGAATGCTCAACCAGTTCTCGTGTTGACATCCATAATAGAAAACTTCTGATTTCAAATTAAAGCAGTCAATCACCAGCACATCTGCACATGACTGGGCCTCACTGGCATTTGGGAGATACTTCTGTCACTGCTCTAAATTCATACACTTCTCTTCTGCAGGTTGTGATATTTTTCCTACACTACTGGTTCCCCTTACAGACATTGTTTTGCCCTGATGTAGAACTTTGTCAGTAAAAAACCCAGAGTACAGACTGAGTTGTCTTGGCAAAAGAGTTTTCCTGGTGGCTCTTTTTGCCCCAGAACAAACAAGTAACAGTAGCACAAGTGATTGTGATTCTTAGGACTGATTTCACTCTAATGGACTAAGTACAACAGCTGCAGCAAACTCAAATAGCTTTTTAACCACCTGCCATCTGGATACAAAGATTCAATTCCAGCGTTTTCTGCATAGCAACACTTTCCAAATGGCTTTCCCAAGATCCCCACAGATACCAGCCAGGGCAACCCTCAGTCCGGCAGTAAAGCTGGTCTTGCTCACCAGAGCCATCACCCATGGAACTCGAGGCAGGAACACACGCTGCTGCTGAAACGCCCACCGCTCCCTTCATCCTGCCCTCTACTGATGTTAGAGAAACATATATCACCTTGAAACGTGAGCACCAGAAAAGAGAGCCAGCATGCAGCATTTGAAGTGTGTAGCCTGCAGGTTGAAGGGCTGTTGTTAAATTTCTTTCTGTTATCCCTTGGCATGTCAAAGGGATGCAAGGTCATTAGTCCATAACTTTTCAGCTACTGACAGCTTGAGTGAAGAAACCAGGCTCTTTTGGTGTGCTACCTGCTCTTGTTCAGCAGGGTACCAGGTTTGATATGTATTGGGATCATTTTCCTTATAAGAGAAGGATTGAAGGAAAAAAAAACAAATCCAAAACCCTCACTTCAAATCTGAAGTTCCTGAATGTTTTGGGGGCTTTAAAAAGCCTTTTATAAAACAAAAGCAGGGGAAAGGTCTCTAGTGCTCATAGGACATGAAGGTAACCTTCAAAATGTGAGTCAAATATAACTTACGCAGTAATGCCTACCTGAGCTGCAAAGAGCTGGAAGCAACAACATATTAACTGTCCAGTTCTGCTTCTATAATAATTATTCACACCAGCTATTTCAGTGCTCAGCAAAGACGGGTAAAAGGAACATGGTCATTACTCCAGGGACCAGTAAAATAGAGTGTTGTCAACCTCAAATACTCAAAACTGTCCCACATCAATTCCCCTTCCTCAAAAAGACAAAGGACCAGGTAAGAGTTGAAATTAAACACTTGTGGGTATTGTTTTATGCCTTTTTAATTTCATATCTCTTGTGTAGACTGAGGCCAAAGTTTCAGGCTTTTATCCACATTCAGAAATGTAAGAAAAAAAAATTTAAAGTCATCATGTAGCCATTTGGCTTTTAAGGGCAGAGAGAAATACATCATTCTTAAGCTCACATTTAACTCAGGTGAGAGCTGACAAGGTCAGCAGCCACATGTGACCAGTATCTCTTCTTTGGTGCTGAAGACAGCAGATTCTGATGGATCAGCATCACATCAGCATATGCTAAACTGGTCCTGAAAGGTTAAAGCCGCTGAAGAAAGGTGAGCATGTTTTGATTGCACAAGTGCTCCATTTATACATGACATTTATTCACTTACTGTTGTAAAGACTTACCCTTTCAGCCCAGTCTGTTAAAGATGGAATCATTACTGTAAATTATCACCTCCTCCTTCACATTGAAGGACCTCATTCTTGTCACCATATATTTATGTTGCTGAAAACCAACGTGTGCTGTGTGAATAAATCCAAAATGCCGTCCTCCTAACCAGTGTAGGAAGAAATACAAACACCACAACACAAAAGAGAACCACCCCACTAGTCTATAAGACAATGCAAAGAAGCAGCCCCTTTCCAGGCTTACTTCAATGAGGAATAAAAACCAAGTCTGTCATAACACAGATTGTACCTCTCAGCCTTTCAGCCCAAGGGAATGAATGCCAGAAATAAATAGCAAAAGCAGAAATGTCATCAACCAGACCCATATTACGGGCCTGCTTTTAAGAGTAAGCTTTGATCCTGTGATGGGTGTGGGGAGATGAGAGGGTGGGGTGGGATCCCATTTCTGAAGCATGACGTGGTGCAAGCTTCCTTTGCTCTAAGCAAGTTCTAGATTTGTGTCCAGCACAACCCACTGCATTGCTCAGGACAAGGAACAGAATTGTTCATTTCCCCCAATTCTCCTGGAAGTACCTTTTACATTAGAGACTCTTGAATCCACAAACACAAGCAAGGGCAAGGCAGTATTTTTGGCTCCTCTGCAAGATCTCCTCCAAGTCAGAGCTTGTTTTAATTTCCTTCACAATAAAACAATATATGTCTCTATCCCTAGTTACTATGGAGTTAATAAAGCTGTGTGGAGATGTGGAGTCCTGCTCCAGGCACAACCCCTACTGCAGCTTGTCTTTATTGAATTCAGTTCCATTGTACTTATATTTTCTTTGTACAAGGACTTCTGCATTTTCAAAACCAAAACTTGTAACATTTGTAGCATTGTGGGCTCTTTTTCCTTTCCTGAGTTATCCAAGATCAAGCTGGACAGACTTGAGAGACAATCTATCTGGTTGCAAATTGCCATGTGTTCTCCATTGGAACAGATCCCAGTGGAAAAATTTTAGCTGGGATTCAACAGCCTGTTGCAGTTTTCCCTTGATTTTATAGCCAAAAAAATGAAGGAACCAAGCTCTTCTATTCTTCCACAAAGGCTTCTTACCACTGGGATGATGCTCATCATTACAACAACAACAGCAGTGTAGTAAAGACCTTTGGGGCTTACAAAAAGTCATTTTAGACTAACCAGGAGTGGAGAAGACTGGCGCAGACAGCTGCCACCACAGGCTTCCTGTCCCTGTCCTTACTGGCCCTGTGCATTCCTTCTGCCAGACCTTTGCATCATGCCTTGAAGAGAAGGGAGCTGAAGGCCAGGTCACCATCCTGGCAGAGCTTTCCTGCCCACCCTCTCCCACACCAGTCTCAGAGCAACTCGGGAGTTGTTGGCTTCTTGTCAGACCCCTGACACCAATGCTATGCTCACAGCAAGAGCTGGCTTTTGCCTCAAGCACCAGCTCTAACTAAAAAGGAAAGTAAAGAGCACATTACCCTGCTGTTTCACACAGAACCGAGGTTAGCACAATGTATCATCCCAAGATGAAATGTTTGCAACCAGCAGATCCATCCATCTTTTCTGGGTGCAGTCATTTTTGCCAGTCTTACTTGAGTTGGTAAAAAGGGGCAGCAAAGAGTCTTTTATCTGAAAGCACGTTTCCCCGGAGATCAAAAGTATATTCTTTAGTTTTCAAATCTTCCCTCTTTATCCTCACAGTTCCCATATAGGGGAAAAAAATGGCAAAACATTAGTGAGAGTATATATAAATCACACCAACCCCTGAGCCTCTTATCCAGTAACCATAACACATCATACATTGGAAGTCTTTCTCCGAGGGAGTAAAATAAATTATATTTTGCTTGCCAGCATACTGAACCTTAAGTTAGTTATTGTAAATTACTGAAAG
Source organism: Picathartes gymnocephalus (assembly GCA_013390045.1). Classification (NCBI taxonomy): domain Eukaryota; kingdom Metazoa; phylum Chordata; class Aves; order Passeriformes; family Picathartidae; genus Picathartes; species Picathartes gymnocephalus. Next base: position 19,054 of record WEKY01057758.1, on the reverse strand, counting down.
CACAAAGGTATAGTGTTTGTGTGCTCTTCTTAGAACATGGAATATGAACATCAAAGGCAGCAGTTATCAGAAACTGCTCTTTCTCTGCTTCTGCTTTTGACAATGGGCTGAGCCTTTTCCAGCCATTACCAAGTAAAAAGAAACAAAACTAGGCAAACCATTAGAAAAAACAATTGTTACCAAAAATAATTTATTCTCTGTGCTATAAATATCACCATAACCAAAGAGTTGGCATTCAAATAATTAATTACAGGATAAAAGTATAAATAGACTAAAAAAAAAAAAATACATTCTTTATAATTTTTTTTAACATTCAAGTTTTTTAAAATGCTATCACCTCTACAGCTGAGGAAAAGAATCATTACTATCATCAAAAATTCATTTTTAAACAGCAGAAGATCATACTTTTGCATATGAGAACATTAGCCAATGTGAAATCATCCTACCTTAACACAATTTTTTTTGCCAGTCTGTTTTCAGTGTCAAGGTGATCTTGGCTCTTACTCTGAAAAAGGACATAGCAAGACACAGAGTTTTTCTCTAGGGATTCTAGAACAAAACTGCACTTTTTTGCACTCTTCACCACAAATAACTTAAGAATTTTTCTCTTTCTTAATAAGAAAAATGTCACAAACATCACCACCACATGCATTTGTCCCATTCAAACTCACATATCTGTTTTAATTCTGTGGGGATCACAAAGCTGCTCACAGCTGTACCCCACCTATAGTCCTAGGATGGTCTCAGAAATGATGTTACTGTCTTGCACCACTTAGGCTCAGGTAAGACAGCAAAGCAACCTGAAGTTACCTCCTGAATTAACTTGTATGGATTGTTTGCTGTAACAGAACAGAGGAAGCCTGCAGGTTTTAATAGTGTTTCCTGAGGAGTCGTACTTTTACTTGCAGGTCTCAATCTTTTCCCAAGAGATTAATTAGAGTCAATGACAGCTGAGACTCTCCATCATGTTAAAATCCTTACCTTCTTTCAAGCAACATATAGGACTCATCAGCTCAATAATTACAACAAATAAGCCAAATTTCCCACCTGTCTCACTCTAGGTAGAGCCCACTTAATGTCAGTGCCTACAGATGCTGCTTTGAAAATGCTGCAGAGGTTGGAGGAATGAGGAGCCACAGCCACCCTGGCCTCGTGGTGCAGAGCAGGACTGGCCCCCTCTCTCCCTGTGCAGTCAGCAGAGAGACACCAGATAGGAAAGTCAGTGAAATGGGAAGAGAATGTCTCTTCTCCTTGTCAAGAAGGTATTTTAATTATGTTTCTCGGTTTCAAAATGCATCAAGGTGACTTTGTTTTATAAATGCTATGTAGCCTGAGGCACATATTTGTATTACAGTTGAGTGATTTATTGCATATTGTATTTTTAATTGTTCCTTAGAAGATCAAGCATTTTTCCACTGAGAAATCTAATACATTATTATTATTTCTGATTCCACAATTATTTGGATCACAGTGGTGCATGTCAGCCACATGACTTCTGTGTATCTTTCTTTTTCTTCCTCTCTCAAAGGATTCTGTTGTTTGGATTATGCAATCATTTTGTTAATACCAGGACAGATGGCCACAATGAAAACACACAGGGTACTCTCTCTGATAGATACTTGCCAATATCAACAGGAAAGAACAGAATTAAATTCATGAACTTCAGAGAGAAATCACAAGCTTGTTCTTGAGCAGTGAACAGCATAAGGCTTTAATGTACACAGCTACAGCCAGTGCCAATCCATAGATATGCAGGTTGAGAGACTTGAATAATTCAAAACAGGATCGAAAGTCACCTGTAGAGGTCATATCACAGAGAGCTGCAAATGCCCTGTTTGTCACAAATGGCACAAGGTCAGATGTGGGGAGGAGGCAGGGTAAGGATCCAGTCTTTTGCTATTCCAGCCACACAAAAGGTTTCCTAACATCAAAGTGAAATCACTGCCTTCCTGCTGCAATTGACGACCACAATTTATTCACCTCAGTCTGGAAAACTGTTCCTTTATCTGCCTGCTGCTACCTCCAAACCAGGACAAACCAAGCACCTGTGGTTTAACCTCCTGCCCTCCCACAACAGCATCAGTAGCATTCAATGACTTTGGCGCTGAGCCCGTAACTCCTGGGGGAGCTCGGGGCACACACAGCTAAACCCGCACGTCTCACCGTGTGCTGTGAGCAGGGAAGAAATTTTCCTACCCAGTACAGAGAGAATCCAGATTTCAGCTTGAAAACTTGCAGATTTGGCTGCTAAACTCACCAGACCCCAGTTGCCGAAAGGAAGTCTAAGACATGTGGAAAATTTCCATCCTCCTGACACTGCCTGTTCCCATGACATCGTTGCTAGCTCTCAACCAAGAGAGAGACTCAGATATCACTCAGTAACACCAGGAAATCCATCTCCCTCCACACAGAAAGAGCTTGTGGCACAAAAGGTCACTAAAGAGCAAGGAGATTTAACAGGAGAGACCCCAGAGTCAATGAAAAATTATTGTTTTTAAGATTAAAAAAAAGGTAAATATTAAAATTTTGATCTGACACTTCTTTCACTGGCAAAATTATTATGTTAAATGGGACACTGCTGACATGAGAAAGCTGGATGAAGGAAAAAGACAATCTTTGCTTTCTTAAACATGTGGTCTCTGACACCTGGTAAAATTTTGTCAGAGCTTGGTAAATTCAGAAGTCTCAAAATAATTAACTGGAGCAAAGTATGAGAAGAGAATTGGGTATCATTGCTAGAGAGCCCTGCATTTCTTTAAACCAAGTGACAAAGACCAGATCCTGCTCAGGTCAATATTCCTTGTCTTTACAATCAAAATGCAGACTCAGACACTAAGCAGACACTCTACCAAAGCTTACACCTCTATATTCTCTGAGCTTAAACCTCAAGATGAGACGTGCCATTTCCAATACCTCTGAAATCCCAATTTAGATGTCCCTGGTTTTAACCATAGTGCTCCCACGCCCTTGCAAGAGCACTAAGATACAGTATTTGCTCATATGACTGCATTGCTCTCAGGCAGAAATGGGAAATACATATTTGGGCCTAATGGAAGTAAATGAACTTTGCATAAATTATCTGCTACGGGTTATTCAGGGAACTGTCTTTGCATTCAAAGACAGGTCTTCAAAGTTTTTTCTGGTACTCATTAGTAGTTAAAGCAAAAGGATAAAGAGGAAATGCTACTTCAATTTCTCTATCAACTGGATCAAGATGTACATACATACTTCTACAACTGTATTTTAAAAAAAAAATCTTCAGCTGTAAATAGCAAAAGGTAAGTTGGGTATGGGTGAAATGGTGGGATACAAAACAAGGACTCCTTTGCAAACATGACTGTACTGCCCCACATACAAATTCGAGACCTACAGTAAAAACTGGTTTTTGTCTCAATCTAAAGTAAGGCAAGGGAGTACGTCTGTGTTCATTGAAGTGGATCACATTAACAAAAGTCAGCTTTTCATGAACCTGACCTTCTACGGGAGAAATGGGGTAGATTTTGGAGAACAAGTGAAACCCAGAGAACAGCTTCTGGTAAGCTACATGAAAACATTGGGGTTGATCAAAACCTTTCCTCTGAGAAAATGGGAACAATGAAGGCTGTGTCCATCTCAACAGACATCTTTCAGAACAGAATTATAGATAATGCTGTGGTAAAAAGACACTGAGAAAGGTAAAGTCCTGAATTTACATACCATATTCTCAGAAGAGCTCAGGCAACTTCCCAGAAGATCTGAAGTACTTGTGCTATGCTGATTTATTTCTAACCAAGAATATTTTTTCCCATATTGACATTTTAAAACAGGTTTTTTATACTAATTTCCATGCCATTACAAAGAAAATGTCACAAACTAAAACTTAAAAAGTAACTTTGAGAAAAATTCATTCTGATTCCTCATTTCAGTCCTTGTATTCCCTCACTCACTTATTCTAGCTGTCATCCCATTGCATAATTCATTATTCATTAAAAATGGTTTTGACAAATGCACATTTTGTAGTGAAAACTGTTGCAAAAAAGACCACAGCAGTATTTTTATTCATATTATTTCTAAAAACTATTAAGTAAAACAGAAGGATGACATGTCAGCTGAGTTTATTTTCTCCATCTGACTTAGAAGTTTTATCTTAGAGTTCTTTAATGGAAGCACATGAAAAATTAAGACAATGGATATGACTATGAGTGATACTTTCCCTAAATGGAGCACTTCATCACAGCTGTTGAGTACTGGCAGAATCCCACTCATTTCATTTGCACAAGCAATTCCAAACACTTCCATCATACACATGAAAACTGCCATAAGGATTTAGCACACACCCACGACACCACTGCTGCCAGTAGAAGTGCAATTTCCTACTGATCACACAGTGTTTTCTCTCTCAAATCTATCAAGAGAAGCTTCCCATAAAAGTGCTTTCTAGCACTGGGTCTCATCTCCCTTCAGCAAGTTATAAGTAGGGCAAAATGAAGATGTATTTCCCACGTAAATTAAAATTGTTCTAATTGCAATATTTGTGTCCCCAAGAGAAGAAGAGTGTTTGAGGTGGGTGGATAAACAAATACTCTAATCACATTCTTTTGAATGCTGCAATTTGATTTCAACATCAGTTAAGTTTTTTCTTTTTAATTTCTCCTCTTAACTCAGTGGGAATTATAAAAAAACAACAAAAACATGTCTTTGTAACTTACCGCGTTTCAATCTGTTATGATTTATTTGCACGTATATTTTCCTTGTTATAATGATTGGCTTAATGTAATTTCCTTTTTTTATTCCTGTTTTCACAGTGCATTTCAGGGATTAGCTCCCCTTGCTTTCTAGCTGCTGAGTGATTAACTGGGGGGAGTCCATCTGCAAAGCCTACAAGCCAGCTGGGTTACACTCCCTCATGCTTCCAGCTCCACTGGCTGTTTCTTTACCATGCTGCCAGGGTGGGTTCCAGCTGTGCATCTCGGAACTCTCGAGGTGAGGAGGATGGATTCAGGTTCATGCACCTTTGTGCTGGCCCAAGGCTGCAGTGACAGAACACTGACCACAGGTCTCAGGTGCTCTGGACATGGCTCAGGCCCCACGTCCTCCCTGTGAATGTCCCACTGTGCCATCTTCATGCAGCCAGTGAAAGACAGATGAGTGGGCTTTCCATAAGATTCCAAGATCTGGACTGTGGGAAAGGTGGGAAGGCTGCCTGTGGGCCATGGCATGCATGGCATAATCCTCCTCATCAGCTGCTTGGGGAAAAGGCCTCAAGGATGCTGCAGCAAACCACCTGCTTTTCTGGTTTACCAAACTAGCTTAGGCATTTTCATTGATTCCAGGGGTACTAAATGCAAAGGGATTTAGGAAAAAAAAAAAACTTTAGGAAAATTAAACAAAAGATCTAAATGCAGTGTCTATGCATCAATTCTACACGCTGCACTCACATGGAAGAAGTGCTTAGGGGTTAATTTGTGAATGTTAAAGTCATGAAAACAGCAGCTCTGGAATTACCTTCCTATGTAATGTAGTACTTTAAATAACATTCATTTTGCATGGGCATGTTGTCATTTCCTGCAGTGACATGTAAATAGCTTTTAGTGACAGCAGAGGCAATCTCTGAAGTCCTTTAACTAACACGACCCTATTCACTTATGGCTTAACCATGCAATTGCTTTACTTTCTACAAAAAGACATTACATTTTCCCACCTACACAACCCATGAGAATCTGATGTCTTCCTAGTGTTTCCCTCCATCAGCCTATGATAGAAAAAACACAAGAGAATTTGAGTGGAGCCAGGATCTGAATTGGAGAGAAGGCGGCCAAGGGAGAAAAGTAAAGGAAGAGCGGGACATGGGGGGACTGTGTGACGCTGCTGGCTGTATTTCTCTAGTCTGATCACAGGTGCCTGCCTATCTGCTCAGCAACATCTACACCCAAGAGCAGAGGAGAGCCCAAGGTGACTAAACCATCATGGTTTATGAAATTAGGTAACTGGTGAGAGACGGAGAGCCACACTAGTGCCCTTAGAACAACACAGCCCTCTCTTGGGCTCCAAAGGACATACACACATGACACCACCCTGCTCTAAGTCTCCCAGGAAAAGCTTCCATTACTCTTTAAATGGGAACTACATGTTTTCAGACCAAATCTTTTAGATTTGCTACAGTGACTGAGAGCAACATCAAGCAGAAGAGCATGCTTTACAAAGTTTGGAAGTGAAGAAATCCTGGAAAAACTGCTATGGGGAGCATGGGAATGCCAATAAGAGCAGCAGTCTGAGAAGAGCAAGACCAAGACTGCAGAAATGAACTGAGAAAAAGGCACTCAAATTATCGCAGGCAAACGCACAGTAAGTAAGTAATAAGTATTGCTAGGGTGACAGTTCACTCTGCATATTTATATTTGTCTTCACTTTGTATTCACAGAGCTCTTTGAAATGCAGGAGTAAGTTTCTGGGAGGCTTAAAGGATTTAGCCATCAAGCTAAAATAAACAAAACACTCCTGTCTGCTGGAGGAGCAGTAGATAAACCTAGTTACAAGAAATGCTTAAACTAGTTGTTACAAGAAGAAAAACAAACTAACAGAAACAAACAAAAAAAAAACCCCAAACCAAATAAAACAAAGAGCAATAACAAAAAATAACCCCACCCAAACCCAAACTTTCCTCTGTGTCTTCCTTTTTAATTTTATGTATGTGAGTATTGTTGCCACTCCACCTGTTCTGTGGGGCTTGGTGTCCCAACAGGAGAAAAGAAACGCTTGAAAGAGAGATGGACACACAAGGAGGAGTTGGGAGAAACCATTCAGAAGAGTATTTCTGATTATTCAAGCTGTCCCTTGCAGTCACTTTCTTTGTGCTCTTGCTCCTGGGAATTTTTAGCTGCAGCTTTGCAGCACACAGGAGTGCTCAACATCAAACAACCAGACCACATGGACATGTCCCAGATATTACCACATCACTGTATTACAAAAAGTCAAAAAAGTTTTTTGCCCCTCCTTACTTAGACCATTATCTCTGCCCTCCATGTTTCCAAAAAAGGGTTGGCGGAAAAGATTAGCCATGCCGAAAATATTCCTTATCCAGAAAATACAAAAGAGAGCTTGAACTCAGACAATCCCTACATGATATTTTTCCTTGTTATGAGCTGGCAAGTAGCTGAAATTTTAGATGGCAAAAACAGAAGAGATATTTGGAAATTAATCAATACAATGAATTCTTCACATGAGAAGGTTGAAGAATGGGGGAGAAATAAATGCTATATAAGCAGAACCAAGAGAATAATGACCTGGATGCAAGTAAAAGTCTCTCCTGTAATTCTGTGAACAGATCATTTTCTATGATATTGCCTGGTCTCTAACAGAAGGAATACATCCATTTCTCAAAATGATTCTTAGGAGTATGAAGAAAAAACATAATGGGCAAGTGCCACATGACACTGATGAGAACTTTTCATTCTGCAGTATGGAGAGGCTGCAAGTGCACAGCTTACAGCCACGTTTCATTTCCCCTGCCATATCTGAGGTGTGCACAGTTATCTCTTTGTGTAAAAGAACAAAAAAATGTCCATTTGAAACACAGTAATGTTTGAAGACATTGTCTCTGCAAAGTTTAAGGACACACAAAATGAAATCTGGATTGAAGCCTGCTTAACAGTGACAAAATTATCTACACTGAAATGTCCATTCCTCACCTGAGCATTGCCTGAGCTGCTCGCCCCATGCTCTGAGTTACGTGTGGTTAGGCTCGCAGACCTTGTGCAGCTGCTTTCTCAACACGTTTGAAAGCTCCAGTTGGTAAAAGACCTTTGACATCTTTCACACATTCCTGTTTTGAGGCAGTGGAAGGACAATTTATTTTCAAGACACAGAGTTATCCACCTTCCCCCTGGCCGTTCTCCCAGAGGTCACCTTATAGTTCCGTTTCAACACAATGCATTTTGTTTGCTGGCATTATCTGATAGTTCTCCCTGTGTGTTTTAAAGACCTGTTTTCTGTGGTTACTGAAAATTGGCCAGTGTCACATGAGTGACTGAAGAAAGCAAGCAGTGCACAAAGCCAAGGGAGAGTGACATTCAGAGTGGTTGGGTACTCTCTTTTAAGGTATACACCCTAAATGCACACCCTTGTCAATTGTTCACTAATTTCCTCTCCATTAGGATCTGTTTACAAAGCTCTAAACATAAAGAAATACGGTAAGTTCCCATTTCCCAAGCAGCGGCTAAGAATGTGTGGTGTTTTCTCCTTGAAATGGAAACTCTAGAAATGAACGTTAGAGCCCTTCAAAATGTTTTGGACAAAACCTTTTTCAAATAAAATGTTATTTAATTACATCTGGAGTTTAGTTGGGGTAGGTATCTGGAATCTCAAGTGAAGTTACAAAGATCCCAAATTAAAAAAAGTCTGACTTGAGAATCTGAAAATGGATGTTTCAACAGCTCTACTTCACAGACAGTAAAAGGTTTGATCTCATTCCAATGGGGAATTTCTGAACCTTAGAGGCTGTTGCAAGACAAAATTCTTGTTTCTCAGTCAGCGTCTTGTTAGCATAGTCATAATAACCATAATCAGAGATTTATGTAGTCTTTTATACCCATAGAACTTAAAGCAGTTTGCAAGTGACTGTGGTCATAAAAAGCACGTATGAAACAGTCACACTCACACTCCCCACTAAGTTAAAGAGATTAGTCTGCACTGAAGTATGACTGTTGAAGAAAGCACAGAGTTACGGTTTAAGAATAAGTGTGAGGTAAATACAGTAACTAATTGAACAGCAAAAGGGATTTAAGTAGGCAACTTATAATTATTATAACTGAATTTAGCTATAAGATGCAAGAAAGAGGGTTTTACCAAGAGGATTTGTAAAACGTGCATCATCTGCTGTCTCAAGAAAGGCTCCTCCCATCTGTGCTTGCCCCTGAAACCCCAGTTTTAGTCCCTAAGCTCAGTACCACGTGCCTGCTTTCACCTGATGCAGCAAAACCTAGGTCAGACGCAGTTCACCAGTGTCTGGAGAAGTTGCTACATCACCACAAACAGCTTCTCCAGGACCACCAAACCAGAAGTGGAATGTCATGGGAAATCATTTACATGCTACTGGATTAAAAAAAAAAAAGTAAATTCCAATCTGTGCAGTTATATACACAAAATTTGAGGCCTACTTATCACGCCTGTAAAGTTAAGCAGAGAAGCCAGCTGATGTGATTCCAAATAGGCCAAAAAGGCATTTCTCATTCACAGAACTTTAGAAGCTCCACAAACCAGTCTCATATCATTTGGAGCTTAAATTCATTCAATACTCCTGTAAGACTACTACGCTTTAAAGATTATTGTGTCAAACAGCAAAGCAGAAAGCTCTGACAGGGAAGAAATTTCCAGGAGCTTTCTGAGACAAGCTTAGCAGAACACACAGCTGCTGAAGTAGAGTTTCTGCTGAGAGAAAAACAGCTACCTCTGTTAAAAGCAAAGACAAGAAACTTGTGCAGTTCTGCACAGGAGAAACACAGTACTCACCAAAGTGGCAAAGAGCTGCAAAGAACGCTGACAGGAACTGTGCCATTACCTTGGCTGTGGAATGTCGTTATTACCCAGTGGATCCTTGTGCACTGAAGGCAAAAGAGACCAAAAAAAGTAGTGTATATATTGTAGCACTGGCGAATGAGGTGCTGTTCTTCTGAATCTGTTTTATCAGAAATCTGAATTTATCAGAAATAAAACTATGTTTTCTTTCAGAAAAATGGCTGATGGGATCTTCTCTCATCAGGTTTAATTGCAATTATGAAGTCGTATGTAAGCTAACAAATAAAAGCTACTAAAAAGACTTATTACGTTGACATTTTAGCCTTTTTCTGTTATACAAATTTGTTACAACCTTTTTTGTTATACCAGAATAAAGGGGACAAATCAGATTTGACCGTCTCCTCAAACAAAGTAGATTTCAAAAGAGATTTAAAAGCTTATCAAATAGTGGAACGTGTTATAGAGACAAAAAGTCACTCTTGCTCCCTAACTGAGGCTGTAAGGTATAGCTTGGCAGGCCTGAACCATCACGTGGGGCTGTTCTGCTGTGACCTTTGACATGCACAGTCTGCATACAAAGGTAAGTCAGTCTGTCATGGTTTCCTTACAGCCTGCTTTGCTCTAACTTAACCAGCAAAGTGTGCTTGGACTCACTTTAAATCATCGCACATCTTAAATGGAGCAAAAAAGAAACAGTTTAAGCAAAACTGAGTCCTGACAGAACTGGTAATCTGTTAGCACAAGCAGGTTCTGGAGAAGGGTTCCTAGGCAAAAAGGGAGAACAGAGCATAGCAAACAGGCTTAAAAGTTCTTGATGCAACTCAAAGGAAAGGGGAAATGGAAAGAATGCCCTGCAAAAAATTAAAATGTTTCTTTTTTCAATGAAAGGCCTCTCAGAGAAAGGAGCACAAACGTGTCTCTGCTCATAAAATGACACGGTACCCTCTCTCACTGTGGTCTCTCCCATATGAAGTTGGGAAGATCCCAACAGCAATTGTGTGTGGAGGCTGCCTAGTGTTTCTCATTAGGCTCTTAAGAAGTCCTTGCTAGTGAAATCCCCAAGGGAAAATGAATAAGGCTGGGTTTGGGCACAGAGGAAAACTTAATTCTGAATGGATGCTTCTGTGGTGCGCCTTGACTGCAGTGAAATTCTGTTCGTTGTGCACCCTGCAGACTATACCAAACCTTTTCCATACATCTTAGCAAAGATTGGCTAGCAAAAAATGGCATTGTGTCACTATGGAGCTGAAGATTGCTGGACTCCTATGCAAGCAAGGTGATGGAACTGGACTTAATGCTGCCAAGTTTAAGTTTGGACTTCACAGTGATAATAATTTTTTGTTGCTTTGTCTTCTAAAGCACAGTATCTTTTCTGCTCACATCTGGGAAAAAGTCTCCCTTCTGTGTTCTTTCCATAACTCCTGTGGCATTGCTTTCACACAGACTTGTCCACAAAAGGAGTGGGATTTCTCTGTCAGACAAGAAAGTAATGTCTTGGTCGTCCCACAGGCCAGGTCAAAACCCAGTTCCACTGGCTTTCTATGGACACACAGAAATTCCAGTAGGCACACCGAATCCAATGGAACGTGGCTTGAGGCTTCACAGTTTTGAGGGCTTGACTTTTAAACCTGACAAAGTTAAGACAGTACTTTAAAGGACTAATCCCTGCAGAATTTGTTCAAGTTTCATGAACACTTCAGCTTATATGAATTAACTTCTACTGTATATTTTGTCCACAGAAAAACACATAATCCAGGCACTGTTAAACCTCCATCCAAAGCTCTTCTAATGTAATTTCTTATTCTCTTTCAACTATTGGGTATTAAAGCTATATAGTAAATCTTGAGAACAGTGGAAACTTGCCCCTTTGCCTGAGGAATGGGCATCAAAACACGCTCACTTCCCGTCCCTCATCTACAAACCACTTGCACCCAATTTCAAATGCCTTCTGAGTCAGGTAGAAGTCTGAGCTTCAAGTGTAGAAAGAAAATAAAACCCCTATTAAAGGAAGACTTCAGAGGAGAACCCGTGTTGTGATTAAAGTTTCATTTTAAGATTATGAAAGAGGAAAGCACTACCAAACACCAGACACTCCTGCAGGGATTTGGAAGAGTTTAAAGTCCTTGAATGACACTGTGAAACTAAAAGGCAGAATCAGAGGAAGAAAAATGGTGTACAAGACAAATAAACAGCATGTTTATCAAGGTATAGAAGCATCTTATATGGCACAAAACTGTCAGGAGATGATGGCAACTCTGACTCGCTTGGCAGAAAACTAAAAGAGACATAAGGAAAATGGCATAAAGTTGAGCAACAGGAGAAGGTGTGATAGGAGTTATCCAAGCTACAGATTCTGTGCTTGCTATGTTACCCTCACCAGCCAAAGCTAGTATTGCTAAAAAATTCCAGGCACACAAGGAATAACTCAAAATCTCTTAATGTGGAAGCAGGGACTGGATGTCCACCAGTATTTGTTCCTTAATGTGAGAAATTGGAGGTTTCAGGTTTCTCAAACTGCACTCCATTTCTTCCATGTCTTCAAAATAGGAAAAAGTTTCTGGAGGTCAGTGAAAATTTTCATATCTTCAGGAATACAGACCTTCACCTTTAGTTACACATGCAGCCCTGGGTCACTGAGGGCTGACTCCAGGGCTCTGCTTCTCTTGTGGCACAGACCCAGCTCCTGCTCTAGGTCCCTCAGGCGTGAGCCAGTCTGGAAACCCAGAGGTAATTGGTCTTGAAAACAAAAGGGACATGAGGGCCTTCACCTACACTTCACCTACACGAGCTGCCACGGTGACATTTCTCACTTTACAGTTACTTGTTTTCAGATCAGTTTTTCCAGTTTTGCATCTTAATGTGGCATGAATGTGGTATGGCTTTACTTCATTTGAGATTTTGCTTTTCTATCAGAAGAATAAAAGAAACAGTAAAAAGTAGTAACACCCCCCCCACAGTCTAATTTTGATTTCAAGACTGCCTTCAGACTTTTTTTACATAGGCTCTATGATGCAGCATTAAACTTTGTTTGGAAAAGATTCCTATCCTTGCAACAATAAAGAACTTTGCACTAGACCCTAAGTGCTCTTCCCTGTGGAAATGTTAACACCCAAGCAGTTTTCACCCTGATCATTCAGTTTTCTCTCTGTGTTCCAATGTACCAGCACACTGTGAATAGTACCCAGGAATCTGCCTGCTTGCCAGTAGCTGAGTGAATTATAAACACCCTCAAATAAGGCAGCCTAACTTTACATGCATAAACACAAACTTGCAGTGAAGTAATTGACTTGCAAGCTACACAGGATTAAATAATAAACAGAAGACAATGCATGGGAATGAAAACGATTCTTTAAAACCTTAAAAAAGGATTTGGGCTGAGTTGGAAACAGTGATTCTCACGTGAAAATCTTATTTATTTTGTAAAAGTGTCCTTATTTCGACTTGCTATATCCAAGGAACTTCTCTTTATGACTTTTCCTTTT
>WEKY01057744.1:61926-100077 GCA_013390045.1 Picathartes gymnocephalus | reverse complement strand
GCTCAGCCTGGAGAAGAGAATACCAGAGAGGTCTTAGAGCAGCCTGCCAGTACCTAAAGGAGGTTTACAAGAGGGCTGGAGAGGGAGTTTTACAAGGGCGTGGTGTGATAGGACAAGAGAGAATGGCCTTCAGGTGAAGGAGGACAGGTTTAAGTAAGCTGTTAGGAAGACATTGTTTCCTGAGGGTGGTGAGGCACTGGAACAGGCTGCCCAGAGAGGTTGTAGACCCACTCTCCTTCATGAAAATATTCAAGACCAGGTTGGATGGGGCTTTGAGCAACCTGGTCTGGTAAGAGCGAGGTTGGAACTATATGATCTTTAAGGTGCCTTCCAAACCATATCATCCTATGATTCTATGAAATATATCTAAAGGTGTTGAATTTAGACTGGTGCTTGTGGCTTTTTTGGTTGTCCTTTAGTATTTTGTAGGTCAAATGATAATATGTGGTGAACCACTAATGTATCATATAAACTAAACAGGGGATTTTACTTCCATTGTTGGAGAGCATATTCCCAGTGACCACTGATTTTTCTTTCCAAGCTGATGTTGTCTAATAAACATTGCTCTGATAGCTTTCCACTTTCTACGAACCAGCAACAGCTTACTAGACTTCCTAAACAAAAGCAGTCAAATAATGACTGCTGAGTTAATACTTTGACTGTCAGATGCTCTGCTATAGGTCGTCTTTGCCACAGGGAACAGTATCAGTATTTCAAGTTCAGAAGGGGCTTCATCTGAAGTCTCCTTCCTCTTACACAGCAAGGCTGATGTCTTCTCATTGCTTGAGCTTTGTGTCCATGTCCTCTTGCATTCATCAGATTCTGGCTAGTTACTGCTCCTCAGCCTACACACACCTGCGAGGCTGCCCTAGGAGCAGTCTAGCCACACTCCTGAGTTTGGGGCTGTCTGCTACTTGCCCTGGTGAGTTCAGGAGAACTGTTAGTTCCATCTCTTTGCAGCGATAGTTCTGCTTGCAGCTTGCTGTGGGACTTTTTTTCCCCTGGCGTAAGCTCAAAGGAAGATTAAACTGTTTTTTCTAGTAGTGTGTGATTTTTGTGACTTGTCTTCCGTAGCTGTCTTGAATCATGAGTTAAATCTAGGCTGTGTATGTTAAGTACATTGAGAGCACAAATCTGAAAACATTTCACTCTTGATCTTCGGGCTCAAGAAAGAGTCAGCACAGGATGCCCGTGCAACTCTGACAGGTAGGTTTATTAAAGCTCACTGGTCTGTAGCCCCCTTTGTCTCATACTTTCATCTTGAAAAGACTCTGTTTTATAACCTACAAAAGCACTTCTCTTTAAATCCTTCAGGCTTATTAAATAGCATGTGTGATTTAACAGAAGGTGCAAATTAAAAAGATGGACACGTTTATTAGCACACACTGAGGTTTATTTGAAGACAGCTTCTCAAAGAAAATTCATCTCTGAAGCAAAGCTAGAAGTTATGAATTGGTACCTCTTAGGGGCACTTTTTAATTAAGTTCAGACATCTGTACAGAATTCTTGATGTCAGAGTAAGCCAGCCATACTCTGTCACTGGAAAAAGGCAATCACTTGTAGGCAGACATCTGAAATAGTTTGGATTGATGATGCTTCTTTTTCTCTCCATGTACTGCCAAAGGAGTGTAGCCAGGTGATTCAGGTGGGACTGTTGGCCATGCAGACAGGTGATACAGGGGGAGAGGGATATAGCTGCTGTCCCCTTCCTTCGTGTGTTCCTCCACTCAAACTCCCTTGTTTCTATTTTGTCTCTTGTGAAGGCACAAAGCAGAAAGTTTACAACCCTTTTTGGAGAATAATTCTTTTTTGTTTCGGCTTCCCTTTTGCCCTTCTGTTGTGTTGCCTCAGCTTTTGCTCTTGCTCATGTCTGAAGACCAGAGGACTTCGCATGTCATAGGGAAGGCTTATGGATGTAGCAGAATTGCTAAATACAGTGTCAGGAGCTGTATAAGAACAAATTGCTCCATTAACTGGTCTGTTTCTGGGTTCTGTAACTAAAGCTGTGCCAGTGCTGTGTATGGAAGATGTAAGACATTGCTGTGTCTTAATTTGAAGAACTATTCTTCAAAGGCAACTATATTGTATACAACTATTTAGAACTATTAAATAATAAAGGAGTCTTTGAAGTAACGCTTTTGAGGCCAATAGAAAGTAATGGTGCATCTTTCATTGATTTACTACGTTTTTTATCAGTTTGCTAATACATTTTATTAGTCTAAATTTTAAGAAGCATTTTTTTTCACCTTTCTAAATATTCAGGAAGGTCTCTGTAGATAAAACAGACTTGAGATTTGAACAGTGAAGCTGTTGTCCCAACCTAGTGAACCCACTGAATTTTTAACTGTTTTTCTTTTCTCCGAAGCGGACGTTGGTAGATAAGCAAAAGCTGCTGACCCAGCAACATGAGGATGCAAAGGAACTGAAGGAAAACCTGGATCGAAGAGAGCGCATTGTCTTCGACATTTTGGCAAACTACTTGAGCGAGGAGAACTTAGCAGACTATGAGCACTTTGTGAAAATGAAGTCAGCCCTCATCATTGAGCAGCGAGAGCTTGAGGACAAGATCAAGCTGGGGGAGGAGCAGCTGAAGTGTCTGACCGACAGCCTCCAACCCGAGCGCCTCAAGTGAGGGCACCGACTCCAACCAGCAATGGGAAAAGTGGGAAAGAAGGAAGGGATGGGGGAGTTTCCAAATATACAAATGAGTACCTTGGCTTGCTTGAGTGTCTGGTAGAGAAACAAGTGCACAAGAGAAAAATAGCTCTCACTACAGCAATACTGCTCTCTTTCATTTTTTTTGGAATGATGTATTTAATTTTTTAGAACACATTTTTATTGCTGGATTCTACAGCTGTTTCTCATTGCTTAACTTCTAGAAAGCTCCACAGAAGAGGACAGATTCTTAAGCTTTCTGCTCCGTATGTTCAAAGTCTGTGGCAGTTGTGCATGTGAACAGTGGTTTTTAGAATAGGTTGTATACTTCCTTTATGTTCAGATGCTGCACAGTCTGCTGGGAAACCCTACAGCAATTCAGGAATGCACACACATTTAGAAGCTCTAAATTTAGTGGGTTTTTGTTTTATAAACATTAAATAGGGGAATTGTGCATCTTATAGCTAACATATTCAGATTGCTGAAATGCAGTGTCACTCTGATCCTGTGGCATCAGACACTTTTTTGTAATATTGTATATAGGATGGCACTTTCCCCTTGCAGAAAACAACTTTAAAATCAGTCTAGTTAAATACTTCTTAAGCAGCTTGCAAATCACCTAATGCTTACCTTGCTGAAGATTTTTTAAAAATTATTTTGCAAGACATATTTGTACACCCTCTTAATGCAATGCAAGTGATTTTCTTTACCAAGTTGTACTTGATTTAAGAAACAGACTCGAAGTACTGTGCTGATTTTATTCAAAACATTTTTCATCTAAATTATTTAGAAGTCTCATTTGCTTTTTTGTGCTTTTTTATGCATGTTTTTATTCTTCTTGTCCCAAACCCACTACTCTTCCTGGAAATAAATGTAGGTTAAGGACACTGCTTCTGTTTTTCTTCTGGTTGCTCAAGACTGTGATGGTTTTATATAGACAATTAAGTTATACTGAAGTTGACCTACATGATACTGTTTGTTCCTCTTTCTCAGACTACCAAATGCAATATAAACAATTCTGCCATGTAAATACTGTGCATTACTTGGAGCAACTCTGCGATGTAACTGTGAACATATGTGCGGCTGTCTGCTTGCTTTTTCCATTGAACAGTGATAAAGGAGAGGATGTTAGTTCACAGTATCAGATCACTGCTTGTGTTCTCCTAATACTGCCATTGACTTAGGTAATTTCCAGTAGCTCTAAAAAGAGGTGCTAACTCATGTTTTCAGTGCAGTAATGGGTTATGCTGACTTGCTTAGTTACCTACAGTGAAATTCTGTAGTGTCTAAGTTTCAAGTTCTATGTTAAGATAAAGTTTTGCAGGCAGAGAAAGTCTTGGAAGACTTTGTGTATATGCCATATTCATTGTAGTAAGGAAAACATTTCTCTCTCCTCAGACAAACAGGTTCCCCAACCAGAAGCCATTTTCAAGGCTGATGTGAATGCCAGTCTGTAGCTAAGCAGGTTGAAAATACAAATAGTCAGTTGTTGAAATGAGAGCAAAGAATTCTTCCCACTACTCCTGCAGTATGGCAGCATTCACAAGAGTTTTTCTGTCCTTCTTACCTGAAAATCCTCTTTTTTGTGGGGAGAGAACTGGAAAGGTGCTGATCAGTGAATTCCTTGTGAGTTGGGGAACTGGGGAGCAAAAATCCTCTGGAACCAGTTCCTTTACAGACAGGTGCAGACATTAAAAGGACTGATGCCCCTGCACACACCCTTATCGTGCACTACTTTGTATACCTGGACCAAATTTTAATTGAAATGTTGTTGATGAGCATCAGTTGAGGTCAAATGGAACTACCATTTTGCAAGACCTACAGCTGAACTTTGTTTCTCCCTCCCAGTTCAGAAATGTAGTCTTCTGGCATCTCACAGTTATTTGCTGCTATGTTCCTAGGACAAGTGGTCCCTTTGTCCTTAAACCTGTCCCTCAACCATAACAAACCCAAAACTAAACATAAATAAATTATGCTTGTCTTTTAGCTTGGAGAAAAGTGTGCATTGTTTTATCTGTGGCATTTTAAAAAATTTACGTATTGTGGTTACTCTGAAATGTGTATGTGAAATGTGAATAATAATATAATTGCAATGTGTTTGTATACAGTACTTTGATTTAGAACTATGATAAAAGGTAGCAATATTGTGAAAGCTGTATCTATTATCCTTTTCACAGAACAATTGCGTAGACACTATTATCTCCTTTTCTTTTTCAAACTGTTGAAAATCACTCACCCTGGAAACATGAAGATGGTGGCCTCCCAATGTTATATGTAAATCTGTAAATAGCTGTACTGTTGCTTTTTGAAAAAAATCTGGTGCTAATATTTTGCCTTTGGCATTCTGGGGATGGCTGTTTCTTCATCCTTTGTTGTTCTCAATTCTAGATCTCTTTGTATAGTGAAAGATTTCCACAGTGCTTCTCCAACTGTTTGGATCCTGCAGCCTGGAGTGAAAATGTACAGTTTTCCTGCCTGACACTTAACTCGTACCTACTGACAAATGGTATTGCTTGACTTTGAGAAAATAAACTGTATATTTCAATGTAGAGTTAGTTTTTGTGTGCAGTGTTAATGTCAAAAGCTACTGCTTTTCTTTGCTTTGCAGTGTTGGCCATCTCGTGGTGCCCATCAACAGTGCTCTGAGCTTTTCAAGGCCAGGCCAGTTATCTTGTGGTCTGAAGTAGTTTGTTGTCTTTGCACAGCCTATTTAGTGTGTTGAGTAATCGATCGTTCTCAAGTTCCCAGTGTAAGTACCAGAAATGTGTCTGTCTATTTAGTGTTTTAAGAGTGTGAATATGAGATGGCAGAAAGGTAAAATGTGTTGAGGTCGATAAAATAAGTGGGTCACTCATCACTTGCAGAGTACATACCAGTGGAGCAGTTTAGACTTTCCTGCTTGGGCAATTCCTCTGCTTCAGCGTCATCCCATGTTTAGAATGGATACTTCATACAGAAATATCTAAAGTCAGTTGTGCGCAAGATTTTTTGCAAGAACAGATCACTTGTGAACTCTCCAACTCTAAGAGACTTTCACAGAAACTTCAGTTTAATGGGGGTTCTCAGATTAACTGCAAAATATTCAGCCTTGTTGGGAAGCACTGGCAAGTATGCACAAATTCAGAGTAGAGGTGACCACAGATCACAGAACCATAGCTTGATCCTGGAAGTTAATTGTCTGTGATTGTTTATGAAGGTCCTTATAAAATCTTGGAAAACAGACTTAGGGAAAGAAAAATACTTGGGTATTTGTAGGATTTTTCTAAACTTCTTTTCACCCTTTTCCCTCTCTCTTTGTACATGGACCCACCTGTTTGTGCCTGTTTTTGTGAGCATTAGGTATAATCCAGGATGGCAGCTCCAGAGGAATAGCAGTCTACTTTTTGTGTACTATTTGAATTTTCAATTGCCTTTCTTTATATTGAAATTCTTCTCTTTATTTTCTCTCATGGGGTACTTGAGACCCTTAGACTTCAAAGGAGTCACCATTTCATGATGTTCCTTCCTAATCAAGTTCTAGTGAATAATTTTGGTGTACTTAATTGTCTCAATTTTTACAGCTGAAGTAACCTGTTGGCAATCCAGTAGCTCTAGCAAGGCCTTATGATATGCAGTAGAAAGCAACTCTTGTTTTAGTCGTGTCTGGTCTTTTGGAGGTTCAAAGGCTTATACTAATTAATGGCTTCTCAGTTGTGCAGGTTTTTTAGAGGATAAACTGTTTTTTCTATATACTTGAGCAGATCACGCCCACAGAATGTTACAAAAATTAACAATTACATCTTTAAACTGGATTATATATTGTCAGTTGTTAGCAGTGGTAAATTGGTCATCACATTTACTTACCACAGTTCCAGTCTGCAACTTTACTAATTATAATGATCCATAAGATGGGTAAGCCATGTGAATTAGCAACTCACCTGTGAAATCTTGGGTTTCATTCTTCCTACCTGCTATTTTGATAATGTTTCTATGAATAAAGTTGTTCCATTTGAAGCAGGTTAACTTAATACATTCCAGAGGAAAATTTGGATTGAAATAAATTGGGTGCAGTTCAGTAGCAGGAGGTAATTCTCACTCAGGCTACAGTAGCATACCCACAAAGTGTGCAAGTATTACTTTAGGACAGGCTACAATAAACACCTTTTTCTTAGTTGTAGCCACGTGGGCCAGTGGGCTGAGTTTTATTTTAGTCCCAGCAGCTGAACCTTTCCTGAGCACAAACCTAGTAAAATGCAATTCTTTTTCTCCTGTGTTAAAAATCTTCACAATGGCTTCATTTTTAGATGCTTCGATATCTGTCTTGGAGGCATTCTCCTAAGTTTTGCAGGGGGAGATGGCCTTGTGACTGGTTTGTGCCTTCCACTGTTGCCAAACACGTCGGTGTTAGTGGAGCCTGTGTTCTCCCTTCCTCTTAATTCTCCTCCATGCAACAAACTGCTTCCTGGTAAAGTTAACAAGAAATGTATCCTCAAACTTTCATTATGTGGTGCCTGCTGCTGCTTCTGACTACCTTCTGCTGGCTGCTGCCAGGGGTGGGATACCAAGAATATCTGTGGTGATTTCTGGCACCTCTTCTGGGGCGAAGCAGAAGGAGGAATTCTGTGTATCTCCTCCTCTCTAGGTGTCATTTGCTAACCTACAACTGTGCCACTAGAGAACAACCAGATTCCCAATGCATTTCATCTCTTAATGGAATTCTTTAATTTTCTGCTTGTGATTGTCTTAACATAGGAAGGATTTTAATGAAAGCAAATGGATTTGTGACTGTGAAGCTGAAGATATACAGGGTACAGAAAGATACAGAAAAATAATCACACTTACTTTCAGTAACATAAAATCTCCAGCAAAATGGCATCTAAAAAGCCTGCATGCTACATGTCCCAGGTGAGAACTGTCAAGAATTTTAGGTCTGTGTAGCTATATTTTAATGGAATCAGTGAAAGAAAGGCTTTTGTTAAGTGCATACCAAGCTGCAACTGTGTTAACTAAACTATTCATTCCAAGCATCTCCTGTAAGACAAGCCAGTACTGGCTCTGAGGAAGTTGTGGTCTGACACATGTTACCAAGAGTTGTTGATTTGCTTCTGTTCCTTGTGACAGCAGTGTTTGCTGGGCTTCTTATAGAGAATGTGTTCTGGAAACAAGGTAATGGATGTCTGCTTACAAGAGTTTTACCAAAACATTGTTTCTGTGGAGCTGTGAAGTCCAAAAGCTTGAGAGGAATTCACAAAATCTCCATGACGAGAATCATTTAGTTTCAACATCTGTTTGACTTCCCAGCTGTCTGCTCTTCATAGTGTTTGTTACTGATAAATTACACTTGTGTCTTTTCTAAAAGCCTTAGAGAAATATAAATACAATGAGCAGTCGCAGGCTAAATAATAAGCAATGGAAGGAAGATAAGATTGTTTATCTCAGTATCTAAATATGAAAGGCATGAGTCCTGTGAATACTATTCATTGCCACTCCCAGGAGTAGCAGCTTTCTCACGCAGGTATGGTTCCTGCAGAGATAAAATGGGAAAACAAGCTGTGGTGATCAAAAGTGGCCAACACTGACTGGAAAGGGGTGGAGCAGTCATTCTCCTTATTAATGGGGTGATACATATCACAAGGAAGTGACAACCAAGAAAACCTGGAAGGATCAGTGCTCTGAAGGAAGAAAAATTAAACCAGTGGTAAAGTGCTTCAGGACTGTGAATTTCCTGGTTTTCTTTCTCTGTACGAAGCACGGCAGAAGGGTTTTGTCTCTGTGTGCTAGGGCAGGCTTTTTAGTTTATAACGTCAAAATACCATAAAGCATCTTTGAGAATTAAAGTTATGGGGAATAACTCAGAATTTCAGAATCTCAGATCTCACTGTGTAAGACCACCATGTTCTGTGTATTCAGTGACACCCCCTTCTTGGCTCAGGAGACACTGGCACTAAGGAGCCTTGAGGAAGTTACCCTTTGAGGAAGAAGTCATCCTTTCTCTGTGGTCATCATAAATTCACTAAACAGCCCAGCTAGCTGGATATGCTGAGATGCTGAAGTCACACAAGCTGGGAGATGAGGGTGTTTACAGCACAATGCACATTTACCGAGTGACCTGGCTTGTTCTCTGGGATTTTGCTTCCCTAATAGCCACCTCTTTGGAGCTCAATGTAATACCAGGCTTCTTGTTGAGGGCAGAGCAATACCCAATTCCTGTTGAAGTTGGATCATTGTGTTCTGCCAGGAAAGCATGATTTAGAGAGCAAGAAGCTGAAGATCTAAATATTCAGCCTTGCCATCAATAGGGAGTGGAGGATCTTGGGTTTCTGTTGCCAGGACTTTATTACATAGTTCGTGGTAGGCCATCAGTAAATTTGAAAGCAGAAATACTTCTTGGAGAAGTGTGACCAGAATGTGCCCCTGTACCCTACCAGAGTGGCCTGGGTTGTAAGGGGCCTTAAAGATTATCTAGTTCTGACTCCCTGCCATAGGCAGGGACACCTTCTGCTAGAGCAGGTTGTACAGGCACTCATCCAACCTGTCCTCAAACATTTCCAGGGATGAGGCATCCACAGCTTCTCTGGGTACCCTGTTCCAGTGCCTCGCAACCCTCACAGTGGAGAATTTGTTTTTAATACCTGATCTAAACCTGCCTTCTTTCAGTTTAAAGCCTTGTCTGGTCACTGGATGCCTTTGTAAGAATTCCCTCTTTAGCTCTCTTGTAGGCCCTGTTGAGGTACTAAAAGGTGCTAGAAGGTCACCTGGAGCCTTCTCTTCTCCAGGCTGAACAGCCCCAACTCTGTCTGTCATCATGGGAGAGTGGTTCCAACTTTCTGATCATCATCCTGCCTTAAGAGGTCCACATCTCTCTTCTGCTGGGGACCCCAGAGCTGGACACAGCACTCCAGGCACAATCACTTCTCTGACCATGCTGCTTTTGATGCAGTTCAGGGATACATTTGGCTTTCTGAGCTGCAAGCTCACTCTTCTGGCTCTCATCCAGATGCAGGATGCAACATCAGACTTTGAATCCAGCCTTAAAGTGCTGTATGATTACAGTGTAAGTGCCAAAGGCTGTTGAGGATACAACTGCAGATCCACTTCTGTCATGGTTTTTTTTTCTCAATCTGAGGTGCCTGGGTTCAGATACTGATACCAGACTCCAGCTCTTCAGCATGTATGGGGGGCTAGACCTGGATTGCAGTTTAGGTATATAGCCAGTGGCCTAAAGGAGGAGCCTAACTGTCCTTGATTCCCTCTGTAGCCAAGCTAAGGTTGCTGAAAGAGCTTGGTTCAACCCAAATATTTTTCCCTTCTTCACCTTCTTCTCCTCTTGGCAGACAAAGCTAATTTAGGCACTGAAATCAGAAGTGGCATTATTCCATGCATTGGGTCCCTAACTCAGCACTAAATTCTAAAAGTTGAGGTGTTGTGTGCAGCATTAATTGCAGCTCAGTTTGTCAAATGCCTGCACATGCTGAATCCTTTTTATTTGAATAGAGAAGATATGTCTGGCGTTTCAGATCTAGAGATTCTTACAAGGCTCTGTGCTCCAAATCCTTTGTGTATTTGTATAGAATTAGAGTTCAAGGATTTAAAAGAAAAACAAAAAAACAATAACAAACCCCCCACACACACACTTTTCTTCCTATTTTTACGCAATAGGGAAGAAAAAATTCTAGGTGAGTAGACTTCATTGTCACACTGGTTTTGCAAAGGTGGAGTTAGACCAGCATGGGCAATGGGCAGCTCCACCAAACCAATAAGAGATGACTACAACAGAAGCCCAGTGATAATGGCCACTGTTTGCAACATATATGGCGAACAGTGAAGAGGAAAGTTGCATAGCGAAAAACTGGTAGTCTGGGTGTGTTCAAACAAATTATCACTTCATATGGTGACATGCAAAGCAATAAATCAAGGAGCAAATGATGGCAATCACTTGGACAGGGCAATGACATACAGACTAAAACCTGTGTGGGATTACAGCAAATGTCAGTTCACATGAGCTCTATGCTCTAGGAAAAAGGCAGGAACACAGGAAAAGTAGTAACTTCTGAAACAATATTGCTGAAAACTTCATGAACTTTCTAAAATATTGTGTCTAATCCCACAATCTATATCCAATGCAAAGGACAGGAAAATCAGAGAAGAGACTCACCTAAATTATTAGAGAGTAGAAGAGTATGTCATAACATAACAAAGAACACTCACTGATCAAAACTGGGATTTAAAGGTTGTTGTGTATGTGCTATTGAGCATCACATACAGCATGAGATTGTTGGAGCAGAGAAAGCCCTGTTAGGACCCAGCAAGTACAAGACAGATTAATGAAAATAAAAATTAGGTGCAAATGTTCAATCATGTCAGGAGTGCAGTACTGCTGTCATGAATGATGGGGAAAGTGCAATGTGAAGGTTGGCCATAAAACCTGGAAGTCAGGAAACTGGGAATGAAAATTTTATGATCACTATAAATCCAAGTTTTGTGTTTGCTGTTCTTGCATTACACGGTCACATACCGAGGTGTGACTACTTCAGTAAATATTTAGATTGCCTACAGTTTTATAGCAGGGGTCTCTAAAGAGCAGCAGTAATTATGACATGGCTTTTGGAGCTGACAGGTCTGGAAAACAGGTGGAAGTTTGCAAGCCCTTGGCTTGCAAATGGGGCTTGAGCACTCCAGGAAGCGTGGCTCACACAATTTTTTTACTTTCATTACAGACCCTCTCCACACATGCACTTATAGGAACTGCCACAAACTCTTTTCCTTTTACTGGTTCAGTTGGTTACTAAGTGTGCTTTTGTTTTTTCTGTTGTGTTCGGGGTTTCCTACCAGCGCTCCTGTGCTGACCAATTTAGCTGTCCATAAAAGCATTCCCCTCTTCATCAGAACCTTCCAGGTAGCTGTCCCCACATTTTGAAACTGTCCCAAGTTTGATGACCTTTCATGTCTGCCTTGTAACTTTTAAGCTGTCTATGGAGGGCTTCGAGGAAAAGCAGGGGCAGTGTGACACTTCTTTCCCTCACTGCCCAAGTAAATGACAGACCAGCACAAGGATAAAAGATAGAGCTGTCCTGCCTTTGCATTGGAGATGCTGGAATGAAATGCTTTTGAACAGCAGCTGCCCTTCACATATTTAAGGAATTTGCCCTGTCTGGAGCTCTTTACAGAGCTTCATCCTTCTGCTCTCCACTGGCATCCAGCTTGTGGCTGTTTGGGTTTTCATAAGAAACCTGTTTTGCTTTCTGCAGTATCCTATTTCACTTGTGTTCTGAGTCACCAGAATATTTCTATCTACTTCCTACTGCATTAATCTAAATAGGGTACTGGTCAGATGAAAGATCACAGTCATTGTTTAGCTATTACAGGAGCCAGGAATTGGGGAAAAGGTACAGAAGGTACAAAAGGTACTGACAGGGTGTCAGTAAAGATCCTAAAGATCTTCTACCTCAGATCATGGCCATGATCAGCTAATGAGCAACCAGTTATTAATATGGTTCTCCTAAACTCGTACGTTAATACTGTCCCATCATTTGTGCAGGGAGTTGCTTTGTAAAGCTGTTAAACCCCCATGGTCTGTTATCAGCTAAAGGTTTCTATTGATCTCTTACTTTCATTTCCTTTAATGAAAATTCATTGGTATTTGATTTCCTTGTCACTTCTAACAACTGATAAGAACAAGCTGCTAAAGCAGCTCCAGTGAAGTGACAAAAGCCTGGTGTTGTAGCACTGCAGCTCTCTCAGAAAGAGTGAAACCCCAGTGTGACACATTGATAATGTTCTCTCATCAGGTGGTCTTTTCAACTGGCTCTAAAACGTCAAGTCTGAGGGAAATGTCTTTGTTAAGCTTTGAATGACCTACTTTTGGGTATCTGGGAATAACCAGGAGCCTACCCAAACCACAAGAGTGCATCTAATTTTAGCAGCCCTTCATTTCAAGCATGCCAGCTTTTGTATTCTGCATCTCCAGGAACAAACATCAATTTCTTGCTGAGCCAAAGACAAATGTTATTGGTTTTAAATCAGCCCCTTGTTGAGTAACAATCACAGTGAAATCACTCCTCTTAAATTTTTGAGCCTGTAATAGTCATCCCAATTTTGCTTCAAAAACTAATATGAGCCCATTCCAAAGGATCTATGGTTGCTGGTCTCTGAAGAAAAGCTCTAAACAACCCATGCTGGAGATAGCTTGGGCTGCTGTGATTCTTGTGTTCCCGCTTCTCCCTAGTTTTCAATTGATCAATAGTAAAATGGGCCGATTCTTTGTAGGAAGTCTGTGAGCCTTCTAGCTCAGTTATAAGGGAATCTAGGGAAAGTTAAGGACAAAACTAAAGGGATGTTAGTGTGTCAGCAGGAGCTCTGAAGATACTACTAGTGGTGTAGATGCTGAACAAAAGGTCTCTGACATAGTTTGGATAGAAGAAGCACTAAAAAGTATGTGACCATTGTTAGGGATACTAGTGCTATGCAAGATTCAAAGGAAGCAAGTCCAGACATGGGTAAAGTACTGTTTCCCTAGCTTGTAATACCTAAATTGGACATTGAACATCTTTTCTCATGCTGGGAGGGATAACATATAATCCCTCCCATATAATGTCAGAGTCCACTGTAATTTTAGGCTAAAACATGTGTTTAAACCCCACTGGCACTGAACAAGTGGAACTAACACAGAGGACAGTAGGGACTGAGCATTGTGGATGTTTATTTGGAAGTTCACAAAACAGAAGAGGAATCAAGGCCACCCAAAATACGACATTATCACCACAAACCTATCAGCAAGTTCTCTGGAGCCAGAAAACTTCCCAGCCAATGTGATTAACCATAAAAACAAGCAGTGCCTTCTGGCAGCTGTAAACAGGGTCAGTATAGTTTGGGATTGAGCTGAGTAGCTGAAAATGTGTAGTGCTTCCCTGTGGAGTCCCCTGAGGCTGGCAGTGGGTTGCTTCAGAGACAAGCCCTGGGCAGCCTGGCTGCTGCAGGATCCCAGCATTAGCCAGACTTGGCAGGATGGATGGTGCAAACCACTCTAAAAGCCAAAGTCAAGCTGTTAAATGACTGAGCCCTCTGCCATGCGTGACAAGAGCAGCTGTACCTCAGGGTTGTGTTTAGGGGCACAGGAAGGAACCTCCAGCGGCTCATTCATCCCACCAGCTCTGGCCACATCCACCTGCAGAGAAACACTGAGCCATCCCACATGGAGGCCTCCCAAGCCCCTCTCCTGAAGGCTTTCTTCCCCCTTTCCAAGGCATGTGCAGTGAAGTGCAGGGGGTTTTAACCCTTTCAAAAGCCCATCTCGTTTTTGGGTGTTTGTTACTGCAACAGCTGTGGAGTTTATCTATGCAGAGTCCAGTGGGCTCTTTATAGGATTTGCCTCAACAGTGAGGTACCAATTGTGGTAAGGCTTTTGTGCACTTTCTGAAAACACATCCTCATCTTTTAAGTGTCATTGCTTTCCAGTGTCATTTAATGTACTGTTGACAGTGTATTCTTATGTGTGTTTGAAGATGCCTGGGCAAAACAGGCAGAATGTCAGCTGCTGCTGGGCTGTGAAGCACTTAATGATGAGAGACCTGTTGAGTTTGGTGGAGGTGTTTTTCTCATGTCCGAAATTCCCAAGTTTTAAAGGACAATTTGGTTTGACCATAGAGGTAAACAGTTAGGACAGGTGATTATGGAAATACTTTTCTTAGACTCAAGCGGGAGTTTTAGAGGCCCACGTTTAGGTTCAGTGTTGGATTTGGAGAGTTGCTGGTCTGATGATCTGCTGAGGATAAGCAGGGAGTGACCAAGAGTGAGGATGCAACAACTCTAATCCCCAGTTCACAGATCACAGAGTGGCAAGCTACTGCAGGGAGGCTGCTGTGCTTCCTGGAAGAAGTAACTTTTGTCTCAGAAACAAAAAGTGAGAAAGTACTTGTACCTGAGCCTCCAAGCTGTTTAGGGGCTCTCTCAGCTGCCTACATGGTACCACTCACTGGGCAGTGTATCTTGCACAGTATCTTGATTTCAGGCTGGTTTTTCAATGTGTAGCAAATAAAAGGAAAAATAACTTGAAACAAATATTTCCTGTTCTGTGGTATTTAACAATGAAATTGGTAAACCACAGAAGGGACCGGGCTTGATCTAAAGGTCTTTGAAGTCAGCAGAACTATTTCCACTGATTTCAATGTGCTTTGGGTCCTGGCCATGGAGGAAGAAAGCAAATGTTTTCTGCCTCAAAAAGTATTAACCATTGGCATTCAAGGAACAATAAAGTCTTACATTTAAAATGTGTTCCTTTAAATAAAGTAGTCAGAAACTTAGTTAATTTCTATCTGCTTCCTAATAATTTGTCACTATTACACTGAAAAGGAATGTTTATAGAACTCATACACTGAGAAGAAAAAACATTTAATACTGTCATTTGCTTCCTATCTTCTTCCATTCCATTTTGTGTGTACTATATTTCTCACTAATGTAATGATGTCTGTACTGCTGGTTGTTACCACAGATTGAGCACTGCAGATTTCCAGTTGAATTAAACTTCACTATACTGATGATGGCTGACGAATATATTGAACTCATTATTTTTCAGTAGAGTTTAATCTCTTCAACATCACAGTGGGTTTGGTTTTGTTGTCATGTTGGGTTTTGTTTGCTTTTTTTGTGTGTGTGACTGACAAGAAATAGGTCAGAGATAGGGAATTTGGTGAGCAAAGAATTATTCTTCTGGGAGTGGTGTAGGGGATGCCCCTTCTATCGCAGGGTGAGACAAACAGGGGTGTGCAGCAGCTTCATGTGTAAAATCAGCAATGGTTTTGCCTGCAAATTTTGTCCCACACAGTTATTAAATGCAAGAAAAGGAATCTATCTGCCTGCTGCCTACTGCCTAAGGATACTGTCCTTGTGAATCAACAGCACTGTCAGGATGTCAGAAGGCCATCCTGGAGTCTGGCAGGTGACAGCAGCCCACCAGGGTGTGTGTCTGTGTGTTGGGCTTCTCGTCACACAACAGCAGAGCCTGAGCAGCTGTGTGCCTGTGCACCAAACCAACCCCGTCCAGCCGTGAGCAGCCAGAGAGGAGATCCCAGGCTGGTGAGCTGCAGGAGAAGACAAGACTCTCTTGTCATGGCCGGGCTGCATTACCTGCACAATGAACTGGTGAACCGGCATCGGCTGGAAGATCCAGCAGGAGAGGATTAAAGGTGATGCAGAAAACAGGATATGAATTAATGACATTTTTCAGCCTTCTTTAGTGATGGCAATGACCAGCCACTGTGACTGTTACAATGAGAAGAATTTTTCAATGAGAAGGATTTTTCAACAAGGGCTCCCCATTTCAGGGTATTTCCATGAAATAAACTTACTTGTCTTTTAACACCAGGCTTTGAAATGCCACAGAATCACAGAATATTCTGAGTTAGAAGGGACCCACAAGGATGATCGAGTCCAACTCTTAAGCGAATGGCCCATACAGAGATTGAATACACAGTGTTGGTGGTGTTAGCACAGTTCTGTAACCGGCTGAGCCAGTGCATCATGTGGAGTTTATCAGGGTTTAGAATAGTGTTCAAAGAGAAGAAAACAGAACAGAGTTAAGAACATTCTTCCAATTTGTAAGAGCCATTGTTTACATTCATGGGAAAACCATGAAGCAAGGCAAACATAACATAATTTTAAAAAATATGTGGGTTTTTTTAAGCACCTGAGATAGCAAGCATAGTACTATCTGTACTAAAGTGTGAGTGCTGCCAACCAGAGTCCATCAAGAGAGCAGTTCAGCTTGAATTTACTCTTTAGAAAAACTCCTCTTTCTCCCTTATATTTCTTCCCACTGCAGAGCTGGACTAATTTAAGTTGCATAAATGTAGGAAGAAAAATCTAACAAAGAAAGGATTATGAAATCACTTTGTTCTCTTTCAGATGAGAATTCTGTGTCCTTTGGGCTGTCAGACTGGGGCATCATGGTGGTCTCAAGCTGAAAAATCACGTAATCAGAAAGGTAGATTTTCTGAAAGGATATCTTACAGAAAACTGTAATTTCCATGGGAGTTATCTGTATGCTTTACTAAGTGTTTTAAAGCAATTAGAATAAATGGCATATGGCAAAGCTTTCATATTTTTATAATATGTTAATTATTAACTGACTTCCTACATCTTTGTTGACTTAGTGGGAGAGTGACAAGGAACTGTGAGGTACCTATTTGGTAGCGTAACAAGTTGGCCAATTTGCACGGGCATTTTTTTCCACCACTCTTTTGGAACTTGCTTCATCCAGCTGACACTGCTTCAAAGCCTTAGGCAACTCTCAGACTCAAAGAAGTAAGTGCCCCCCTTTTTTTTTAATATTACTTATTTTATGAAGTGCTGATAGAGAACAGATGGGGAGAGATTTAAGTATTTATTTGTTTTCTATAAAGAATGCTTTCCCAACTGGGAATTGAAGAATTAAGTTTTCAAGCATTAAATCATAGAGATATTGCTAAGAAGAGACCTTTGTAATTACCATACTGTTGGGTTTTTTAAAACTCCCTTTCTGCTGCAAAACTTACATTAAACAAAGGATTTGGTTAGTAAACCATGTTCAGTATAGTCCAATAAGGCTGCTTCTAGGCTATAAAACTTTTCTAAAGCAGGATTTGAATGTTAGTTTAAAAATGCATGTGATGCCTGGCATCATCTAAAGCAAAAAATATTTGCTTAAAACATGAAATAAGTGGAAATAAGTGAATTTCTTCTTACATGGGCTGGAAAAATAATTTTATGCTTATTTCATATAAGAAGAGTTTATAACGAACTTTCTCTTTAAGCTGGTTACAAGCTGCAGTAGAATTCCTAGTTTTTTGGCAGGCAAGTGGGTTCAGACAGGGAGACTCGGACATCGCTCTTCTTGTGGAACATTTTTTAGTGTATTTTATTTTAGCTGTGCTAGCATTTACTAGGAAGTAAGTATAGTCTCCTATCCTTTTGGAAAGTTCTCTTTGCACCCGCTTTCCCCATCTGTGAAGGAAACCTTGCCAGCAGGTTGCTGTGTGCAGGTTGCTGTGTGCAGGTTGCTGTGTGCAGGTTTTGTGCTCCCCCGCTGCCCCTTTGGCTTGAGCTTCCTTACGTGCCCTTGGCTCAGGGAATACTCCTGTTTCCCAACCAGGGAAAGTGCCTGTGCAGCACTTCCAGGCTGACATTCAAGGTGCTTCAGGAGTTCTTCATTTCTCCTGCAGTGCCAGGAAGAATTAGTTCCCATTCTTTTGGCTGGGAGGTGTCTCCTCTTAGGTGACATCTTCCCATGCCCCAAGTGTGTGTTCACACCCTCATCTTCCCAGTCACATGTGAGTTCGCTGGGACCTGGATGTGGTTGCCTTATTTACACCACTGAACCCTTACTGCTCTTTTCTCTGTGCCAGACACCCAGAGTAGGCAAGCTTTTGGTCTCTCTCTGCTTTCTGAAGCTTCCTGAAAGGATCCCATCTCAACACAGCCAGGTTATCTGCCTTAGATTTTCAGGGGCTGTCATTCCTGGAATGTCTCTAAGCAGTTCCACTTTGGCTCGAAATGGATTTGCCTTCAAGGCAGAGGCAAAACAATCTGTAGAAACTCTGATAATATGGGGTCATCTGGGTCCTGGGTCAATCCCACTGCCATCTCACTGCCTACCAGCCTGCAATGTTTCCTTATTAACAAGAACTCAAGATGGGGTTAGCCACAGAAAAGTAAATTAGGGTATGAAAAAACAATGAGGGTATATAGAAACTATCAGTTTCATTTTGTCCTATTATTAAAGCAAATCAAAACATTTTCCTGAAATAAGCAAAGGACTTTTACACAGCTAAGTTTCAATGTATTCTTACTTGATGGAAGAGAAATGAAGATTGTTTTGGTTTGCTTATTTTGAAACACAGTGAATAAATAGAAGAAGCAGAGTTCATAACATTGGATATTGACATTTGGAGGGACAGGGGACATAAGTCATGTTAAATCTGGACATACCCTACAACAACTTTTAAGACTCTAGGCCCCACTAGTTTGTTTTTTCTAATTGAGAATAAGTATATTGAATTAGAGTTCAAGACTTCATGGGTGTCAGGGAGGTGTGTTCAAGGAATGGGTCATAAATGCAACTAATTTTATTTCTAGGAAAATAGGAACAAAAGAACTGCCATACTGACTGTTTGAAATGTCTTCTGAAGAAGGTAGGAATAGACTGATTTTAACAGCCAGTGGTGGCAACTCATGTGGCCTGGACCACAGCAAGTAGATGGCCTTAGACATAAAGGTGTCCTTCAGCCAGAGCTGTGCTGAAACAGTGATGGCAGAAGGATAAAAAACATTTCCAAAGTTCTCTTCTAGACACATCCAAACTCAAGGATCCTAAGGCATTAGTACAATCTTCGTCAAGGATCATGCAATTTGTGTAAGACTTCCACAAATTTCCATGACAAGACCCAGCTCCATCCGACATTTCCCTGCAGTTTCAGTGTTTGAGAACTTACGTTCCAGGTTTTGATGACTGGCCCATCCAGCTCTCAGGTGCCTCAGGTCCCGGAGGGGTAAGAGATACTGCAGAGGGGATGCTGCTGCTGGGGAATGTATTACCTAGCACACACCAACCAAAGGACCTCTGCTAAATGGCAAACTGCCTTCAATGCCTCTGAAAGCTGCAGCCCTCTTGCTCTCACCCATCATATGAAATGAATTTAAAGACAAGTCTTGCAGGTGATTGCGTGGCTGGGGACACTCTCTTATGCCACCCTACTCATCCCCCCCTGGAAGGAAGCCTGAGATCCAGTAACCTGAAAGGCCCAATTATATTTAAATGCATGAATTAAGAGAGTTTGATAGCTTTTTTTCTCTCCTGCATTTACCTGCAGGGTTTTTTAAGTCTGTTTCAGGAACTTAAGGCAGGTTGAGTTTTAGAAAGCAGATCTGAAACCCAGTGGATGTATATAGACTATTGAATGTAATTAAAACGGCTTTCTGGAAGACACAGCATTCATTCCAGAAGTGAAATGCATTTGGTGTGAATGAATTTCTCCACCTGCAGAATCAATATCATAGCCCCAGCCTTTTGTTACTAACAATTACTGGAAATAAAAGAAGTCCTGACAAAATTTCAAGATAGCTCCATTTCTGTTTTTTTCCTGCTGCTGAGAATATCAGGAGGTAGGACTGCGGCCACAAAGAACTGATCTATTCAGCTGCAACATTTCATTTTAGTCTTTTTAAAGGTAAGCCTGATGCACAGATGACCCAAACCCCCCTCTATGAAACCACTTGGCAGTTGTGAGGGCAGCTTGCTTTTATTTTTTCTCCTAGAAACAAGGTTGCAGCTGTAGGAAAGTCAACAAGGCTCTCAGGCATCCTCTCTGTTTCTTGAAGATAGGAGTGGGAAAGTCATGTCTCATTCTGTCCCTGAAGTCCATGTGCAATGGCTCAACATACGTTTCATAAAGAAAAAGGACTACTCACTGTGCAATACTTAATTTAAGTAAAATCAGCTATAAATACAAAAGGATCCTTCAAGTTTCTGTTTTAGATGAACACACTGGCATGTATCATCTTTTACTAGTAGCTTCTGTCTTCTCTGTGCAAATTTGCATTTAATGTTAGCAAATTTAGATTTAATATGCATCCCCCCCACGAAGACAGGCTGAGAAAGTTGAGGCTGTTCGGCATGGAGAAGGGAAAGCTGTGTGAGGACCTCATAGCAGCCTTCCAGAACCTGAAGGGGCCCACAGGAAAGCTGGAGAGGACTCTTCATCAGGAACTGTGGTAGGACAAGGGGGAATGGCTTCCACTGAAAGAGAGGAGGCTTAGATTAGATGGTAGGAAGAAATTCTTTACTGTGAGGGTGGTGAGGCACTGGATGGAACAGGTTGCCCAGAGAAGCTGCAGATTCCTCATCCCTTGAAGCAGTCAAGGCCTGGTTGGATGGAGGTCTGAGCAACCTGGTCTGGTGCGAGGTGCCACTGCCCATGGCTGGGGGACTGCAACAAGATATCTTTAAGGCTTCTTCCAGCCCAAACAATCCTATGATTCTATGATTCTGTGATTCTGTCTTGCTTTTACTTTAGTAGGGTATTTAGTTAAAAACATATCTGTGAAGGAAAGCCCTTCCAAGGAAATGACAGGTGTGTAAGGAGAGAAAATGACTACCAGGTGGGAAGCCTGTAGAAGCAGCTCTCTGGTTTTTTAGCTACTGTTTCTAGACTTTCCGAAGACCATCCCCAGAAGCTTCTGGGGTGCTTGTTGCATTGAACTGAGTAGATTTTAAATGAAAATGTGGATGAAATCATGGGATACTGAAAGATGGCACTGTGGGCACCTCTCACAACAAATTCTCACTTCTTTGGATGAAAAGGGTTTTCAGTCATGCTTTTCATCCACTGACAGAGACACCACACAGACCTAGATTGTTCCCGCTGCCCAGATTGCCTTTGTAGGCTGACTCCATCCCATAAAGTAGCTGGTCTGCAAAGCTGGAGTGCTGAAATCTTCAGCTCTGAGTGAGCTCCTGAATGAAGGACTGCATGCCAGTGACACCACCTAATTACTCAGAAGATCTCCTGTAGCTGACTGAATATTAGTTCATTTGCCTTAGGACTTCATCTAGTGATTGTGTTACATCATTGTATTACTCAGGCCATGTGGATAGCCTTACTACATTAATTAAATTAATACAAAATATTTATGTAATTACTAAACCACGAAACTGGCCAATGCTGTCTGTGTTAGCACAGCTTGCTCTATGATCTGGGCTTTGAACTATATTTTATCCAAGATAGCTCAAACGTGTAGGGACTGAGCTTTCATATTTTTCTCCCAGAAGGCTGAAAAGGGCATTTGTACAGGGACCAGAAGTTTTAGTTTAATTTAAAATATATATTTTGGGGGGGTTGGGGGGGTGTTTGTTTGTTTGTTTGTTTGTTGCAGTTTCTTTTCCCTGTGGATGACAAATTCTTCCTTTCCCAAAGGGATGCCTCTGTCCTTGAAATCTACAGGACAGGCACTGCTGGTGTTTGAGCCAAGTTCAGCACCTGCATCACCCACCTCCTGTGGATGGAGACTTGTGCAGGGTCACTCCCAAGGTCCAGCTGAGGCAAAAGCTGACAAAATCCTGACCCAGGCTCTGCTGTAAACCCCAGTCTGCTATGACCTACCCTCCCTTCCTCCTTTCCTCGCTCCCTCTCTCCCTCCTTTCTTCCCTCTTGAGGTCTTGCAGCAAGGGAGTCACTGGAATGGCTGAAATCCTGGAGGAAGACGCCCTCTGCAGCTCGCTCCCAGTTTTATTTGGAAACTGCAAGAGAAATGTCTTGTTTTGAGTTTTTCTTTTTGGAAATACTTGCCACTGTAGTTCTGAAAAACCAGTGTATCTTTTTACACTTGGGGGAAAAGGATTTTCCCTGATCCTCTTTGCCCAAAGGCTTCCTTTAAAATTAATGCTTCTGGCACGTGATACATACCTGTTGTCTTTTCAATATGTCAGCAAAACCTATGGTGTGTTTATCAATATTCATTGTGATAGAGACTGGAATCAGGAACTAGAACTTTTTTTTTTTAAATTTTAACATGTTTTCATATGTCAAGAAAAATCCTGCAACCATTTTACCTTGATATTTTTTTCCTTATTTTCATGCTGAATCTCAGTACCAGCAGGTCATTAAGTATAGGCTTCTGTTTGATTTTCCAAAATAGACAAGCATGAGAACTGTAATTTAATTTCATAATCGATTTCAAAAGTACTTCTTTTGAACCTTGGTTTTTCTCTAAGTTAGTGATACCAGGCTAGATCAAATATGCTCCTGTGGGCAGGGTGTGGAGAAATGAGCCAAAATGAATCATTTCCTGCATAAGCAATTTTTTGTGTGTCTAGACACCTGATAATTCACCTAAAGCCCATCTTTGTTAGCTGGTTATTCTCCAGTATTCTCAGAATTTCTGTATAAGCCTTAAATACTTTCATCCTGTGTGTTTGCTTGTTCTGTAGTTTTTTGAGAATATTAAAGGGAAAAAGATCTTTCCCTAATTTTTAATTTTATAACTCAATTCTGGACACGATTCTAAATATCTCAGCACATGCAGGTTTGATAGTGGGCTCAGAATCACATTTAATCTCATTTAATTCTGTGACCAGACAGTTGGGTACATTCAGTCAATGAAGTCATATGATAATATACTCTGAAAAGCTCTTGGTGATAAGGATTCACCTGCTGACATATCTTTTATGACTTCGATATCAGCAAGTTGTTTAAATGAATGATTATGATGTACACAGAAGTGTTACAGACATATGGGCCCTACACAAAATGGTAACTTCACGTGGTTCTGGTTTGGCTTCTGTGTGCTCCACTGATTCCAAGAGAAGCTGAAGGGAGTCAGCACGGGACTCCTCTGCTCTGCCCTGTCCAGCACCTTCCGTCACTGGACAGGAATAGAAATGATGCTCTTTTGAGGTGGAACTGGGACAGAAAGAGGGGCTACTGTGCTCCATGCCTGGGAAAATCAGTTAATTAGAAAGGGGGGTTTATAATCACTCTGTAAATAACACAGCAAACTGAGAAAGTGTTTACAAATTAGTTTCAATTTAAATAAATAAAAATACAAGAGACTCTTCCGGAGCAATTTTCTCCATGCTGGAGAGGATTAAATGTTCACTTGCAATAATGGAGATTATTATATCCCGCAGAAAATCAGTACTATTGGAGATACACAGATGAATTGGCAGGCCAAAATGATAAAATTACAGATGTTGCTGTGTTTGTCTGGCATCAAAAATCACTCTGTTCCATCCTCTCATGGCTGGCATCACCTTCAGGACTGAAGTAAGTATGTAGTGGGCACTAGTATGAGAAGATGGACACTGCCTGCTTAAGGACATATTTTTATGAAGATATGTCTTTTTTAAGTTTCCACAGGTGGATTTTTGCAACTAGATTGTATTGCCAACTGAATCTGGTTACCTTTAGATCAGTAAATAGAAAAATTGTTGCTTTAGTCTTTATGTTTATTGATTAGTACACAAAACATGGTGGCAGACATCTATTAGAGTCAACTTGGTACAGTATTTCTCCAGTCTTGAATGAAATAGAAGCAGTAGAAAAAGTATTTTAGAAAACTTATGAAATATACAGATCCCTAGAACCTGTCAGATTTACATAACAAATTTGAGGCTACATCTTCACTGATCACAGATCATTCCTATAAGTCCTGTAAGTATTAAAAAAATTGTACAAAAGACATGGGAAACTGATTTTTTTTTCCTTTTTTTTTTTTTTTTTTTTTTTAAAAAAATACACTGTTGTGGGTTTTTTCCTCTTGTTGTTTCTAACCAANTTTTTTTTTTTTTAATAAAATAACACCCTAATTTGCACTCAGAATGTACAGTCAGCAAACAAATCTAAATGGCTAAAATATTTTCCAGCTCAGTTTTAGGATGATTCAAACTGGGGAAGCTGGGCAGTTTACAACCAAGTGGGATTTGGAAAGCTAAAACACAAAAAAAACTTGGGTAAAGTTTGAGGGTGGGAAAGCAATGGCAGCATATCCAGGCACCAGCCCCCACACAGCGTTACATTTCTTATTAACTCAAATGTTTCTGCTAATGCATTAATGGCTAATTAATCTGAAAATGGTCAAAGTTCAGTGGTTGTTATTAGACTTTGTGGCCTGGATTTGCTCATGCCTCTGAACTACAGCATTTCTGTCTGACACTGGTCCCAGCAGCTCTCACTAAAGGCAGCACAAAAGCTGAAGTCTGCACTGTCTGGGCTCCAGCATCAAAGCCACACCTGCTGGGACAAAGGAGCACAGATTCTGCTTTGTAGGATCTCTTACAACGGTCAGGAACCCAAGGATTTTCTCAGATTTTGTTCCTTCTAGCCAGTAAGTCTAGGGCTCCTGATTATGTGTGATGTGTAAGGATCTTTGAAAACAATGGTTAATTAACGAAGAAGACAATAACTTGGAAAAAACCATGATTTTTCCTTTCATGAATGTAGAAAGAAGATCTTTAGGGGAGCTAATCAGAGACTCTTTCTCCTCCGTGTGATACCGTGACATATACAGAATAAAAACCTGTATGTTATTTGTCCATGGATATTAAATTTCAACAATTCATTAAAGTTGGGGAAAGATTATCACCATCCTCCCTCTGCACACACATTCTCTTTTTCACTGACATGTTCACCTATTCACCCAAACAATAATTGCCTTTGTCATTTTATTTTTTGTTTCTTTGCAGTGCCTCTCTCTCTTCACATGGCAGCTGTGTCTGTGACAGAGCAAGTGAGCTCCAAAGGATGAACTCCCTGGTCAGCACCTCACACCTCCAGCTTGCTGCCTTTGCTCTGGGCACAGTAGGCTGGATCCTGTGCACTGTTTCAATGGGAATTGTAGAATGGAGAGTGTGGCATGTGGACAACACCACCATCATCTCCTCTGGCATTGCCTGGGTGGGGATTTGGAAAGTCTGCTTCATCAGTTACCTTCACGTCTCACCTGGCTATAGAGAACAGTTTTGCCATAAATTCAGTGGCTATGACTCCTTCATCCCCCATGAAATTTATGCTGCTCAGGGTCTCCTGTTTATTGCCATGCTCATGGGCTTGCTGGGACTGGCAGCTACAATATTTGCTCTGAGGAATGTGTATATGGGAATCACTCACAAAACTCTCATTGCCCCTTTCTTCCTGGTGGGTGGCTTCTTCTACATATTTGCTGGTCTGTGTGTCCTGATTCCCGTGAGCTGGAATTTCTATTCTATAACTCACAACCAGAGCATAGCTTTTCCTCCTTCTTACTACATGCCCTCCAGTCCAGCAGCACAGGAAGCTGGTGCTGCCATTCCTGTTGGGATTGTGGCTGTGATCCTCCTGCTGCTGAGTGGGACATTTTCGCTCTCATACAGATTTCCCATGACTGCAAACACTATCACGAAATCCTGACAGGACAAATCCCCTGTGCTATTTCAGAATGAGTGCACAGTCAAGAGATAAGGACAGCAGCATGAGTGGTTGTAAAGTTAAGGAACTGCAGAATTTAATTTTATTCTATAGTAGCCAAGCTATTTTCTTATATGAACCAATTGAGTCACCATCTTAGTACTCATCTATTACAAGAGGTTCATCTTTGAGATAACTGCTATTGAGCAGCAACTGTGATTAAATTTTGCCAGTGTCCTCTTTTGTATATATAAACATTATTGATTAATTTATTTTTTTTGGTGTAAAATATTTACCATGCTCAAAGAGCTAACTTTGAATGAACTGTCCTGTAAGAAAAATGTGAAGTAACATGTATTAAATGTGAATTTCTTTCCTTGTCAGTACTAAGCTCTTTTGTCATTTATTTAGTTATATCTGTAGCAAAGTATGTTTCGTGACAAGTCAAGACTTTTAAAGCCAATAATATGATTGTCATCATGGTTGTGTCAAATGACTCTTCCCTGAATTGCCTTACAAATGTCTTGCCAGTTTCTCCTCTTCCTCTAGGGCACATAAAGAGCCGTTTCTTTATTGCTTCTGTTTTTCTTTCAAGTTATTTGCATTTTATGTTGCAACATGTTTGCCTGTGGGAAAGGTGTGCTCTTTAGTTCCTAACTTAGGCAGAGCCAAAAATTCTGAAAGTGTTTGCTTCTTCATCTGACACTTCACTGAATCCAAATGTATTGCAAAAGATGGAAATAACTTGTACAAGTTATTACAAAACTGATGGCAAAATCGGTGCTCTCAGTAACCAGGAATACTCAGTGCAACTTTCAGGGTACCATCCATCTTATGCAGAAATCTATATCCAAACCAGTTACTTCAGGTTCTGTTTATAATCAATGTTGAGACAAAGACTGCCTTTTTCCAAGATGCCTAGAATTACTGGGATATGACATGCTCCCTAAAAACCTGTTTCCCTTAACCCACAGTAATGGCTGTGGTAACCACAGTTGCTAACTGTGGCACATACAACCAAACTTCGCCTAAGAAAAAAAGAAAGAGAAATGTCCCAAATACTGCAAAAAGGACAATTAAAAAAAAAAAAGTTTAGAGATTGGGAGGAATGAGCCAACTGTGTCGACAAGCAGATGATCTCTTGAAAGAGGTCTTCAAAAAGTAATTACATTTTTGAAGAAATGCTACAGAAATCTAAGTAATTTAGTTTTACTCTTAATTGTCCTCAATTTTTTAAAATACCCATGGATTCAGAGAAAGAAGAAAAGAAATTTTAAAAAAAATTTAATAGTTTTTGGACATTGCAAGACAAGGCAA
Organism: Picathartes gymnocephalus; assembly: GCA_013390045.1. Lineage (NCBI taxonomy): Eukaryota > Metazoa > Chordata > Aves > Passeriformes > Picathartidae > Picathartes > Picathartes gymnocephalus. The sequence continues at coordinate 73,216 of WEKY01057744.1, read as the reverse complement.
AATGCCAAGAAACCAGGACATTTTGCTGGTGGCTGTTACTATCCCAGTTTGTTCTAGCAGTCCAATTTTTCCTATACATCTTCCCTTGGGCTTGACTTTGCTGTACTGTCTGACAATACAGAAACTCCACAGCCCCTTCATTTCCTCTCCAGTCTCTTTTGAATCAGCAGTTTATCTCATAGCTGGTAATTATTTAATTGCTGCAAGAATCTATCTTTTGACTGTTTATGATGCTGTAAAGCACTTTCAAGTGGTGTTTCAATGAAGGCAGTTTAATAGCTTGTTTCTTATATATTGTTTCCAGTTTGGTTTCTAATGTACATTCTTTACAATATTGGTAGGTTTCAGTTTTAAAGGTACAAATCAATAGTACTGTCAGTAGTACTGTCATCTCTTTCCTCAGGGTGTACAATAATATCAGATTATAATATAATTTTAAGGAAAATAAAATATCTATCCATGTGCTTATGCTACTTCTAAACTTATTACACTAGTAAACTACCAATATTCCCTGGCAAGGAATTACAGTTTTAAGAGAAAATTACTAATTCTTCAATTCTTTTTGAGTTAATGTATGCACAGAAATATCAGCAACCCCAGCTGTATTTGTTAACTATATTCATTGAATTTCTGGGTTCATTTGGGTAAAGAGAAAAGAACAAACATCATCAGACACATACCAAGTTTCTATGTTGCTGCCACTGCTGTTTCCACTGGGAATTACATTCATCTGTACTGATGTGTGGCTATGAAACATTGGTTATGTCAAACAGACTAGATGGTGAGGAAATTCCTCAGCTAAACACTGGAATAGATTACATAAGGGGATGTGTGGATTTTAAAATATAGTTTTGCCAAAAAAAGTTTAGGCAAATAGTGCCAGGAGGACTGTAGGTATGAGTGAGCCCATCTCAGGACAGAGGGCTTATCTAGATGGAACTCTAGCCATCCTTTCCCAGTCTCTCAAAAGTCACATGATCCAGATTATATGTTGATATATGGTATAATAGAATCTATGATGTTCAAATACCAGTCTATATTAAAACTCCCAGTCCTCTGAAGAAAAGAAAGGAAAAAAATCTTACATAATCATGGAATAATTTAGGTTGGAAAAGACCTCTGAGATAATCAAGTCCAACCTTTGGTCATCACTTTGTCAACTAGACCATGGCACTGGGTGCTATGTCCAGCTGTTCCCTGAACACCTCCAAGGATGGTGACTCCACCACCTCCCTGGGCAGCCCATTACCAATGCCTGACAACCCTTTCAGAGAAGAATTTTCTCCTGATGTCCAGCCTGAACCTCTCCTGGCACAGTTTGAGGTGGTTTCCTCTTGTCCTGTCACTGGTTGCCTGTGAGAAGAGACTGACCCACCTGGCTACACTGTCTTTTAAGGGAGTTGTAGAGAGTGATCAGGTCACACATGAGCCTCATTGCCCTAGGCTAATCTTAGCTCACAACAAAGGAGAGGCAAAACCTCTGTTGATTTCAATGCACTGCACCTGTCTGACCTTGATCCATCAGGGCGGTGTGATTCATTAAAATTTAGTGAAGGTTTGTGTTCATTACGGTTTTGAAATTGGAGGAAAGTAGAGCCCATGTGCTTTTACTTCACCAGCAAGGAGGCATAGTTTCTTTGTGTATATTTCCATGACACATTAGTTTTAGAATTTGAGAAGCTAAGTTACCTTTCAGTAGGTCAGTTTGTTGCCATGTCAGTTGTGCTTATATAGGTACTTTTAGGGGTTGTCAGTAAAATCAGGCAGCTGAAATGGTTTTGGTTTAAAACTCAAAAAAGCAAAATTACTTTGGAAGGCTATTTTTAATCTAGACTGCTTTAGAGACCTATTCTATAGCCTGGGCCGAAATTCATTTGTAGCAGCACAATTGAGGACAGGCAGGAAGCTGCAATGCAGGCAGGAGTGAGTGGCCCGGGCTGTGAGGTAGAGAGATAAGGGGCAGAAACCTCCTAAGCAAATTTCACCACAGGATAGATCATATCAAAAAGCTCTGTCTCCAGCTTCAGTGCAAACTGGGACCTGCTCCCTCCCCAGTGACAGCAGCGCTCGCCTTGTGGGCTCCACCCTGTCTAGGAATGTCTCCACACTGGCCTCAGTCTACACATAAACCAGTCTCGCTTTATTTTTTCTGAGTTGACAATAAACAAGTACCTTGTGATTCACTCACATGTCTGAATTCACTGCTGGGGGAATAATCTGAATACCAAGATCCCCTTTGAGTTCTGCTGGGTGATAATTATAAGGCCCCCATCTTTGACCTCCATAATATACTCCTTGGCATTAATCCACCACAGGATGCATTTTCTTAATCTTATTTACATGTACCATCTACCTCACCAGTCCATTCACAGCCACAGACCAAAAAATATATGAATATACTTTCAATATTCCTCTAGGATGGATGACCAAACAGAGAACAGAACTGAACAGTGCCTAACAGAAAAACAGCCCCACAGCACAAAGCCTGCTGAGATTTTCCCCCTAGATGAACATGCAATTAAGGACAACAGTCGTTTGTGTTCAGGTAAAGGAAGCAGGATGAACTGGAGACATTGTAGTGCAGAGTAGGTCATCATATTAGTCAGGTAAACAAAATTTTTATTTGAGTCAGCAGTTTTACATGAAGACAGTCTCAGTTGCAGATTTAGCTGATTAAAAACAATGCTAGGCTCAGAAAGAAATGTCTTTGTTGTCACATGACTTATAGTATATTACAAGGATGAGAAGGAGGGTGTTTTCTGGAATATTTTTAGACCTTCGACCATTTTCCCCTTAGAATGGAAAAAGTGAAATGTCACAGCCAATTTCCTTCTCTTTGGGCCATTAAATACGTTAGGACAAAGAGTTTTTGCTTAAAAAAATGTAAGTCTGGCTGGCATAGTGTTAATGGCAAATTGTTTTCTTAAAATAGGAAACCAATGTACATTAAATTCAGGGTTCCCAGAAGAGACATGTTCTCTGTGAAAAATATACCTTTTTCAAAACTGAACTGGGACTTCTTTCATTCTTGCTAGCATCTGTATTGTCAAATCCAGTATCGGCCCACAAAAACATATTTTTCAACTGACCTATTTCCCTTTCCACTGCTCAGATAATTTACTGTTCCCCCTGCTTGAGAGGGTTCAATAATTAGCCGGGTGGTTTGGAGTGTGCTGGCTCTTAATTACTGTGTCAAAACCAACTCCATGCCAAACAAGAAAATGTAAGTGAATCTCATCTCAGAATTATAAACCAAATAAATACTGGCTCAAAACTGGGAATGGAGTACAGCATGCACTGTTAATATCCAGTTCACAGAATGTCACATCACTGTCTTCCTCTTGGCTTATATGCGAGAAAGACCAAGTATAAGGTTAATTCCCAGGATGCTATTTTGAAGAAGCACATACATTCTGACTGTCTAAGGTTACTTCATATGCAGGCTGATTTTCAGCAGCTGAATACGTGGCCCCATTTTAATATAAATAGGGAAAGGTAAAAAAAATAGATCTTGCTTTGAATTAACATTACCAAAATATTACCAGACACCTGAGATCAGTTGATAAGAAAAGTTTGTACCTGCCCACCCAGTTTGCCCCCCAAGGCCTCAGGAATGACACTGCAAGTAGGTGAGATAGCATGTGAGACACTGAGAATGAGAGGCATTCGTGGTACCCACAACTATGTAGGTGCATTGCAGCTGCCAGCTGACGGAAACTGAGGCTGTGGAGGGGAAGGGGAATCCCTTGAACAACAGAAGTGCTTAAAAAAATGGAAGGCTACAGAACTAGAAATGAAACAATAACTGGTTGGGGAGGAGATTTGAAATACTGGTGTTATTGCTGAACAGTTTGATAGTATGGGAATAAAACTGGTCAATATGGAGATGTTTCATCTATATCTAAAAGGACTACATAATATCCACTAGCTAATCCTGGCCAAAAAAAAGGACTAGAGCTTGCGGCAGTTTGAAATCACTTAAAGCTAGATCCCTAGTGATTTATCTATATAATGTTGTGGCCATCCACTTACTTGACTTCCAAAAGTCCTACTGAAAAGCTTCATTTTTCTGCATGCAACTTTCAGAATAATTGATTTCAGCGGACCTCACATCTGAGCTTTAGTATTCCAAATATGTGTAAGATCTGACACATAATTTTTTCTTATGACAGTTACCCATTTGTAAAATAAAGATAGTGGCAACTCACAAAAAGGTACGATGATGAATACATTAAAGTATGATGATCAGTATGATGGAAGCCACAGAAAGTATTACAATAGATCTGCTGAACCACTGACTTTTGTTCGTACTCTGAAGCCAGACTCAAGGATGCGGGTCCCCTGGGTGTGTGACGCTGCCTTGCTGTTACCAACAGAGCAGAGACAGAAGAGGAATGGTGTCGTGCAAGGCAAAGGGGGAAAAACTGGGACAGCAAGGAAAACAAGGAAGAAAGAGAGGGAATGAAGGGGGGGAAAAAGGAAGATTGTAGGATGCTTTAAAAATAAAAAAAAAATAGTGCTGATTGATATAATGATAATGAATATTTGACTAACAAGTGATTTTGTCAAATGTGGAAAAAGGGATAAATAACAAAGGAGGAATCATGTTTCAAAGAGAAGCCAAAATGAACAAAAAAAAAAAAAAAAATCAGATTAAAAAGGAGGTAGATGATACAGAGGGCAACACTGCAAAACAGCAGAGAGAGGGGCCCACCATGCCCACATCTAAGCACAGCAGCTTTGGCAAAGCTCTCCTTGAGGACAATGACTCAGATGGGAACTGCATTCTTTGCAGCACTGTGGACATCAGGGACTCCACTAATCCAGCAGCAACCATGTATCCTGAACCCCACCCTGCCACCCAGGCCAGGAAGTAAAATAATTTGCTGTACTTCTCTCTACCCCCATGTATCCATCCTGGGTGCGCTTGCCTGTGGCATGTCTGTGGCAGCTGTCAGAGGTGTCTGGACCATGCCCTGTTTGGTACCACCCTCAGCTGCTCAGCATGAGGTAAACTGGGCTGGACGCTGTGTGTCACCTCCTGTGCAGCACCAAAAACAGCTTACCAGGGACACCTCTCTCATCTCTTCCAGCACTGCTCAGGTGGGAACTGGGAAACTTCAGTGGTCACTGCAGAGTTTCCAGGGACTTTTCAACAAAGGTCTGTCACACAGTCAGGCTCAGTGAAGACTTTAACCCAGCCAGGAAACCCTGGCTGTTCAGAAGCTTTCACTGGCTGCTACAATTGTGGGAGCACTAGGAATGATCTACAAGATTTCTTCTAAGAAATAGAAGGGCTGGGCTCAAAATCCATATATCAGCTTTTTCCTAGCTGGGGGGACATGGAAAATTATCACTGGCCTATGTGTGTTAATCCCTGAGAGCTAGAGTTTCTGGTCTGCAGTGTGTGCCAGGGCGTCTCATTTCCCCCTCTGCCCACGCCAGCCTGGGGCGCAGGAAGCCACTGCTGCCGCTCCTACCGGCACCCCTTGTCCTGTTGCTTGCAGTGGGACCTTTCTTTTTAACATAAACATGCCCTTGTGCTGGATGCCAAGGCTCCTTCTGATAAAACAATCTTCACATGCCTGCGAGAAATGTGAGGCAAGGCTACAGCACAAACATAGCAAACCAGTGACTTCATCTGCCCCAGGAGCTCTCTGGGTTCAGCTGTGACTCTTCAGTGACATTCGTCCATTGCTGCCAGTTCATTCAAGGGAATGGAAACACAGTATGTGACAAATTATTTTCATCCGAAGAATTATTTTTATTAGCTAACTTTGAAACTGCTGTGTTTCATACGGGTACCTGAGCTCACTTCAGTGTTGCTGACAAGTGTTAATTCTAAAGTGACCTTCTGCATAGGCTGGACTTTTGTTTCTCAGAGATACCTAAATTCAGTATTCACTTAATTGAATTTTGCTTGCTGCAATAAAATGCTGCATCAATGATTCCTTTACCAAAAGGCACCTAAATGATGCCTTTTAAATAATATTCTTTTAGAATTAAACCGCACTATTTAGCACAGAGATCATGGCCTACATTACACATGATATTTGCCCTGGTTAAGTATAGATTTAAATATTTTTACCTATGCTTGGAATAAAATGAGATTGTTGAAGTCACTACACTTTTTAATGTCAGGGTTTCAAACTAAGTGGTATGATATCCCTCTGGCACGAAGGCAGTGAGCACATGTCAGTTCATCCTATCTTTCCGTGAGGACACACCATGAAAGCATCCCCCATGAGCCTATCAATGGGATTAGTCGCAAGTGCCTTAATACCTTATCTTCTTTCTGCTATTTCTCAAAAATATTTGTATCTACCAGGACATCTCTCCACAAATATCTTCATTTCCAGTGATTCTGACCCAGGAATTCTAAGACTTATATTTTGCAGCTGTGAACAGTAAACATTGCTCGGTGTGCTAATAGTCCAGAATTCCCAAATGATCCTGGTGATGTTCAAAGCCAATACTGACATTCACCAAAGTTGGTGGCATCTTCAGTGCTGCCAGGGCCCTTCTAGTGATCACACTCAGTCCAGGCCTCAGAACCTGCTGTGATGTGCTGCTTTTTCTTTTGAAATGCTGGTTGTCAATCCACTTGAAGAATGAATTAACGCTACCCATACTCTGTGTCAGGAGGAGTTTGGTCCACAAATTTCACAAGCTTTGACGTGAACATTTAAGCAGCCGTCTCATAAAGATCATTGCTAATGGTCAGAAAAAGTTGCTTCTGAAAAAAAGCATTTCTTGTTTTAAGAGGCCCAGAAGTACTTCAGAAAATCTGTTCTGCTGCAAAACTTCGTATTTGTGGCAGCAAATACAAAGTACTCTGGCGTAGGCATAAGCAAAAGTAACCTGAGTTTGAAAAGACAATTCAGGCTTTTAGCCTGAAAAGTGAGTCTTACAGAAATCTGATTATGGAAGTCAGAGGGAATTTATGAAAGTACTCAGCATCTTGCAGGATTGCTTTTTAATTTTAGTCTAAAAAGGCTGAGCTCTGATATGTAAAACTGCCTAAGGACATAGTGTAAAAACTTCTTGGTTTAAACGAAACAAAAAACTAGACACTTTGAAGAAAACCATCAGAAGTCCATAACACCTGAATTTGCCATTATGCTATTTGCAAATCATGTTTCTAGAAAATCTGAAAAGGAACTCCAATTCTTTTGAAATTATCCTTATTGTAATGTCCACTATGATACCTTAAGAGATCTAAGACTTTTTCTTGTCTAAATAACCAATGCAATCTGGAGATCACACAAGCACATCACGAGTGAAGGACACGCCACTGGAGGCATAGTAGAAGAGCAACACTGGACATAGGAATAACAAAAAAAAGTCATGAGGGGTAAAGAAGAAGAAACTTGAGTGAGTTACTGAGGACAAACCTGTGAGAGAGGTAGGAAAATGGAGGCAAAGAAGAGAGAAGCAGAAAGGGAAAATGAGAGACAGGTGATTTAACAAAGATAAGGAAGATTAGTGACTAAAATATGATTGGAGTTTCAGAAAATACAGTTTTCGTATTTTGAAGTGAAGAATGAAAGCAACTGCAGATTTATATAACATGTATAAAATATATTTTGTAGTACACAGGAGCCTTGGCAGTTCCTGTCCTCATATTAGTAATTATCTGTCTAAGCCTTTCTCAGGAGTTAACTTCTGGAATTACAGGACTTTGTAAACTGATGACAAACATCTTATTTTAGATGACCAGCATCATCATCCTGAGAAAGTATATCCATCTACTCCCAGCTAATAGCTTTCTCCAGCCATGCACTGCAGATGAATTATGCTGCAATAGGAAGATTTAACCCCAAAGCCAGTTTAATCCTTTGTTTACATAAAATCTTAGAAATCATGCTCAATTACTGGAAAGCAAGCAGAGGAAGCCCACATTAATACAGCCTTTTACAAATGCTCTCTCTGATTAATTCAGTGCTGTTGAGTAAACAAAAGAAAGCAAAATGTCCCAATGAAAAAGATGTCCTTGTCTTCTAAAGCAAGAAGAGTTTGCAGCAGAGTGGATAGACCAGAGAGGAGCTTCTGCTTTCAACCTTTTACTAATCACAAACTTTTTTGTATCAGTCCACTTTGGCAGATTGTATTGGTGGCCAAAGTCTGGTTTAGGAACCACAAAAATGCTGTTACCCAGCTCCTGTGGTAAGTGATTTAATCTCTGTGCAATGCCAGACACACAACTGTTGGGAGATGTACTCATGTCTGCAGCACTCAGAAAATTGTTTGCATTGCTCAGACAACACCTGGATGGCTGAACCAAGGATCGGTGATTTAATACCATTAAAAGTAAGCAAGTAGCTACAGATACCAGCTTGGTTTTAGGACAGGCTGCCTTTTTGCCAAATCATCACTGGGAAAAAAATTATCAACTGACATCATAAAATGAAACCAATTCACATGAGTTGGGAAACTGAGTCTTGTCCCATAATAAACATAAAGATTAAATATGCTTGAACCAATCTTAATTCAGCCTTCTTGGAGTAACCACCTGGCCATGGGATTACGAAAAAAGACCCCAGCATGTTGTTTGTGATTTCTGTGCTAGTCATTTGAATCATAAAACTTAAAAGGAGCTGATGTTGACTGAGAAACTGTCTACTCCCATGAAAAGCATGAAAGAAAACATTTTTCTTACAACTTAAGAAAATTGTTTAAAAGGAAAGATGCCTCTTAAAATAATTTGGTCAAGTGTTTTAGACCACAGATGCAATTGCAGGACTGATCACTTGCAAAGGACCATCCATGACACATTTCCTTAAGGGAAATCGTCATAAAATAGTTTTGCTTGCTAGGGACCTTTAAAGCTTGTCTAGTCCAACCCCCCTGCAATGAGTGGGGACATTTTTAATTAGATCAGGTTGCTCAGAGACCCATCCAACCTGCTCTTGAATGTTTCCAAGGATTCAAGGCAACCGGTGTTTCACCACTCTCATTATAAATACCCTCTTCCTTATCGCTAATCTAAATTGACCCTCCTTTAGTTTAAAACCATTACCCCTTGTCCTATCACAACGGGCCCTGCTTAAATCTACCTCCAAAATTCTCCATGTGGATGAAGTTAAAGTTTTCCAGTTAAATATCTCAATTGAAATCTTAGGATAGTAATTGGAGGATTTTTTAATAGATGTAGCCCACTAGAGTAAAAACAAGCAATAATATGTCACTGCTACAAGGTTCTGAAATGATTCCTTTGGCTTTCCTGCTGGAGGCCTGGGCTGGGCTGAGGAATGAGTTAGTGTCAATTTCAGACAAAAGTCTGGATGCTCACACTTTGCACTCAAAGACCTTGGGGGTCTTTTCCAACATTAATAATTGAATGATTCGTTGTTAACAAGCTCTATTATGTGAGTTTTAGAAGTCCAGAAACATTTTATAGCTTTTTTCCCCAGCACAGTGAGTGAGAATTAAATTCAGTATTTTTCTTCAGATATTAGAAGAAAACATACCTGCAGACCCCATAGAAAGAGCAAAATACCCCACAGGATTAAACATTTGAAAATTCTGGGTACAGCCTGTTCCTCTGATCCTGCTGAGACTGGGTCACCCAGAAGCAAGCAAAACAAACAAACAAACAACAAAAACAAACAAAGCATACAAAAAACCTCAACCCCCCCCAAAAGCCCCCAAACCCCAAAAATCCAGCAATATTTTGATCATACAGAAAAGCTTGTCTGCACAGCTGGAGGCCACAGAACCTGTCTTGTTGCTCAAGATAAGTTGCAGGTCACTCACTTCTAAAGAAATGTGCTCTTGTGGTAGAAAATGGTGATTAACACGCTCACAGGCATTGTTTAATGGCTGTCATTGCATGTTGTCAGGGGCTGAATCCATTAAAGCTTTGCAGGATACAATGTAGACTTCAGATCACCCCAGAACTCAGGCCTTGCTTTCTGTAAATTCATACTGATGCCAAGCATTGGGTTTCAGTGATTGTTCAGTTTTCTTCATGGCCAGCATTGCACCAGACAAAGATGCCACAACAGCTGATCACCTTCAGCTGGCAATTCCTTGTCCATCATTTTTATATTGCCTAATTGGAACTGCTTTCCAGGTATTAGGGTTGGGTTTGTATATTATTAATTAATGCTTCCTATAGAATGGAAACTGTGGTATACTGACGTCACTGCTTCCAGCTCATTTGTGGATGTTTCATGGTTCAGACTCTGGAAAGCCCCACATTATTTCAAAGAAATTTTCTAAAAGTTTTTGTCTTTTGTAATATCATCCTCCTGTCTCTACAGGAGTTATTGCCCACCAAGACTGCCCTATGATAGCTGCTGCCATGGAGATAGCAAGGATACGGTTGAACCACTTTGCTGTGTGGGATATCTCCAGCAAAGAGTTTCAAAAATATCTCACTTTACTTAGTGGGAGAAATCCTAACTACCTTTCCTGGCAACTGTTTTAATGCCAGTAGTCTTAATTTCCATTAATATTTTAAAATCAAGGCATTTATTTTTCTCCTGAATTCAAATGCTCCTTGAGCCCTGGAGGAGGGTTCCTTCTCAGGCATCTAGGGATGCCATTTCTACCCCCTAATGTCCCACAGTTTGAAAAGCAAAACTCAGTGCATAGATTTTTTGTGGCCATGTCAAGTATTTGCAGGTTTTTAGGTTAGCTGTGATTTCCATGGCTTAACTCGTGTATATGTCCACTGCTTGTGTTTATAGTCACCTTTCAGAATGTGTAAGAAAAAAATTAATAATCTTTGTCTGTCTGGGACTGTCCTAGAGTGGTTTTGTGCATTGCTGCTAAGATTCTGCAGTTTTCTGTGGGGTTGCCCCAATGGCATGGGGAGTGGGGCTGCAGAAGAGGGTACAAGGAACCTGACAAGAGATAGGCTCAGGGGGTATCCGTGGGGCCTGCAGTGAGAAAACAAAGCTTTCCTGCAAATAGCTTCAAACCATATGTAAGGTTAGTAATTGGGATGTTCAGTCCAGGAAAAAAACACAGATATGTCTGGGAGAAAGGCCTATGGAAAGGGAGCAACGTGAAAGCTGGGGCCTCTACTGGTCCGCAGTACGCTCAGTGACAGCCGACTGCTCTCTCGGGCCGAGCGCCGTAGTTCGCTAAGCGGGTGCGGCGCTCCAACGCGGCAGAGCGCTCTGGCGGAGGTACAGGGTCTGTTCCCGATCTCATCCCCACAGAAAGGCACCGGGAGCTGCGAGGCCGCGGCACCGGGAGAGGCGCTCCCGGCACAGCCCCGGCGGCGCGGGGACTGCGCTGCGGCCGGCGGCCGGCAGAGGGCGCGGGGGGGCAGCGCCCA
>WEKY01057744.1:0-34291 GCA_013390045.1 Picathartes gymnocephalus | reverse complement strand
TTTTTTTTTTGTTTTCAAAGACTTTTCTATTTCAGAATATTTAATTGGCAGAGGGACAAAAAGAAAGTGCAGTGATATCAACACCCTTGAACCAGCAACAGAATCAAAGGCTGTCTTTCATAGCGTTCTGAAAGAGTTATTTTCAAGATGAAATATCTATGGAGAATCTTGTTGAAACTATTTTGACTTATATTGTACTTAGGCTGAAACTCTTTTGCACAGAGAGCAATTTGGATTCTTTATGGCAAAATGCAAAGTTTGGTATCAAAGCTGAAAATGCATAATATTTCAAAATTGATTTATTTAGTGTGGGATTGCAGTTTAAACAGCTAAAAAGAAGACTTAAAAAGCTTTAATGCACAATATTTTCTTAGAAAGAGTGACCTATCCATGTTTGGGAAGGCAGCTGAAGGACTGCATAATTATCTAATTCTATAGCATAAACAAATTGTGACCCACTTCTCAAAGGTGAATACAGTCCAATGTTACTTGACTTGCACAGCGATTGTATGAGTGCTTAAAAGAGAATTGCAGAATAAAAATTACACTACCACACCACCTTTTTCTTCTTTTTTTCTGGACAGTGTAGGGACAGTTAGGAGATGGAGAAAGAAGTGCATGTGTTTGGAAGTAACTGTTTGAACACTTGCATGTCTTTTGCTTCCCCCAGATTACATATTTTGGATAAGATTAAGAATCACAGTATTAAAGATATGATAAGGCACATAGGTAAAAATCCTTGAACCCCAAACTTCAGAATAAGTTAACCACAAAACCCAAGAAAAAATTGATTTAATGACCATCACGCCTGTTGGATCAAAGGTCAGTTTCAGTAGCATCTAAATAGCCGTTAACAGTAAAATTGATGATTAACACAAATTAACCTGATGTTTATCTGTTAGAGATAGCATAACTGACCTCTACTTCATGTAGTTAAAAAAAAAACCTGGAGATGGTTGTAGATGAAACTGCAATAGGTAATTTGTCAAAATTTGGTTAAAAAACATGTATATTTATATTGTATATCTGTATATGCTTGTTTTCAGCTGTATGCAGTGTACTGATTGGCAACATTTGAAAAAAGTGTATGCTACTCTGTGTTAGTTTGAGTTGTCTTATTTTTGCTTTTCTGCCAGCTCATAGTTTATTCAAGGGAAAGCCTAGTGGTGCTCTTGTGGTTATGGGTGTACTGAGATTTGTGATAAACAAGCACCATGTGCTCAGGACTCTGCATGGACATTTGAATACTACTTCTGTGCTTAATGTAGCTGCTCAGTTGGGACAATTAAATTATGAAATTATTTTTTTACCAGCTTGCAGAAAGATAGTTAAAAATGCTGTGTTTTGAAATGATGGACTTGTTTCTTGCTTTTCTTTGAGATTCCTCCCAAGTAATCAAATACAATCCTTGCCTCAATAGACTTACACCTGTGAACTTCCAGGTTCTTAATTTGATAATGCTTCGCAGGGTGAATTTCAAAAGTCAAAAAAGTAAAATTATTAAAGTATTAAAAGAACTTTGAAAATCCATTGTAGCCTATTTCTTAATTGCGATTTGATTTTGATGCTTATGTCTTGTCTATATGGCAAAAGACATAGTTTTAAATCAATCTCCATATTTCACAAAGATTTAAAAAAAAATTTCCCCAGAAGGAAAGCAAAAGCATTTTAATTAGAAATGGTCAGGTATTTTTAGATCAGCTGTATTTTGTATCTGGACTGATTAGCCATCATTTTGTGTTGACTGTAGGGGAACTTTGGGAGTAAATGTTGTGTCATAAAGAGGAATATCTGTTGTGAAAACTTCTTTTTGATTTCACACAGTTCTCAGTCCTTGGAAATGCAGGTTAATGCCTGCATGGTCCAGTATTTTAATGTCTTTGTTTATAACCAGAACTGCAGAAAGAAGTGACTTTCCAGTTATCTGCATTATTAAAAGGTGGCTACAGTGTGTATAGGAGTTCAAGAAATAAGAGATTGCTTAAGCCTTTTGCCTTAGTCAAGGGGAGCATGTAGAGAGGTGGAAGGAAAGGGCCTAGAACTTGTCTTCATCTTTTCTTGTGTGTTGTTTGTATTTAATAATCTTTGTACATTGAGTCTCGTGTCCTGATTCAGCTAAACAGCTTCTTGATTTCTCATAACACTGTATACTATCTGAATTTAAGAAGTGTTTTCTTTGATCTTAATTAATGGCTAATTTCAGCTAAGTTCCTTGGAATTGATCTGCAGAGTGAAGTATGATTACTGTTCTTGAAGTATGTTACTTAATATCTTCTATTCAGGAAGATGATGATGTTGTTGAGGGAAAAAATTAAGTGGTGAGCCCTGCAGAGTTAAAGTGGTAGGTTGGTATTGTTTTGGTGTGTTCTGTATGGGTTGGTTGGGTTTTTTGTTTTGCTTTTTTTTAGTAGAGTATAGCTACAATTTTTTCCCCAAGAAATTGTGAAATAAACCCATTAACTTTTGGTTTAAACAAAATCTTTCCCTTTAGCCTATTTTTGGAGTAAAATGTCAAGAGGTTTATGATCAGGCTGACTCTTGGTTTCTGATGTATTGATGGTGCAATGAAGATACAGTATTTCCAGTTCCAGGAATTATTTTCTGACTGTAGAATAAGCTACTTTGTAAATTCCTGCTTGTCAGGGAAATTCAGTAGTTTTGTGTATGCACTTACATGCAGTTTTGATAATTGTTACAGACTTCTTCAGTTGGACATGATAGAAGGCTTTTGGAGCAAAGAGCCTTTTTAATCCATGAGCAAGTATCCAAACACAAATGTGTAGGAAGGAGTTTGCGAATGGTCTGTACCATGTCATTCAGTCATCTGAAATTTCAGTCAATTTACCATCCACAATATTTTTTTTATGGCTGTAATCTCAGTGCTTTTGTTAGTAAACATAATTCTGATTTTACATTTGGAAGGTTGGAGTTGAGAAATGTTTGTGGGGAGTGATCTGTAGAAGATTTGCTGAGCCATGATTAGTTTTGTGGTAGTTTTTTTTGTTGGTTTCAATTTTTAAAGAAAAGTCATAGTAGTGTTTCCTGTCATTGGCTGTAAATGTCACTCAGAATCTCCTTACTCTTTGTGCTGAATCTGTTCTTAGGGATCCAAGGCCTTTTAGGAAATTACCATCTACCTTAATTTTTAATAAATTTTCAGAAATGGCTTCTGGAAATTTTGGCACAGATTTTGATAACCCAGCTTTTTGTCTTCTTGGAATGCGTCATCTGCTTAGAAAAAAGTCTTAAGTTTTCTCAGAAGTAAAATTTAAAAAACCTTGAACATTTCATAGACCTTAGATGTAAACCTGTTTTCATGCTAAGACAGATTATAGGGTGTTTTTTTAATGACAAAACAGCAGGTGATTCCTATGAATGAAGATATACATATTTTTTCTAAAAGCAGTGTTTATGAAATTTGTCACAATATTCAGGAAACACGCTAAATAAAGCTCCAGTGATTGTGGATAGTTCATTTGTGCAAACTTCTCCCACTGAAATACCAATATTCATATGAAGAGTGAACTCTCTCGTAATATTGTGTTAGGGAAATTATTTCTGGGAGTAATGTTGTAGATCTGTCCGTGCCTGTTCAGGGCTTCTGTTTGGTTACAGGGATGATGTAGCTGATCTTGTTCTCTGGACATCTGCCTGCTAGGAGTGAGATGTGTCCTCTGTTGTGTCTCATAATCTGCCAAACAGCCCTAAGGCAGTAATGCACTTTCATTACTATTAATGAGACTCAATTTGGATCCTTGAGTTAGGCTCTCACTCTCTTTCTTTTTCTATTTCCTGACTTATTCAAGGATTTTTGGCCCTTTCCTGTTTCTTTTGGAAAAAGTACCTGAAGGGGAATACTGGTAATTTTTTTTCTTCTAACATGGAATGGATTCAGAATTTTTAAAAAGTTTTGTTGTTTTAAAATACAGCTGCCTCATTTTATCATTAAAACATACTGTAATAAATTTCTGGAATATCTCCTTTGGGGTAATTATGTTTGGTATGTGAACATCTGGAGTTTTTGAAGTTTTGCGCATATGACTGTTTGCCCACATGGTTCTTAAGATATTTGTTTTATTCTTTCTGAAGTGACTTGATAAAGAAAATCATGCTCATTTTTTACTTGAATCACAACTGTAAGTTTATTTTCTTTACATTTACAATCTATGGAACATTTATAAAAGACTTTTCTGTTCCCTTTAAAATACAAAAATGTGTCCAAAACTCTAGTTCCATTTGGAGAACCTCGAAACTACAGGTAGTGTCGTAACCTTGGAAATTTTCTCCCTACCCTCCAGTCCCTGAGTATGATTCTTTAAAATGCAAGTCCTTTGAGATCCTGTGTTAATTTTTTCTCTCTTTTGCCTTTTTGTGTATGTGCTCAGAAGCTTATTTTTTGAAGTGGATGAAGATTTTAATACTGGTACTCGTATCCAAATATTTCTAGGTTTTCTGTGAAGAAAAAAACCAGATGTTATACAGACTAATAGGCTCTTAATGTAATATTAGTACATGATGTTAAAAGTGAATTAGTTCCCTTTTATTGTAATTTCTTTCTCAGATTAGGAATACATTTTTTTTTTATTCCCATTAGTGAAGGTGGGCAGTTGTCCAGATTTTTACAAGAATTATTTCAAAATAGTTGTGAGAGCACTTTGGTTGAAGAATTTTTGAATGTTTTAAGATATTACACTTGGTAGAATTTAAAATATATGAGCTTTGTTGTGCTTTTGGGGGTTTAAGTGTTTGGGGTTTTGTTTCTTTTAGAGATGGAAGTCTGTGCTATGAATAGAGTGCTAATACAGGAGATTTTCCTTGAGTCCACATTTTATTCATTTTTGTATAATCTGTGTATGCTAGGCAGGCACACTTTTAAAATGCTGGGGTTTTTTTCATGGCAAAAATAGCTTGCAGCTTATTGAAAAACAAGGCAGACCTGTGCCTCAAAATCCAAATGAAACTGCTGCTTGGATGAGGCTCTAAAGAGGGCATTTATATGCTGTGGAATGAATGGCATGCCTGCGCTGACTCCCGCAGGCCGGATATTTCCAAGGTATCAGACAGAGCTGTATATACTGCACTTTTTCCCCTTTGGATCCAAAGGTTTCTCCCTTGGCAAGGTCTGAAGGACCCCTGGACCCTGTGGAGAGGATGAGGTGGGGAGTGGGGGCTGGCAAGGGAAAAGTAAAATGAGCAAGGTGCCTGTATGTGCGTGATGCTTTTTTTTATTTTCCACCCAGACTGCCCTTCTTGTGCTTTGTGAGCTTGTGTTGTTTTTCTAATCATTGTTCTTTGAACAGTGTAGTTAGGAATTTCCTGTTCACGTTTTACTACAATGGTTTGTTTAAAATGATAGACCACAGTCTTTCCTGACCTAAAACTAGATTAGCCTTGAATGTCAAAAAGAAGTCGGACAAATAAAGAGGATAGGCTGTATTTGCTTATGTCATGGAGAGAGGCCTTTTAACCATGGTCTCAGTTGTATCAAATACCACAAGTCATGTTTCTTAAATATTTATTAAGACAAATAAACATAGTTATTGTATGAACTGGCAGGTCTCCAAATTTCTGTCTCTTTGATTCTCATGGGTGGGTTGTTTTTAATCAGGAGAAGTATATTTAGTCAAGACTCTGATATCTACTGCATTACAGAATCCAGCCATAGCTCAGTTCCCCCCTCTCCCTTGCTTTGTTACATTTTTAAAATGCAACAAAATAAGCCTCAGCAAAGATGAAGTTTTAAAATACTAAGCAGCAAATTTTGGGAAATACATTGGGTGCCTGTGATAAGGAAAGTTTAGTATAGTCTTTGTATATACTGCCGTATGTTCAGATTTTGGAGGAAAAAAATGTCCCAAGCCCAGCAGTGTTAGATGTACAATAAATTGCAATGTCCTTGTTATACAGTTTATGTTTATTTAGAGCAGGTTCCTTGTATAACACTGCTAATCTGTGTAAATAGTGCACACCTATAATGATGGAATAGCACAGGTAATAAGGTTATTGATTTTTATCTGGAAAGAGGTAAAATTTCAGCATTAAAAGCAATACATGACCTTGACTTTGGGCTTTCATTTTATAGAAAAAATACTGTATCATAAATGATATTATGATATGGCACAGAAGTTTTACTCAGTTTTGAAGGAATGGCATATTGACCTGCCTGAGTTGGGTACTGAAGTAATCAGTGACAACTATCAAGCTCATTAATATACACTTTATACATTGTTCTTGGGTATTTTTAATGCAAGATTGTCTGTGACAATATGCATGTGAAATTCTGGTAAACCTGCTAAATCACTTTTTCAAGATGGGAGATGTCAGATTAGTAAGGTTGTGGAGTCTAGCTGATATGACACACAGGCATGTCATTACAAGGGTGTTGCCAGTTAAAATACTCAGCTGTTATGGTATTTCCAGCTTAGCATCTAACTTTGTTCCACCCAGCAAATAGTCACATAAATAGGACTAGCTGTGGATTTTTAAAGGAAATATTTAATGTATTTTTAAAGAAAATAGCATTTGGAAGGAAAAATATTTGGGTAGCTTGTCTAGGGTAAGGCAAGGAGATTCCTTGCAGGCTACAGAGTTTGATGTGCTGAAGAAGCTCTCAGTAGATGTTATATGGAAAATGTTACCATTTATAGAAATCAGGTATTTCCTTGAGTACCGGAACTGGTGAAGCCTGTTTTCCTGTGGGTTTGAGTCTTATGGCTGATTGACTTTGGAGTCTGGGAAGGTGAAAGGTCTGCTGGGTGCTTCTTGCCTTTCATTTGGGCTGTTCACATTCACTTGCTTCTGAGCAGATTTTCTGATAACTTGTTGGGTTTGAACATGTGTTTCTCACTTTCCATTAGGCCTCCTACTTTCATAAAGTTTCATAGGTATTTGAATTATCAAGGGGGTTTCCCTAAAGTTGGAAAACTCATCAATAGAAAGAAACCAAAATAGACTTAAGTGTATTGTGTTATTAATAAAAAAAATCACATATCCATATTTTTATAGGAGATGGGACTGAGTCCTTGATTTTTTTTTTTTAAAATAACCCTGTTGTCTGCTAATTTCTAGTAGCCAGTTTTGTTTGAAAAAGGAGCCAATTCCTAAAAACCAAGTGATGCTTTTACCTATTAAATGGTAGAAATATATTTTGAGATTAGTGTGCCAGATATTGTGGTACAGACTTGGACTTTAATCATTGTGTGTGTGTGTGTGCAGTGGATGCACTCTTCATGCACAAATGAAACAAAGCATTAGATTTAAGTTTCTAGTGTAGCTGCTAGTCTGAGTTGTCTGTACTTTTACGTTTGTTTTCCTACATGCATGGACAAAAAGTGTAATCTTGAGTAGAGAGCCAGAGTCCTGCTGAAAGTTTATCATTGAGATTCATGCTGTTAATGTACCTCCTGGACCTGTTAGCAGTCGTTTTTTTGTTCATAAGTATCAGAGATGTATTGTGTGAAATACTGTCTAGGGCAATGGGTGCCGTTGGTTTCACTGTCAGCAAAAATTGTTCGTTTTGGTTTTGACCTTCGCTAAGCACAGATTTTTCTACCTGGAAAAGCTCAGTAAGTTAAGGTGTGAGTAAAGAGGGCCCTCGATCTTCCATATGAATGCTTTTTGTGTAGCAATACGGGTGAGTAGTTGATTCCACTAGATGAAGTAAGTGAGGTGAATAAGGTGAGTAAGCAATTTCATTATGAGACGCTGTCAGTTGTGTCTAAATGCTGTGTTGCAAATTTGGCTCATGCTTTGAGCTGGTTGTGAGCCAGTGGCTGTGGTTAATTCACCAAACCTGAGCTAACAAGCCCCGTGTAGGCTAGGTTATATTAGATGGAGCTCTGTGCCACACTGAAGTAGCTGGAAGCTGTACTCATGGGAGCCAGGGTAAAGCAGCTTTGAGTCTGCTGGAAACATCCTGTATAGACATAATTTATAATATGAATTTACAGTACCTTTACTGTAATGTTAGTTTCTTTATAGAAATCAGTTAATGTTCTTTCTGTGTAAGCTGTTGGCTCTAGTTACTTCTTCTGGGGTTGTATTTATAAATTATGCATAAAATCTGTATTATCATAGGATGTATCATCAGCGTTAAATGGATTGATAATGTTCTTACCTGTTGATTTGCAGTAGTACAGCATCTTGTATGTAATAAAGTTATCTTAAGCAAAGGTCTTTGAAATAAAGCCATGACTTCAGGAATATTTCTAATATGATCCAATCACTTGGAAGGCTAAGTTGAATCTTCCCACTCCTGCACACTGAAAGGAGCTGGAGGAGCATGTGCCGTGATGCAGCACAGCGACGCTGCCATGGTGCTCACAGAGATGCGGCTGGAGCTGGCCATCCCTTTGTGGAACAGGCTGGCTCTGGGCGGCTTAGACTGCTCCCAGTACTGTGAGAAGGCATTTATCTGCTTATAGGAAAGAAAAATGCCAGAAAAGAAACAGTACTACTTGTCATTGTTTGAATAGCTGTATATTGCATACAGTCAAAATTGACACTTACAAAAGATTGCAGTTGGCAACACAGTAAAGGGAACAGTGCAATCTGTGCCATTAATATGTGTGTGCATAGGAGAGCACATGCCTGATCTATAAGGTGTGGTTGACAGTGCTTTTGTAGTTCTCTTGTTTCGGAAATTGAAGATCAAAGCAATGTACGTTCAATACAACAGAACAATGTGCTGGGCTTAATTGTACAAAATACATGAGGGCGAACTGTTCCTGAGGGCAAGGCAAGTTCATTTTCATGGTTACTTTTGAGAGAAGCATGAAATTAATTTTATTTTTATGATGGATCTCTGAAGACAATGATTTCTTTTTTTCTTCTCAACATTGATGTTTGATGGATGCTAAAAATTGCTGGAAGAACTTGTCCATTCTTACAATATATTTAATACCTATTAAATTAAACTATGTGTTAGAACGAACTACTGTTAAAATGACATTTGTGTGATTAGTTTTCCTTTTAATACCAATTAGAGTCCATAAACTTTTTTTTTGTTTACTTTTATGCTTTTCTTGGGTTGCAGAAGTTGTTACATTATGACATTGTTTTGGCTCAGTTGTCAATAAATTGTGTGTTATCCTTTTAAGTATTCTGGATTTGTATTATGGCAACACCAATGTCATCCTGTCCTCTGCTTCTGTCAGCACTCTTCTTCTACAAAGAAGAAAAGTGTCCCTTTTATGTGTTTGCTGGAATTTTGAGAAATGCAGATTATTCAGTCAGTAGAAATGTATGTGTGTGCATGGGTGTCTGCCCTCAGCATCGCTGTAGTGCCACCTCCAAAAGCAATATGGTCCAGAGATGTCTTTGATAGTTGATACCTTGCCTTGCATGGTGCTCTCTTTAGAGAGTTTGGGCTTTGGTTTTTGAGGTGGGATCGGTATTCTTGCCCAAATCAGCATTCCACTTAAGACTTGACTGGTGTCTTAAATTGGTGTATTTATTACTGCTTCTTTGTTGAGGGGAGTTAGGGAAAATTAATTGTCTCCATAAAACTAATTTTTGCTGGAATTAGAAGCATTAAGTCATTGTGAGTAAGATGCATTGCTCAATATATGGCCAGAGGATAGGAGGGGGCTTAGACCAGTCATATCTGTAAAATTCAGGCTTCCACTAAAATGTAGCACAGCAACAGGGTTTAACTGGCTATGGGTTCCTTGCCTCAGAAGACTGTTGTGAAAAACGAATAAAGGTGACTGGATAGGCTGAAAAGCTGTGCTGCTGTATGGTTGTTAGAAACACCTTGTTAATTGCATGGGGAGGAATAGATTTAGTGCAATATGATAATAATTAATTTAACTGGTAGTATCTTCATTGTATTCTAATTAGAATTTGAGGGCAGAATTGTCAGGGAAGTTAACTTGAAGACATTAAAAATTTGGATCTTTCAACTATGATTAAGAGTTGGGAAGGGATGGACCTTTGCTCTTCTGACAGCTTCCATCTTTAGTAATTCCTTGTTGTGCTGTGGCAGTATGAAATCAGAAAACCAAATCCTGTGAATAAGAATCCTGTGGATTTCATGCTGGGAAGAGCAGAGAGTAGCTATGTACGTAAGCATCTGGGTTCACTTATGGGGAAGTAAGGCCTGCAGAAGGAAGCTAGACGAAGGCTGATGGCAGAAGACAGGCTTTCCTGGCAGCAGCAGTCTAGGACATGGTGAGAAAATCTCTTCAAATTATTTGTGCAGTTCTGGCATATGTACAGGATGGAGGGGAGGAAAGAGGGAGTGCTCCTGTTTCTTTTTCCACAGCTGTCTTGGAGAGACTTGCTTCTTGCTTAATAGATAATGGTGAAAGGTTTTTAGAAAATGACAGAACATGAAATTGTGTGGACAAGCGAACGTAAGAGTCATTACCACGTTTTTCTGGGATTTCCCTGTCAGGCTTGTAGCTGTCTGGGCTTCCCATGCGCCATAGTTTCCCTTTCAGTTCACTCAGGTTTCCTAATAGCATTTGAGAAGTCTTGAAGTCCTGCTAGGTTAAACAGACTTGAGTCACAAATTTTTCAGCACACATCTGGAATAGCAGTCATGGTTCAGTTTGCTTCATGCCCTCCTTTTACTGGATCTCCTGGAGCATTGCTCATCAGCCCAGCTAAGCAAGCAGGCTTACATCACTTCTGAAAACTGTACATTGCTTTTCTCTTTCAGGCTACTCAGAGATTAAGTCAGTATATCTTTCAATAACCGGAAATAGCCAGTATTGTTGGGAAAAGTTTGTTACCTATCTAAAATTTTGCTGATGAGCTCCTAAGTCTAGGAGACAGTTCCTGCCTACCATCCTCACTTCCGAGACTGGGAGGGCCCTACTGATGGTTAGCTCTTGCATATAAAATAGTTTTGAAGAAAATAGGTGCATTGGAGTTAAAGAAACTAAAACTTTATATGCTTCCTCTGCTAGTAACTTAAAAGGCTGTGAAATGCAGGGAACAGTTACTCTGACAAGATTTTGTATAATTTCTCTGGGCAGATAATTTTCTGTATTTTAAATAAAGGAAACATATGTCCCTTCTGCTAGAACTTAGAATTCTAATATGTCAGACATAAACCCCATTTCCCTTCTGAATGCATCTGTCCAACCTGCTTGTTACTTAGTACCAGACAAACATCATGGAAATGCAGATGCTTTTCTTTACCTAATTCAGTTTTTCCTGGAGTTCATTTAATCTGGTGTCTTTGTGGCTTTTCTGTGGTTGCATGTGAGTGAGTGCTTTCTATATTAAAGATAGATTTGATCTTATATGACAAAAAGAAGAGAAGCTGGGAAGAGATTTTAATTGCAATTACTATGGAAAAATAGTTTTTAGTGAGTATATAGTTGAGGATATGACTCAAAACACAGTAGCTTGTTTCCTTCGCACACTTTTCTTTTAATGATTCCTTGGTCAATCAGGGATTTCATGTGTTTTAGTAGTTAATTTCCTTTGTGAATATCTAGTTATTTCCTGTGCGGCTCTGGTGTGTGAGTTCATGTGGTATTTTTTTTAACAATGTTAACGGATAAATGGATTAAGTAATTGATTCCCAAACATGGTATCTGTGTAAATACCCTATGTTGTTAGGTCTTAACCTTTCATGAGCACTGAAGGAAGTATTCATATTGGGGATTACTCTTCTAGGGGGCAACAGTGCCACTGTCTAGCAGTGGATATTCAAACGTGCTCTTGAGGTTTTAGTTTTTATTTTGCTGTATACTTGAGTTTCTCAGAAACTTTTAAAATAGGCTGTGTTCTTCCTCCAAACTTTAGAAGGCTCTTTAACATATGGATCCTGATGCCTCAGTGTTCTCTTCCTGAGATGCTTTTGCGATGCATCTGTGTGGGTTTTTTCATGTTCACTAAAATTGCATAGCCAAACACAGACCAAGCATTGTAAAATGCCAGAATTCATGTCTGCATTGTCACTGTTGTGAAACTGTCTTTATGTGGCTGTTCTGATTTTATCTGGGTGGGTTTTCTGGTTCTTCTTTCTTCCCCTCCCCCCCCCCGCTCCCCCAACCTGAGTGAGGCTTAGTGCAAGTTAGGCTAGTAGTTTGTTAGGAATAGTAGGTCTTGCTCACCTTGTGCCTTTTCTACATTGCCTCTTTGCTCATCTGATAGCAAAATAAACTCCATTCCATACCCATGGGGACCCTGCCCACCCTCTCCCCCCATATTGCTATTTTCCCCTTTCTCCATTACTTTTTTTGACATTCTAGTGAGTTGAAGCATATCTACTCTCAGTTTACTGTCTGTTCGGATGAGTGCTAGAAGTAGCTGTGCTGTGGTGTGATGGGACAGTGTAGGTTAGGGCAGCAGTGGGGGACACATTGGAAGGCAGCAGGGATCTCTCCAGTTCAATGGTACCAAGCTGTTAATCGACCTTTCATACAAAACTGCAAGTAGGATTTATGATATAGTTGGAGTGGAGAGCACAGGGGAGAACAGAGCCATGTACAGTCTCAGAGCTGAGGGATGTAGAGGCTACTTTCTTTCCCCATCCAGCCAGATAGGTTGTGGCCTGTTCACACTGCTGCTGGCCAGTCCCTTCTGCTTGAACTCTGCTGTTAGTCTTTCTCCTTGTTTTTATCCTACTTCTCTGTCTGTGCTTCCTTGGATCATTCATTGCTTTCTGATTGCCACTGCCTCTTCTTCCAGCACCTGGTTCCCATGTTCCTCATTCTTTTGTATCCCTGTGTGTCTGCTTCCTTTTTTTTCCTCCATGATGTTCATGTGCTGACAGGGGTTGCATTGACACTGGAAGGAGAATCTGACTTCCTAGTCTGTTTCCCTGGAAGGAGCAAGGTTGTACTGGAATTGTTTTTCTGGACCTGCTCCTTGCAGCTGGAGCAATCCTTTCAAATATCCTGGAACACTGGTGTTGAGTGGCTGTGTGGCCAAGAGAGATGCTAAGAAGCTTGCATATGTTCAGTGGAGATTAAATCTGCAAAGACCTGAGCTTCTGTACTTCACAGAGTTATGATGAGCATGTCCAACAATATTCCCCTCTTCAACTCCCTTCATCACACTTGAATGTTTTTCCTTGGCAATAGTAGGATACCTACAAAATTCGGGTTCCACGGTTAGCAGCGCTGCAATTATCTAGAGGATTGATATAAGAAGTGAAGCTATGGGGTGGGGAGGTACAGGACAGCATTTTTCCTGTGCTTCATTGTTGCAACTGGCAGAGCTGTTTTAATTGACCTCTTATACAAGAGATGAGAAGGAGTCACACCCTCAGAAGGGAGAACTTCAGCCAAGGCAACTCTACTCTAGCAGAATAAAAAGCAATAAAAAAATTGCCTAATGAGGGAATGCCCAACGAAACATACCAGACTTCCTAATGAATGGGTGGCACTGCCTTATAGTAATGTGCAGATGATACGTCATACTGCAGCAGACTTTAGATACCTGCTACTTTTTGTTTGTTGATATGCAGTGCTTCCAGATAAAGAATTCAGATGCTTATTCTGCAATGTACATTTTTTCAATATTTATAAACGCTGCTCTTGTCACTATGGAAGATATGCTCTAGGTCACTCATGAGGCTGGGCTAGATGCAAGGATTACCAGCTAAAGTTTTGTGGCTTGTAGTATACAGGAGTTGAATTAGATGATGACAGTGACTTTCTGACCTTAAAATATGGCCCTGGACAGCTGGAGACACTGTGTGCTGCCATGGTGGAAGTTAGGGGCTTCCTGTGGCTGACTTCCTCGAAGGCTCAGGGCAGGGAGCGAGGGAGCTGAAGCTGTCTTTTTACAGCTCTTAAGCTTTCCTTCCTAGTAGTGGAGCTGCTTTTGGAAATGGAGAACTGAGCACTATGCACTGAAAATATCTGCATTTACTAACTGCAAAGGAATGCATAAATATAGAAAAATATGCCAGTACAGCTTATTCCCAAAATATGTTACTGTTTGCTGCAAGGGACTTTTGGTGAGCAATATCCAAAAGGAAACTTTGGAAGAGATACCTACCACTTCTAGAGAGACTTGTCATTTACAAATGATAATAATAATGCAAACCACATAAGTCAGATTCCTGAGTTGCTGTAAATGTGTGTTTTTAACACACCTTTTCTAACACAAATGTAGGAAGCTGGCAAACTAGCTATTTCAGTGCTCTAGAAAAGTTTAAAGTGAAATAATCTCAGGAAACGGAAGCCTCTATTTTTAACCTTCTCCGTCATGGAAGATGAGGCGGAAGAAGAGGAGGCCATCTAATGTTGAATTCTCTTCAATGTCTTACTATAAATTTAATCAGATTTCCAGTGCTGTTTTAATGAAGAGGTATTCATTGATGTTCAGTTATCTTCAAATTAAGATCACTGTAGGTTTGATGGCATGGTCAGTCTTCTACAATTGTGCTTTGTCTCCTGTTGACTGGTTTTTACTTTATGATTTTCTGGTATATGTGAAATTTTATGCTGTAAAATAACTCCCAACACTGCTTGTGCTGTTTTATGGTTTGATTTATTTTCTTCTATCAAAAATAATTTTTTCTGCTAATTATAAGTTTTCTTTATATTGGGTTTGAGCAGATTATTCTAAGATTTTTTTTTCATACTGCATTATTATAATGCATTAGAAGCACATTATTTTGCTGGATTTCTCTGGATATTTTCACCAAGTATTTTTTATTCTTGTCTATATGTAAAAGCATGATAATGAAGTTAGGAGTAATTCCTTGTATTACTTATTGGGAACTACTTTATTAGTCTAACTGGAAGCTTAAATATATTACATCGTACAACTACTGACAATCACAGAAGTAATAGCATCAAACTTCATAAGTTCAACCTCTTAGAAATGTTCAGAACCTTATGTTCAGATGAATTGAACATAAGTCTGTAAAACTGACTTTGGCATCTATTACTAAATTACTAATATTGGTTGGGGAATATAGTGCAATTATTTGCAAGGTCAGCATTAAGGAAGACTGTAGGAAGCAAGTGTATTTGGCGAATGATAATAGTAGAATAATTACATATTTGGAAAAGAGAGGCTGGGCTAAGTTTTCCTAAAAGCTTGAAAATTGCTGTCTGACCAGGGTGCTAACCAGGAGTGAGGAAGCACTTCTAAGAGTTTATGTGTATGTTTTAGAGAATCTTCTCCACAACACCTCTATTAACATTATATATATGTAGATAACACGAATTTCTGTTTGTGACTGGTAGATTGAGAATCTTGAGAATCAAAAGTTTAGAAATTACATAAACTAATGTCATAAAGTGTAAATAACTTGACAGCTATAGCTGTAATTTTAAAGGCAAAGTGAGCTGTGGAGAAGGAAATGGAGCAAGGCTGCCAGTCATTGGAGAACCATTGCTTTTTACCTTAGGCAGTTAATTGGCTTAAAGAAATTATTTTACTTTGCAGGGGGATTGTTGCTCCATTGGTATAAAAGCAGCAAAGATTTTAGTGAGATGAAATTTCTTCTGTTAGCTCTCCTGATATGTTTGGAAACTAAGACACATTTTAAGCACAGTTTTCTTCAATGGGTTTATTTTTAGACCACTTTTAATGTCTTTTAGGTAATCATCAACTGTTTTTGTAATACCACTTAAAATATGGAACTTTGAAATAAATGCGTAGATTGAGGATGCTAATGTATGTAATAGTCACTAATGACTTGTCCATCACCACTTCTAGGCAGCTGAAACATGCATCCATTTATGCTTGACTAAGGGTCTGTTACTCCTGGAACATGGAAAAACCTCAAATAATGAGGTGACTGCTGTAGATCAGTGCTTGCAAGAAATGGACTCTGAAACCAAAAGCATCAAAGATCCTGTCAACATATTTCCACTTCAGTTGCTTAGTGCTAAGTCAAGCTTAGTAACTTTCAGGCAAGTGATTGAAACGGTGCCCTTGGATGCAGTGTGCGTGTCACATTAGTTGCACTCTTTCACCCTCACATAAAGTATTGCTTTGTTAATGTAGTTCCGAAACTTAAGAAGAGGAGCAGTATGGAAAGCCTTCCTTGCAAATCTGCACTGCAGTTTTGGCAGGGCGCTGCTGCAGTGCAGTGTAATGTCCTCTCTGGTTGCAGGTTTCCCTCCATACCCATGGCCACCCGCTCCACTGAGAGGGCTTGGACCCAGAGCTGTGGCCTTGTACAAGGCAGAATTTCTCTGCTTTACAGGCGAAGTCAGTGTGTGACAACTCAGTAGCATGTTAGAAGACATTACATAGAAATTGTAGAAAAGAGTTAATAAAATTTCCAGGAATGTGATAATTGAACATGTTCGAGAAATGCCATATGTGCTACTTTTAGGAAAAATACAGGATGAGTATAACACATTTTCAGGTGTGTTGGAGGACGATGAGGAGAAAAGCTGTTTTGAAAGATTAAATGAGAAACTCTGGTCTTGAATTTCTAATATTAGCTGGCATTGTAGACTTTTCTGGGTGTGAGGCCTTTGTTTACTGTTTTACCTCACAATTTGTTTTGAATAGGATGTATGTGAAGTCATGGTATGCATATTCTTTTGGCACTTATCTACACATCACTTTGTTCCAAGACTTGAAAAGAATGGTGTCTTGAATATGTATTTTTCCAACCTTTTTTTTTTATACTCAGTCCAGTTGCATTTACTTTTTCCTCCCATTGTTTGTCAGTTTCTGCTTAATTTCTTTAGAAATGGTTTCTGGTAACTTTTAACATGTGTTTTCTTTTTTATTAATATAATTGAATAATACTTAATGGTGAAAATAGTTTCATGAAAATAATTTCGGTAAAATTTAATTGAATATACTCCAAGTATAGTAAGTTTTTGGAGGATTGGGGCTTAAAATGTTTTAAAACATCAGATTAACTAAATTTTCACTGGTGGTATTGCTAGGCTTGTTTGTGCATATAGGCATGACAGATGTCTGTTTCTAGTGTCATTAAACTTTAATTTACATGTAGGGGAACATTAGCTATAGCCTTTTCTAAAACATTGTTTCTCTCAGACTACATAAATAAAAAATCCCTTTAGCTGGTGTTTGTTGGCATGTTTTCTGAAATGATGGACCTTCTTAGTGTATGAGAGAGATTTTCACAGAATCATGGAATATGCTGAGTTGGAAGGGACGCACAAGGATCATAGAGTCCAGCTCTCACTTGCACAGGACCATCTCCAAGAGTCACAACATGTGCCTGAGAGCATTGTCCAAATGCTTCTTGAACTCTGTCAGGCTTGGTGCTGTGACCACTTCTCTGGGGAGGCTGTTCCAATGCCCAACCATCCTCTGAGTGGAGAGCTTCTTCCTGATATCCACCCTAAACCTTCCCTGACAGAGCTTCAGGCCATTCACTTGGGTTCTGTCACTGATCACCACACGGGAGAGATTAGTGTCTGCCCTGCCTCTTCCCCTCACGATGAAGCTGTAACTGCAATGAAGTCTCCCCTCAGTCTCCTCCAGGCTGAACAGACCGAGTGCCCTCAGCTGCTCCTCACATGGCTTCTCCTCAAGGCTCTTCACCAT
Source organism: Picathartes gymnocephalus (assembly GCA_013390045.1). NCBI lineage: Eukaryota > Metazoa > Chordata > Aves > Passeriformes > Picathartidae > Picathartes > Picathartes gymnocephalus. The sequence continues at coordinate 16,831 of WEKY01057744.1, read as the reverse complement.
CTTTGTTGCCCTCCTTTGGACACTCTCCAATAATTTGTCTTCCTTTTATTGTGGCACCCAAAACTGCCCCCAGCACTCGAGGTGTGGCCGCCCCAGTGCAGAGCAGAGCGGGACAATTCCTTCCCCCTTGCCTGGCTGGCGATGCTGTGCCTGATGCCCCCCAGGACAGGGTTGGCCCTCCTGGCTGCCAGGGCACTGCTGGCTCAAGTTCAACTTGCCATCAGCCAGGACCCCCAGGTCCCTTTCCTGGCACTGCTGTCCAGCCTTTCCTTCCCCAGTCTGTCCATACATCCAGGGTTGCCCCATCCCAGGTGCAGAATCTGGCACATTCCCTTGTTGGACTTCATACAGTAGGTGATTGCTCATCTCTTCTAAGTTTTCAAGGTCTCTCTGCAGGGCCTCCCTGTCTTTGAGGGAGTCAGCTGCTCCTCTGAGTTTTGTATTGTCTGCAAACTTGATTGTATTCCTTCCAGCCCTGTGTCCATTGGGATGTAATTGCATATATACTTCAAGATTCTAATGTTAACCTCTATGCATCTTCAACTACTTGCCTTCTAAGCAGCCCGAAGACTACCTGTTAATGTAAGATTCTCTGTTTTGCTGAGACTTGTGTAAAGTGGTTTAAAGTGTTCACAAAAGTGTTTCACAGTGCTTTCTTTATTGAAGAATTTCTAAGTTAAGCTTCAGTCATTTGACACTTGAGTAGTATATAGACAAATCAATAAATTGTGTGGACAAATCACTTGTGTCTTTGTATGTGTGTGTGTACATATATGTATATGCACACACACGCATATATTTAGTTATTTCCAATCTGGATAATTGGTAAAGAAGAGTAATAAGTTTAAGGGAGGGGAATACCTTCAGTGGTGGAGAGATAACCATTAAAAACGTACAGAAACTTGAATTACCGTTGGCTGTTAGAAAGTTGTAGAAAAATCTCTACTATAATGTTTGGGACAATCACAAATACTTCAAAATTTTGAAGAAAAGTGTAGTTTAGCAAGGTCAGACTTACAGGTAACAAGATAGTTAATGCTGACTTAATCTTTTTGGTTATAGGACATCTGAGATTAGCAAGAGAACGTAGTAGATGGGCAGACAGTTTTGAAGAACTTGACACTTTTGCTTCTCTACTGCTCTAGTGAGCAGTGATAGCCAACACATTTTAATAAACTGGAAGTGAAAGAGTCAGTGTAATAGTGAGGATGTTCTAATCTTTTTTGATATAAACTTCAAGTGATCATGCAAGAGTCCTCAGGAAGTATTCGACTGTCTGATAGTGTCTTGCAGAATGTAAGACCATTTTACTTCTTACTGAGATACACAGCTTCTTTTGGTGCCTCCCTTTGTTCTAACGTGGAGTTTCATGGACTTGAATTTGGAATTTTATGTCCCATTTTTGTTCCTCCGTTTCTGCTGGGTACCCTTTTCCTGTCTGCTACATTTTCTTCCTGCTTTGAACTCCTCCTATGATTCTTGTTCATGTGCAAAATGCTTATTGCTAAAAACTTGTTGGTAAGATCTTGCCAGATGCACTTTTTCACCCTTGCTCGGGTGACTTCCATTAGGAAAATGCAGGTGTTTCCTCCGCATCTGATAGTTGCATACAGAAGTTGTGACCAGCAATCAGAAGTGAATAATTTGCTGTGTATAGGCATACACTTGCATACAAGCAGATATACACTTCTCTGTGTAAGGGTGAAGCACTTGCCACCTCTCCCACTGACTCTTCTGCAATGGTTTTAATTAACTGATGGGCAGGATTGTGCTCAAACAAGCTAGCTGGAAATTTATGTTCTCAAACCAGGGGAGTCTTTGCAAAACTAAAGTTAAAACTGTCAAGCATGTTGTAAGACAGAACTGAATGTAGAAATGGGTTTTAGTATATTCTGAGGACATAGAAATCTGACAGCTGGATGACTTGCTTGTCTCCTGCAGAAGGTTACAGAGTTGTGGTTTGCAGGATGGAAGAAATAAATCGATAACTATGTGCCTGGCCTTTACCAACTGGGACCTTGATTATCAATCAAATGTAGTTGGAAAATGCTGCTATGCACAGATGTTGATTAAAAGTTATAAATGTTGATTCAGAATCAATGAAACTAGAGCGCTGCATACTTGTTCACTCTAAAGTTGTGCTGTGTCTGGACACGTGTAGTGTTACGTTAGGCTTTTTACACAAGTGGAAGAATTCAGCTTGCTTCTTAAATTTTGAAAATCTCTGTTAAATTTTCTTTATTGTTTAGTTTAGGCTTTTGATTCTTATTTTTTTTTTTTTTTTTTTTTGAGTCTCACACATTACAGAAGTCCTCAACAAGATCTTGTAAATATTTAGAGATTTTTGAGTAGCTCTGGCAAAAGAAAAGTTGTAAATATTTTGCATGTTACTCCTTCTAGCAAAAAGCATATTCAATATGAAGGTGCAATTTGAAATCAGTTTAAAATCAGTTTTGGAATCAGTTTGAAGGTGCAACTTGAAACCAGAAGCTGTAGTCTCCCAATTTCCCCTGCTTAACTGTCTTATCTGCCATGTGCCCCTGCTGTTTTCCTCTTACGATTTATTCCCGGCTGCCATATATAATTTTGTATATTTTTTGCTCTAGATATGAAGTCATCTGCCATCCAGTCTGATTTTCTTCAGCCAGTCCCTCCAGCAATTGTCTTTGCCCTGCTGCTAGTCTTAGGTTTTGGCTGGTGGCTTTGTACAGTTGCTGGTCACTTTGGACTATCTATGCATACACGAACTAAATAAGTTTTACAGCATGCATGGATAGTCCTACATAACTCCTCTGCCTATTGTTTTACTGTTTATCCTCTATAGAAAACCACAATAAATTGCAGACACAAAAATAGTTTTCTTAAAAGCACTGACTTTTAACCTGGCTATGATTTTTGAGAAAAGCGTTTTCCTCATGTACATGAAATGTTTTCAACAAGAATTTCCCATAATATTTGTGTTCTGAATTTGGATATGGATCATAGCTGCCGTTAAGAAACGGATAGCTGCTGGAATACTTGGCTGCTTGAGTGGCACTGTTTCAGCAGTTCCTGAGCAGCCAGACAAGTTATGCGAGAGCTGCAATTGGACATAGCATTTTATGTTTCAACACACTAAGCTGGTATTTTTCAGTTGGTTTGGTTTTAGGGATTATGAGAAAGGGTAAAAACAAAAGTATATTATTTATCTATTGTTGCTTGTTAGTAAAGGTTTATTGTTTCTAGAATAGTGAAAGGTAAGAGGGTGTCCTTGGGTACATTTCTTAGAGGTGTTTATAGACAATATAGGCTGCTATTACTTCTTGTAAGTCAACAAATTGAATAGGTTCTCTCATAGTTGTGTAGCTTTACATACATTTTGCATCACAAAATCTAATTGTTCAGAGTTTAAATTTAAAAAATGCTCTTAGAGTGATCACACATTTTCCTCACACTTCAAGATGTTGCTATCCCGTGCCTTTTGTTTTGCATATTGATGTATGTTGTGTTGGCTTCTGTTACTGTAAATTGAAGCAAATACACTGATTGGACAGTATTAGCACTCTGTCATCAGCTTATTTGCTGTTGAGAAAAAAAATAAAATAATGAAATATAATAATAATAACAACATAAATAGATGCAAAATACAGTGTGGTCTTAAAAAGACTGAATTTCAAGTGACCTTTCAAAGAGCTGGTGCTGTTATTTCCTTGCTGCAGGGTACCATTTGTTTTTTTCCAAGGGAAATGTATCCCAGCAATGACTCTGAACACGTTACCTTCTTTAAATCTTTGTCCTGAACACAGAATTTCATTTATGTAAGTTTCAGTCTGGCCATCTGTATTGTGGATTTATTTTAATGAAGAATTGAGTAGATATTCAGTAAATTATTTTATTCAGAGTCTGAGGTTAAATCACATAGTAAAATGAAGATATATAATTTGGATTAAGAAAAAGGTTAAAAGAAACTTGTGTCTTGAAAAGATACATATAGTCTGGTGAACTTCGTTGTACTTTTGACTAAGCAGTTGGTGTTTGCCAAACTTTATTTCAAAACCCAGTTCATTTTTATGACTTGGCTGCTTGCAGAGAGTTGAGTGGATGGAGCACAGATGAGGAAAATCATGGTGAACTCGAGTGCTGTATCAGGGGATGTGGAGTTCATGGTGGCATTACTGTGGACAGCCCGTGTCTGACTGGCATGTGCTGCCCCGGGGTGAGGCTGTGTGGGCCTGGCTGGTGCCTGTTCTCCCCTGTGGAGGAAGCTCCTTCCTTGGGCAGCTGGGCAGTGTGTGCCTGCTCGGGGCAGTGGCTGCTGGGGAGGGCAGCCTGCTCGGAGTCAGGCACGCCTGACCCTCTCTCTGTGTCTCACAGAGACCAGCTTGCTGCCCAGGCCAGAGCTATGGTGGTGGAAGATGTTGAAGAGGTGCCTCCAGGACTGCAGTGTGGCTTTTAGAAACAATATAATAACAATCCTCCCCCTCAGTGTAATGAGCTCTTCTTACCAGTGTCTGTGAAACAACAAAAAAACCATCTTCTGTTCCCTCTAAATTTCTTGGTTTGGTTTGTTTGGGTTTTTTTTGTTGTTTCTCTTTTCCCTGTACAGTTGGAGGGAATAAGAGCCATGGTACAAGACAAGAGGGTTAGTTGAACTTTATAACAACTGTACAGTTATAACAACTGTTACAGTCTGTAACTTAAATTCCTGTTTAGATGGAGGTAAGAAAAAACCATTAACTGAAAGTATGCACATGATTTCTCATTTTGCCTTTTCTCTTTTTTGCCTTGTGACACTTTAGTAGTATATATGCTTGGCACAATACTTTCCTTGGATAAACTAGTTCTAGATTTATCAGATTGCTAATTTTTTTCTAGTTATTCTACTACTAATTTTTAAATTGCGTGGTGTTCTTCAGATCTCTAATGTGAATTAATACAGTTTCCTAGTAAATTAGTAATACAGTTTCTTTATCTGCATTTGTCAGGCAAAACCATCCATCCTGTTAGTTGACAATTCAGGCTGAGATCACGTTTAACGAAATTTTTCTCCTAGTTGCCTGTGGAGATGTATCAGATTTTATAAGATATTTTTTGCTGCGTTGGACCTGACCAAAATCAGGAGCGAAATTAAAAACACTGTTGACAGCTGCTATTCTTGCATCCTTCTCTCTGTCTCCTACAGACAGTGACTTTTGTTCAGAACTTGGTTCTTTTTCATAGTTAGCCCTCATGGTTAGTGCTTTCCTCTTAATCCAGGCCTAATTTGAAAGGTGGGATGACCCTGTATGTAATTTAGGTGTCTAGGCATTGTTTCAAGGAGGGCAACTAGTTTACAACAGGGTTTCTACTTTGGAACACCTTTTTGATTTCCTGTTCAAGATCTTGGAAAAACAGGCTCTGTTTGTCTTAATTTAGTTCCTCCCAGGGGAAGTTTTACTCAATTAGACCTAGGGACTTCAAGCAGCCAGGGCCCTCTAATGTGGCATCAGGGCCATGGGAAGACTGAGGATCTTTCCTAATATTTTCCAAAGCCTTGTGTTTTTAGTTACCTGGTTCTGGTTTTGAAGGTCTATGGCAATGAGGTTGCTGTACTCTATCTGTCCAACTCTGCTTTGGAGATGTGAATTACGTCTTTTCTTTGGACGCAGAAGCATTTCTTTATTATTTAAAGGTTGAGGTTTTCTGTGAGTTTTTTTGGGGGGGCAATGGAAAGGGAGGTTCAAATTGGATTCTGTTAACAATATATCTGGAACTGAAAGCACTTTTGTAGTAATTTATCTAAAATGGTTTTAGCCATTGCCTTTTAATATCTTTTCTTCTCCCCATCCAGTCCCTGCCATGAACTGATGCATTTGAGAAATACTTGTTTTGCTGCTGCATATTCAGAAAGCTGTAATAATGTGTTCTGGAATCCTTCTTTGTATCATAGTGGATAAAGATATGAGCTAAGTATGCAAGGAGGAGAAAAACCTTAGTTTAGTCACTTGTTTGGTTTTATTTTGCAGTTTAATTTCTGTATTCTAACTGTTTAGCTTGGTAATTGATGCAGAGAAAATGTGAATAAAACTTGGGTTTTCAGATGTGTCTGTTGGATTGCGTGCAAATACCAGACTTTTATTTCGTCTTAATGAAAACATATAATTCAGGCAGAGTTAGAAGTGACAGATCTGAGGTGCCTGACATTGCTCAGAGATTTTTCTCTGGGCTTGATAATGCTGGATTTGGATTATGGAAGCTTTCTTATGTGATTCTGTATTTGCTTCTGAAGGGTTTCAGTGTCACAAAAGATTGGGTGCGTAAGAACTGAAGAGCATCATTTCTTGTGGAAAGGATAAAGTCAGTTAATCTGAAGTTAAGATTGATCTGTGCAGAACTGACCCCCATGCAGAACTGTTACTTGTACCTGGCCCATAGGTCCAGTGACTGCAAAGAGTTAATGCTGTAAACTGGTCCCAGATGATTTTCATCTTCAGCTGAAAGTTCAGAACCTTCTTGTTAGTGTCTGCCAATTGCTTTGGGGGAAACAGGAGGTGATCATGGGTGAGTGTGTTAGTTATTATTTACTACCGTGATCACAGATAAATGCCTTATTTTTTCTTTGCTGTGAATAGCACAGTTTGAGACAGCCCTGTTTTTTGTTAAATCAAAGATGGCAGCATTTTTGTTGTGTCTTTGTCTTTATAATGCTTTGAAAAGTTTCTTGTCTTTATTTCAATACTTTGAAATGTTTTAACAGATGTACCTTGTACAATTTATTATAAAAAAGTAGAAAAGATCTGTTCTATTTTATAGAACTTAAGCTAATTAAAAACAAACCCAGAGGGTAAAGCAGTATTTGCAGAAGGTACTTAATTTCAGCAGTCGACTGCTGTAATTTGTGGCTGACCTCCAGTGTAGATATCTGCGTCTGTTCCATTTTGTCTTTGTTATTCTGAAAAACTCTAGTTTCCGTAACTGGCAAGATACTAATCTTGTCCTCAGAGTTGTGCTGGTTAAACCAAAATGGTATTTTTTCAGTTCACTTAGTCAAAGCAGTGCAAAACACAGGCAGAAACTTCCAATTCTTAGTTTCATGTTTTGGCTCAAGGTCCAGCTAGGTAGGTATAAATGTGACTGAATTCAGTCAATGTGACATTATGCTTTGTCTGAAGGGAATCCAATTTGGAGCAACTTTGATTATAGTTTAAAATGAACAACATCAACTTGATAATGGTCTGAATGTCTGGAAGACAGCTTTTTATGTGTTGGGGTTTTTTTCCTACAATTTTTCCTTCAAAACCATTAATTAAACTGTTCACACGTTTTTACAACACTGTAATGAAAACTGGTTAGACCACATGCATTGGTTTTCTTCAGTCTCCCTCTTCCAAAAAGTGAACATTGTCCTTGTCCTGCAAGTCTGAGTCCTGGTGTGATCACAGAGGGCATTGAATTAGAGTTTTTGCAGTGTGAAAGGTTAGAGTGTCATGTGCAGGTTTTATTTATGAATAAAGGGTGAGGGTGTGTTTGTATAACAGGCAGACTCAACGCATTCCAAAGAAAATCTTGTCTATAGTGTGGAAATTTAGGAGCTGATGTCTAGACTACTTTGAGAAATTGTAAACATGATGTCTTCAGAACAAGACCATGAGAGTTTAAGAAAAAAGGCTGCACATTGTATGTTTAATATTTGACTGAATTCCAGGGAGATCAGGAGTATTTTGGCAATATTTGATCTGCCTGACTGCTGGATTAATTACTGAGAGTGCATATGTCAGTTCCTAGTAACATTTTCCTTCTTGAATACAGCATCTTTTGATTTGCATGATTACATGACGTAAACTACATATTTATCAGTAATGGAAAATTTTTACTTTAGATAGTGTTGCACAAGTTTATGTACATCTTCTTGTTAAACTGTTTGAGTGTTGGAGAATCCACTGAATAGGATCAAGCTATTATTTGACCTGAAGAGCTTGATCTCTCTACTGTTGTGCAGAGCTGTTGAAACATTACATTGAAACTAGTAAGGATATTTTTTTTTCTTCTACTACAGTTAATTTTGAACACTTTAATTTCAAGAATACTAGAATAGTTTCAGGAGGCAGGTAAATGGAGTTTTTTCTGTTGTGTGCAACGTTTTGTGCTCTTTATTGGTAGTTGAAAGGTGTGCTTACTGCATCATTGGACTAGCTAGAATGTAGCTGTAGTAGTATTTCTGTCATTTGAAGTCTTTACACCTGGATTGTTCTGGTTGGTTTTATTTTGGGGTGGGAAAGGATGTCCAGGTTCAAAGAAAGATATACTTTAGTTCGGACAAAGTTACTGTGTTATACAGGTGTTATCAGATGAGGGGCAATTATGAGTCCTAATGATCTCTCCATTCCACACTGTATTTGTAAGCGTAGTCCAAATCCAGTGTCAGAAAACTTTAATTGGATATTACAGCATACAAATGGAATTATAAGAAACACTATTATGCTCTAGATTATGCTCAAATTAAGTCAGTCCCTAAATTAATGCATGTGTTTAATCTTTGTGAAATTGCCATCATTCTAGGTATTAGAAACACCTCAACAAATACGTGAGAAAGATGTTGTATCTATATCCCTTGTATAATTGAAATTACTTTATTAGTAGCTTTTCAGTAAATGAATTTTGTTACAGCTTTTAGGGGAAAACATCCTAGGGGTTAAGTAAAGATTAAAATGAATATTTGGGTAATAGACATGATTAGACTGATTATAAAGGCTTTTATATTTATATAATTTATTCTTCCTAGTTTTTTATATACCTTGCTGTTCTAGAGCAGTGTTGATTTAGAGTCTTTCTGTATAATGTGGAACCCAGTACTTTCAATATTCCTGTCAACACTGACACGGCTGTTTCATTTTTCTACTACCCACTGATCTATCAAGACTTTGTCTAGCAAGGGCTGTGATATTTTAAGCTGCTAGATAGTAATGTTGTTACTTATTAAGTACTATTTCTGCTCTAATTGCTTCAGAATTTTTCAGAGACATTTGTTTGTCTCTTCTTTTTTAGGGAGAGGAAGTAATTTGGATATGTCTGGACCAAGAGAATACCATTAATAGCTGGAAATGTATAATTGAAAAGAGGAAGTCTGTTTTCTAGTGGTGTCTTGAATTTGATGTTATTTTTTTAAAGACAAGCAAATATGCTACGTTGTCACCTGAAAAAAGTTGAAACCTATTAAACTTCTAGTAGTTTCCAGCTTCACATTTGTGTTCCTTGCAGTATGGGAGAAGAACTGGCAGGACTACATGCCGTTATAATTAAATTGTTATACATAGAAACTAGAGAGGTGAAGCTTGTCTTACCTGTTTGAGGAGTATCTGTCAGCATATTTAAATGAAAATTTATTTTGAAACTGTATGTTTGTAATTATCAGCACATTCCTAAGTAGCATAACTAGTTTTTGATCAACTGGTGAAGGTATCTTCAAAACATCTAATAACATTCATTGCGTTGTAAACTCTGCATCTTTTGTATTTATTTGTGCTATTTTTATTTTTACAGGATTACAAAGCCATTGACGTTTGCTGACTGTGTTGGTGATGAGCTTCCTCTAGGATGGGAAACTGTTTACGATCAACAGATTGGAGTTTATTATATGGACCACATAAATCGTGAGTAGATGTGAGATTGTTTTGAGGAATCCTAGCAAGCTGGTATTAATTCTTGGCACTAATTTTGCTTCCAATACCATTTATACACCTTGCGTTCCAGTGAGAACATGTATGCAAGTGATATCTTGCAGAATATGTTTCCTTGTCTTCCCTATGGGGGCATAGTTGTAAAGAATTTCATTAATAAAGAATTTTACAACCTATGATTGAGTTATAGTGTATAAAAATATTTTGGTTTGCTTAGTCATACTGTGAAGTATTAGGAATTTTTTTGTTACTTTTTGTCATATGTCAGAAAGATTTTTGTGTTATACTCTTATATTTCCTATTTTTCCAGTCATCCATAGTTCACACTTCTATGTTGAAAACCCAAATACATTCTGAGAGAAATGTGCTGATTTTTAATCAGAACCACTATGAAATACAGTAATCTCATCCTTGCTTAAGCACTACCTGTATTATGCTTTAATACAGTACAAAATGCTGTCAAAAAGACAACAAATGTCCCTTTTGGAAGCTAATTCCGAATGCTTTCCCTTTTGGACTGTTGCTGAGCTTTGTATCATCACTGTGGCTCATTTACCAGTCCTACTTTTAAAAAAATGTCTTATCTTTTAGCTTTGTACTGCTGCTGCTGTTACTGTTGTGCTATCATTGAGCTTCTTATCGCCATTGAGTGAATGCTTCCAGTATTGTGGGAATTGGCGGTTGGTGGGGACTAAGAAAACAAGAAAGTAGTTATGTGGGCTGTCACAGTAATGGTAAATAGTAAAATCTGAAAAACCAACCTCTATACTATCTACTTGAAATCTAGTCAATTAAAAAATGGAAGTGTAGAAATAATTTTGGGCTTCCAGCCATCATTGGAATTACTTGTGTATTGTGGTTTCACAATTACTTGCTTTAAAAAACCCAAACAACAGAATAATAAATGTTCCCATGGTATTGTTTGACCTATACAGGTACTTATTTGTTGTGAAATTTAACAAAGATCATTAACTAAATGATAAACTTTAAACAGCTGTTAATACATTAATCACAAGGATAGACAAGAAAATTCAAAGGCAATAAATACAGACTGTTAGGTAATAACTTAAAATAACTCTGTGTTTAAAAAAGTGTTAGTTTAAGGGTTGCTGTCATGGTAACTTCAGTAATGTTGAAATTTAATAAAAAGTGAGGATTACATTGGAGTACAGTAATGGAGTGCACTTGCACCAAAGTATGTGCATGAATACATATGTTTAAAAAAAAATGAGGGTATTGCCAACTCTTTTTAATTTTTTTTTTTAAATTTGCAGGTGGTTTGAGAGTCCCTACAGAAAATGAGTAGAACATGAACCCTTATTGAAATGCTGTGCCTTAAAAAAGCTAACGATAGGCCTCTGATAGGAATAACAATCCCCATCACATGCAAAAAAAAAGGGCTCCCTTTTGCTTTTTGAATTTTGTTATTAACAACTTTACCACAGACTTTAAGTTTGAATTTACATAAGGGATATTAATCATTGTAGGCATGTCAGATCTGGCTTGCATTTTTTCTGTACAATTGAGAGCAAAACTTGTAGAAGATAGTCTTTGCAAAGAGCAGTTGAGTTCCCAAATGATCAGTGGGTAGACAGAAGGAAAAGATGAATATTAATGGGTCTGGAAAAGTAAAGCTAATCATATTAGGTATGAAATAAAGTTAATGTATGAACAGAGTGGTAGAAGCTTCATGGGGACAGTGCTGAACTGAGTAAAAGAAATCATTCAACAATTAACAAGGTTGCAAAATTAGTCTCTTTCATGATAACTAATTACTTGCAGCCCACAGATATTATCCTAAATGGTAATTCAACCGTCACAGTAAAACGGGTTTGTCACCCTTAGGCTAATACAGTGCTTTCATATACCAGCAAGATTTATAATAAGAGGGAAGACAGAGTTGATATTATAGCTTGGTAATTATTATTCAAAAATTAGTAGGATACTTGATCCAATTTTTAACTGTGGACAACAAAGGTACCAATCAAGACTGCATTAACTGCCTTTGTAGAAGTGAGAACTAATGAGTAGATAATCATGTGCATCATGAGAGTGGTGTCAGGCAAGTAAGTGGCAGAGATGGTGTGGGAGCTGAAGAAATGAGTATGTCTAAACCACTTGGAATGGCAGCTTTGGGAGAAAACATTTGGACTGCCTTTTGTGGCTGACTGGGTTAAATGCTTTATGCAGCATTGGAGTTCTGTGTTAATTGACAAAACAGTTAGAAGTGCTTCTGTGTCAAGAAATCCTGTGAGGAAATGCAAGGGATATTTCAAAGAGAGTCTTTCTACACTTACGCTTACCAGGGACCTCTCATGCTTTGTGTACTCTCTCAAGCTTTTTGCCCTTGTACCTTTTAAAAGAAAACAGCAATACATCTGATTTTTTTTCTGAGTCTCTTGCTATGTTTGTTTACCCAGGAAGCAAGAAAAAGATTTCTAGGCAATAGTTTTCCATTTAAATTGAAAAAAAAAAAAAAACCAAACCAGGAACAGAAGAATCTTCTGTAAATCTCTATGGTGCTTCCAACCCTGATCTCCATCTTGTTCTGTAAATTCAGTACTTTGTTGACACCCTTACTAAGCTGCTCTTGGCTGTTGTCCAACCATTGCTTAAAAACCTTGGCGGTTGCCAACCACAGAATTCCTTTCCCTCCTCCTCAGAGTCTTGGGAGCCTTTGAAGTCTCCTCTAAGCAGTTGGGCATTCCCCAGTGAGGGAGTAATATATTCTCTGCATTTGTCTGGGACTGTTCTTGAGTTACTATGGTGTTTTTTTTAATTGGTTGTGAAGAAATGAAGGAAGTTAATTTTATCATACAATATAGCTTTAGTCTTGTTATGTGGCAAACTTGTTTAGAAATCCAGGGCAAAGTTTCATAAACCAGAAATAAGCAGAGCTTCCCATGCACTAAAGAAGTTTTCTACCTCAGATGAATGCTGCTGGCTTTTCAGAAGGCTTCTGAAATAATTCTGTAAGGTATGCAGTGCCCTGAAGTATAGGACCTCAGAAGCTTAACGTGTAATAGAACATAACACCTTAGCCTGGGCTGTTTCTTGAGATTAGGGCTAATAATTTCCCATTCCAAGAGAAAAGCTGAATCCTAGTCAGCCTGTCTGTTTTATAAATATTTACTAATTTCTCATCGTTTCCATGGGGGATTAGTAGTTTTAGGAACATTAAAATTTGCACAGATTTCAGGGGTACTTACGGACAGATAAGGTAGCAGTGGAAATTGAAATGCCCTCAGTGAAGGGTGGGCAACAGTCAGAACTCTATTTTCTTCTGCTTGGTCTCCATGTAAAGAACGATTTATGGCAACTCAGCAAGCCAAAGCACATCCTGTCCTTGGCTGAGGAGATACTTTGGGGTCACTGAAGCCAGAAGGGAATCAAAGCGGTCCCTGGGAAGTGGGGAGAAATTGCAGAACTCTAGGCAATATCTTTATACTGTTTCAATGTGAGGAGTTGCAGGGACAGAAAAGGTACAGCTGTTAAGAGAAAAGGTTATTTGGAAACCTAATCTACAAATCTGTTGGAAGCACTGCTCTTTGATGAGCTTTCTGTTTTTGTTTATATACTTTTCAATGGCTCTCAAATGGTAGAGCTGCTAGCATGACCTTGACACCATTAGAGTTCGTAATCTGTTGGGCTCAATCTTCTACAGTTTTGTATTTCGTCACTGGCACCAGTATACTGAATTATGTACTCAGGATTAATGCAAAACATAACTGGCTTTCATCTCTTGTAAGAAACCAAGTTTGGAAAACATTCTAGGTGCTTAGCTCCTGTGCTGCAGGTTTTGCCACTACTTTGAACACTGACATTGTGTTTGCAGCAGCTTCTTACTGGTAGAGAGCTTCAATCATCAGAAATTAACATTACATTTAAACACAAGGATTTACATGGACATCTTCATGTAAGACATATTTGTTGGCTGACAAACCCACCCAAATGAACCAATAATTTTTTTAGAATTTTAATGTGTGTCATCCTCAAATACCTTTGCAACTGAAAAGAGGTTGTTCTGCAGTAATAACTTTAAAAATCCATAGATATGGGAAAGATAATTTTTTGTGGAAAGTTGGTTTTGGTTTGTTTTTAAATAAAAACTGTTCTAAACCCTGGCAAGGAAAAACATCAGACTACTGTTTCTTAAGACGAAAAAGAAGATAATTGATTTAAAAGGTTTATGGATTCAAGACTAAGATGCTGACTTCTCTGTTGAATTACCTCATTAGTCTTAACTATGTAGGGGTAGCCTCTGTCCTTTTAAGGTGTTATACTTGCAAAGTTGTATGCAGTATCACAAGATTTTTCCAGCTATTTATAGACTTATGGGTTATGCATTGAGATACCTTTCACTTTTTCTTGTGGTTCTGGGTTTTTAGGTAGTTCTTGGAATTTTCAAGTTGGCTGTGAAGGACGTTTAGAGCCAAATTACTGTTTTCTTTTGGTTTGCACTGGTTTGTAAAGAAAAGAATAACATTTAAATGCCTTTTATATTTGAAAAGGCTTTTCCTGTTTTTTCACTCTGCATCCTTCCTCTCATCCTGGCTGGAGTGATTTTGGGTACTGTAGTGTCAGGTGTGCTGGTTGAGAATGGACATTAACAAAAATAATTTGGACTTGTTAGCAGAAAGTGTCATATAACTTTATTTTAATACTTTTACTTTTTCCTCCTTAGAGCTCACACAAATTGAGGACCCACGGGAACAATGGAGAAGGGAGCAAGAACGCATGCTAAAGGAATATTTAATAGTTGCCCAGGAGGCACTCAATGCCAAGAAGGAGATTTACCAAATAAAGCAGCAGCGATTTGAACTAGCCCAAGAAGAATATCAACAGTTGCACAAAATGTGTGAGGATGACAGCCGTTCCTATGCCAGCTGTGAGTTTACTATCTTTTCTTCATTTTACCCACCTGCCCTCACAAGATGTGTAAGAAATAGCATGAAGTATTTCCATCACCTGATTCTTCTCTGAATCAAGGTCATGACTACAGGAGTGAAGTCCTGTGCTTTGACTCTGCAATTCAATGTCTTCAATTTCCTGTTAGATCTATTACAATAGAGATTTAACATTTAATAGGGATAAATGTTAACATTAAAAAGGGATGTAACATTAAACAGGCATATATCCCAGCTGGCATTTCTACCCATCTTGGACCCAGCTGTAGTAGGCTCCAAGTAGCTGATGCTTCTTGCAAGGCAACAAAGACAGGGCTGAATGTTGCTGGATCAGCCACCTACCTATGCTCCTAAACTCAAAGATTATTTTCCACTTAACATGGGAGGGAGCCATCACCTTAGGGGAAACCTTCTGTGGACCCATAGTCTGTTTAACAAATTTATAAAGAGTTAGGGACAAGCTGTTGTGTTCAAGAGTACCTCTGACGATGAACTAGGAAACAATATTTCATTAGTTCACCTCTTTGTTGAATGCCAGCCTGTGATCCTGATATTGGTGATACAGAGCTTTCATTTCCTGCCCTTTTCATTCTTTGGCTGTCTCTGGTAGCTTGAAGTAGATGATACACTTTCTCTGAATTCTGAAGATGTTGCACCACTGTCATGGCCGTTGGTTGGTGCAGTAAGAAAAGGTGTCTTTGTCAAAGAGTCAACTGGACTAGTTCAAAGAAGTGTATCAAATGGATGTACCCAAGAGCCATGTGGAAATATAGTGGAGTTTTACTGTGCTGGTAGCTTTTCAATGGCCATACAGTTGTCGTTTTAACTGCAGGTTTGCTGTTAAATGCCAAGGATTTAATAAGAATGGGAAGCTCTGCTTTAGCCTTTTCTGAAAATGTTCAAGAAATCTGAATGTGGAAGGGGACTTAGAGCAGATGTCTGGATAGAAGTGTTTAGCTACTGATTCAGTGATATTTATTAATCCAAGGTAATTCATACATATGCCAAAATCTTGAATAAAAGATGTTTTCTAGAGCTGAGGTGTCCCAGATGTTTGGACGAATTACTCTGTTACTGCTGAACCTAGGATTTTCATCTTTTTGTTTAGATTATATATATGTATTCTGTGATTTAGTTCTCAAACATAACTGAACAGTTGTGACTAGTCTTATTTCTCCCTCTGATGTTCAAGTTTCTGAAGAAGTAACAAGATATTTTTCTATTAAGGAAGAATTTTTTAAAAAGAACTATTGTTTAAAGTGTGTTTAACAACTATTTAAAGACTTGGAATAGAGTAAAAGGTAGTGTCATCAGTATTTTTTGAGATTATAAAATCTATATTGATGTTTATTACAAAACCTTTCTAGGAGCTTGGGTTTTTGTTTTTTTAAAATTTGCAATAGTTCTGTGGGATATTTTGTTGAATTACTTCAGGTGAATATACAGAAAAACTTTTGCTGAAGATGAAAATTTACTAGAAAAATATAACCTTTTAAATATTTTTGAAGCTCTTAGAAAAACAGATTATTTGAAACAGCAACAAAATATGACAGAAAATGACAAAATTGGGTGTTATCTGCAATGAAAGCAAATGCTATGTCAATTTACTTATGTTTCTCAATCTTCTGATAGTTTAGGGTTTTGTAGGTTTATCTGGAGTTGATAATGAATCTGTAAGAGCAATTAAATAAAACTATTTGCTTGTTTTAAGGTAGAAAAATATTTCAATTTTCTACAGATGTGTTAATATATTTTATATTGGTTTAAGGTCATATGCATCTGTTTTGAGAAAATGGAATGGGCTGATTACTCAGATGATTTTTTAAACATTTTTTTAAATATCCTTTTGAGGATTAATCATGCTGTCAAGTCAAGATTCCCAAAAACTTCTCCACTTGTTTTTCCTAATTTGACTCTTCCACTCCACTGTGGGATGCTTGCTTCTCCTTTTATTGTACAGAAATATTAGGCTTCTGATTCGAGTGCAATTACGTGACCGAAGTTGGATGCTTATATTGCGAATATCTTTGCCTCCACCACCACTTGTTTCAAGTTGTTGCATTAAAAGAACTAAAACCTCACAAATTGTTTTCCTCTACTTTGCTTGTGGATGCTGCGATTGACTCAGTGTCGTGTGCTTATTAGCAGGAGGTGGTGTGAGCTCAGAGGTTGTGGGTTGGCAGGGAGGTGCCCATGCAGCAGTTTTGTGACTCAATTGTGATCAGCACTGTTAGAAAAAAAAATCCATAGAAAATCCTGGATTTAGAGAATTAGTCCAGGCATGACTAC
>WEKY01057741.1:85153-98525 GCA_013390045.1 Picathartes gymnocephalus | reverse complement strand
TTTTTTTTTTTTCCAGGTCAGAATAAGTATTTCTTTCTCTATAGCAGACATCTTAGCACACCTTCAACATTTAGAGGCCAGTCCTGTGTTTGCTGAAGCCACTGATTTCTAGGTATGTAGAAGGGAGCCCTTCATGCCTGTCTTTGCCTTCTCTGCTCTGAATTTAACTCTTTAAACACAGCGCTCAAACTTCACTCTGAGTTATCCAGCCACTATTTGCTCAAGGCACTTACCTCATCATCAAGGGATTTTACACCTCTCAGTCTAGGAATTTTTATGCCTCCAGCTCTTTGTTTGGAGGGAGGAAGCAGTGTTATCTCTGTATTGCGCAGGAATAGCCAGTGTACAGGGAGAGTAAATGACTTGCCCAACACTCCTCACGTGCTCAGTGACCAGGAAGATTGGAGTCTCTGTGACCGTCCCCATCCTTTACTGCTGTTCCACTCCATGCCCTGTACTTGTGGGAGTACATGCTGCGAGAAGGGGCCTTTGTACCTTGATAGAAGTGTGCTTTTTTTTCCCAGCAATATGAGAAACTGGCTTTCCAACGTACCCTTGTAAAGTACCATCATTCTAGCATATTGGATAATTTGGGTGATTTGCATTGAATGCTACTGTTGAGGAAAGAAAGTTAATCTGTTGTCATTGAGGATATTAGAGGATTGCACACATGTTGAGGGAAAAAAACCCACTAGTGTTAGATAATGAAGCCACCTGGTAGGAGAAGTATGAAACAGAATATTCATTTTTCTTCAATGGGAATAACAGATGACAAAAGTGAGGCTTTCTTCAGATTGTTTGTTTGCAGAAAATTCATATCCACTGAGGCTGTATGTTAAATTCACTCTCTGATGTTACTGTTTGCCGGATGCATGTGGCCACTAGAGTATGTTCTTATGATCTTACTATTTATTTACCTTGATACAAAACTCCAGTTACTGTCAGAGATGTTTCTTGTTAAATATGGTAAGATCTCTAGCTTCTAAGAGAGTGAATATGTATTCTTTACTCTGGGGCCACAATGAGCATGATGCTAAGGAATGAAAATACTGGGGACTTTGGTGCAAATTAATTAAGTATCTAAAGATAACAGTGTAATGAAAATAGTTTGCAGAAGTTTGGGCTTTAGAGACAGATGAAATTTGGAAGAGAAAATAATACAGTTCCATATTTGTCTTTCTGTTTAGGAAGGTTTTCCAAAGCATTGGTTTATCTTTTATATAAGTCTAGTGCTTAGTCTAGCTCTAGTAAAGTCTAGTGCTTCTAGAAGCTGAGGACCCATCTATTTTATTAGTGTTAATTCTTAATAATTTAACAAATGCTCAGAGTAGTTTCAGCTGTGGTCCCTGTAGGCACACCGAGTGCTTAGAAGCTTTATGTTGTAAAAGTGTCCAGCTTCTAGTTGTCTTTGTGATCTGAGGAAAAAATAAGGGAAACTGTAATATTAGAGGTGAAGAAATATAAATAGAAAGGTTCTTAGGGCAACAGTCATATAAGCCCAATTGTGGGGTGGACCTGACCACTTTGTGTCATTGTCTGCATGTGAGCCATTAAATCACATGCCTCAATAGTAGCCCAAGCTGAAAATCTTGCTGGCAACCCAGAGTGCCTTCCTTTAAATCCTGACTGCTAATGGCAAATTATTTCTGGGAGGACATTTTACTCTTGAAGCATGTTCTAGACTCCAGGAATTTCAGTGTCATACTGTCTCAAAAACTCTCAGTTGGCTTAAGACTAGTGACTGAAGGTGAGTAACTTGTGATCAAACACTGAGGTCAGCAGTAGCTGGAGTGATAGCAATATCTACATAATTTGTTTGATTTTTTATTTTTTTAAATTTGGTTGCTCAGAGAAGGTTCTGAGTATCCCAAATTCCAAACTCAGTTAATGTTGTGGTTTTAAGAAACCAGGACAGCAATAAACAAAGAAAGAATATTTAGAAGGAAGGATCAGTAAAAGAGAAATATAACTTTATCAAAAGTATTTTATCTAAGTGTCTTTGGATCAATTCCTCTTTATAACCAATTTCTTAAACAAAAGACATTAGCTTGATCTGCTGTATAGCATTTTCAGAGTCTCTATGGTGTTACACAGGCAATTCTTAATTTAAAATATTAAGGAGGCAGCTACTAGAACTGTAAAGTGGAGTGGAACTGGTAAGAGATAAAGCAGTTATACTAAAAGACATATTACTATTCTGAAAGCAAGTTATGAAAGGAAGGTCTCCTGAATGAGTTTTGGCACTGGATTTGGTTGAAGATTTTTCTTTAATGATGCTGGCATGAAAATTGGAGCATGCTTGCGTTGATAGGGAAAAATGAGATGCACTGGCAATACAGAGGCCTTAAAACTCCCATGGGAAAATGAAGACAACCCTGAGAAAGCAAGTGGAAGAAAGGGCATTAACTGCACTAGTGAAAAATGTAAAGCCACACTCATAAATATCCTATTTCCATTGAAAACTCATAATTTAGAAGTATGTAAGTAGGAGGGAGACTGGAATGTAGTACTTGCTATGAGATGATTGAAATATGTGAAGTATCTCCATAAACTGTGTTCTCAGATGAGAAAAAGATCTACCCTCTAAATATTCCCATGTGCTAGTACGAGCAAACAGTGTTTAAGAAGAGGAGTTTGGAGAGGGATTCTGAGGATACTCTGGGTTTGTCTCCTGTGGGAGTACAATTTGTTTAGCCTAGAAAAAAACAAGGCTGAAAGCAAATATTATTGTTCTAAAATCACAAGTAAAAGTTAGGAAAATGAAGGTATGAAGTGAGAGTTATAAAAAATACCACCATGAAACAAACCTGGAAGAAGTTAATAATATGGGTTTAAATACCCAATGGAAGGTGAGTAGACACAGAATGCATTTAGTCTGAAAAGTAGAAGATGGTTCCTAGGCATGGAAAAGGCTGCTTCCCTGAAGCAGCTTTAGCAAGAACAGGATGTTCTTTCTTGGCTCTGTGCCTGCTTCAAGGCCCCCAATATCACCTTTAAGGATGAAATTCCTATGTCCATATATCCCAAACTTTGAAAACAGTGTAGTGCTTTCAGGTTTTTTAGCTAAAAAGCTAATAAATGGCTAAGTCCGACTCCATCTGGTTATTGCAGGTGTCTTGAATCCTTCTTCTGCAATGATGTAATCCAGAATGATGACATTTATGTTCATGAGTGGTCTAGTCTTTTTTTGGCTATTGGCTATTTTATGGTCATTTTATGGTCATTTATGGTCCCATGGCTGCGTCAACTGTTCCTGTTACCACTACTGGTTTTAAAGCTGCATTTTTTACTATAAAGTTGTATGAAGATTTTTGAGATGGTGCTTTTTATTCCTTTCAAAAAAAGTCCAAGAAAGTAGGAAGATTTGCAATGGGCAATATAATTTCATTCATCTTTTCAACAGTGCTCTTTTTTTCTTTTTCTTTTTTTTTTTTCTCCTGGTCTCATGTTATCTTACTCAGCATCTTTCTTAAATGTCTGGTGGAGTTTGTGTGACAACTGGACCTCAAGAAACATGCTGTTGCACATCATCTTTATACCAGAGGCAACTGACTTCCTCTCCAGCTTTCTGCCTTGCCTGGGAAAGATCAGTACCTGGATGAAGGCCAGTTGGCTGTAACTGAACCCCTTCCACAAGAGATAAAAATGCCCGGGAATTCTTCCATCCACAGAGCAAAAAAAGCAAGATTTGCTGGCATTCCCACAATCAGCCAAGCTGCCATTAGTGAGTGGACAGAGAGAAGTTCTTACATTTAGTGCAAGAGTGATAGTTTCCTGGATAATGTGGTGATAAACACAGCATTGATACCTAGAGCTGGAATTTCTGTAAAGCACGTCATTCTGGCTTCTACCTATACAGACAATGGGAGAAGCTGTGTAGATTTCAGTGGAAGCAGAGATTGAGTAAGTTCTGAGTTATTTTGAAAAATTTCAGGTCAAGGTTGAAACACTGAGATTTTGTTCAAAATTTTTTTCCTAGGTTTTCAAAGAGTAGAAAAAGCTTTGTTTTAAGTGGTGAGTAAAATAGTTCTGTAAGGTGACAGGTAAGAAAAATACCAAATTGTTGCTAATAATAATTAAAGCAGTTGCTAAGCTTTGTTGATTTATTTTGTTAGCCTGAGCTATATTTATGCATTTGTTTTATTTATCACAGAATATTGTAATAACAATATCAAAAGAATTTACAGTGGAGTGTGCTAGTTTACTTTCATCAAAAAAAGTTACAGCAGATGCTTTGAATTTACTGCAGATGGTGGCAAATATTTGCCTTATTATGAGGTTACAGTAGTGGAGTGTCATGGCTGTTATTTAGTAAATCAGCTCATGATTCAGGTGGTAATATCTATTAGCTGTGGCTGGCAAGGCTCAAGTGAAATAGGAAATAAACCAAATAGTCAGTTCTTGCTCTTGGAGCAAATGTTTTTTCTTTGGAGAAACAAGATTTTTATTTTTTTTGTTAACTCTCTCATATCCCCCTTTCCTACTTGATTGTGAGAATTCCTGTAGCCCTGCAGGGTTCCCACCTGCCCAGAAGCAAGGCCTCAGCATGAGCAGGACTGCTGAAGTGCCCTCATTGGGGTCCCCCATCACAGGGGTTGAAGGGGTGATGTTTTACAAGGGCCTTGCTGAACCCAGTGCTGCCTTCTGCTCCCGACTGCCATCTGTATGGGTTTGTCCAGGGCAGGAGCACTGAGCCTGCTCGAGAGGCTGGGCAACATGGCGTATTTTTTTTCCTCAGGAGCTCAGTAGAGCCGAACTTTCCTCTTGAGCAGTAGTCTGAGGTGGGGGATGCAGGCACCTACACGAGAGCTTGATATAAACGGATTTGACATAGACGTGCAGGGACATGACCTTGTTCCCTGGCATCAAGGAGGTGATGGGTTTGTATAGTCTCAGAAGAAATTGCATTTTTTTTGCCAGTGTCTCAAGTACACCATCAGGCCTTAATGGTTAACATCACCGGGAGCATCCACCACACCCCATTCCCATGTATGTTATTTAAGCTCTGTCCCTGCCTGAGCTGAGCTTTGTTAAAGGAGCTTTAATCTCCAGTTCAGCTGCAGCTGTGCCCCTCTCTGGCTGTGAACACTGCTTGATCTGGGAGCTCACGTGCTCTCTTGGGCCTATCTTGACACCATGGGTGTTCCTGGTGACCCTTGGGCTGTGTCTGACGTGATTGCCCTCACCAGGTCTGGTCCTGGCTCTGACTTGTGCTCTCAGCCTGATCTTGGTCCTGCCTCCTCTCCCTGAGCTTGGAGATGACCGTGGATGACATCCTGAGACTGCCTTATCCACCTTGCCAAGATGTGCGGCTGAGATTTTGCTGGTAAGGCCTCAGCCATGGGATTCCCCTCAGGTCCTGGCTCCCTGTCCCTCAGGGAGAAGCTGGTCCATGTGGTGCTCTGGTGTGGGCCTCACTAGTCCTGCTTGTTAAAAATATCAGGTATATCTGAGCCCTTCTGTGTCCTTGGAGTGAGCATAAAATTAGAAATATTAATGGGATGGTTCACATGTTTTCCTCTATCTTTTTTTTTTTTTTTTTTTTCCCCTCCCAAGAAATGTGGGAGGAAGCCAAACGTGAAGAAAGTTGCCTTTATTCTGTCTTATCAGCAGTGGTGTTGCACCTGGTGGTGAGCTTACCCACATGAAAGGACACTGCTGCATCCTGTGTGAAGTGACGTGAGTGCCAATATATGAGGTAATTCTGAGCAAATTGGGAGCAGGAAGCATAGCCCCTCTCCTCAGATATCTCACTCCCTGGGCAGACTCTAGAGGTTTGAACAGCTCAGATAAGTAACTAAAGTTTTTCATGCTTTATCCCAGCTGGTTGGAACATAAAAATCTCTTGAGAGTACAGAAGGCATAAAAGATGTACTTGATGTCATTGAGTTTGTTCCTTGAAAGATGGGATGGAAGGTGAGAGATACATCCACACAGCCCAAGGATGAACAAATATTTGCTCCTTATAGAGCTTGATGTCTGTTGAAAATCACAAAATCTTTTAATTCAGACACTTCAACAGGGTAAAAATTGTCTTATTTTGCCAGTTTGATTTTATGTGTGAGATAACTAATAATTTTTGGTGCGCCAGAATAGGTGTTAGAAAACAGAGAGCATAAGAGTGGACTAAAATATTTGGGATAAGATCAGAGAAACTAGTCCTACTTTAAATTAATAACTGCATAATTTGAAATGTTGGAGCACTCGCAGCCATTAACTGAGCTCCTTTTGGGAGTAAGGCAGTGTGTAAGAGTTAATCCAGTTCCGTGAAAGGTAATCTTGTTATGACTTAATGCTAGCAATTTCTAGGTTAATGGATATCCACGAGGAATTGTCCAATGTTTATGCCATGTAATGCATGTCTACATTATGGAGGGAGTGGGATTCACTAGTCTTGCATATTTTTTACTAAAACAATTTCCATTAAAAAAATGTATACTTTAGAGAGTTTTAATTATGTTAATTATCACATATTTTGTTAATAACATTTTCTTTTGAAGATGCCCATTAGAGGTTTTAGTGTTAATTTACTAGAAAATCAAATGAGAACGCTGTTTGAAATTTCCTTTTAAATTAACTTTACTTACTTTTATGTCCTAATTAAGTGGAGATAATAGTATTGATGGAAATATTACAGAACTAGGAGTTAGTGCTCAGATATTTTACTTAATACAAAGACTTTAATCTTAGTGTAATGTATCTTTTGTCCTAATCAACCTATAGCCTTTGCATTTAATTTACTGATGTGTTTTGATCAAAAGACCTAAATAGGAACATTGATGCAAAGTGAAAGTATCCTAACAGACAGCCCTCTGATACTGTTGAACTCCTTCTGAGTAATCGGTTCCCCCCACAGCAGCTGTAATCTCTACTGGAAAAAGTGTTGAGGGTTTTTTAGTATTTCAGCATTACCTCATCACGTATTAGGTAATACACAGTGATCCCACTTAAAACAAACTTTCCGTAGTGTTTGCAAATCAGTCTAGGATGTGTAATTCCCTTCAAGTTTGACTGCTCTACTGCCTGGTCCCACAAAAACCATGGAATTTGCCTATTGCATAGATCTTTACATTGATGCAGAGATATGTTGTATTGATACGGCTGTTTCTCTGCAGTAAAAGGGATGATATTTCTATGTATCATGGGTTTTATATCAATAGAACTGCAATAATAATAGGATACACTGGAAAAATAAGTTAAAAGCCCCTACTATCTAAGCAGTTATATTCCTGCAGTATTGGTGTGGGGGTCAGACCTCCGGGGAAGCTCTAATGCAGCTGAGTGAAATAGCAGTTTTGCCCTGATACAAGGGAATCAGGCTTTCCTGCATGTCCTAACCCAGCCTGAAGGGACTCGGCAGGGTCTTGTGAGGTTTTTCACATGCTTCAGTACGAAATGGAGAGGCAGCAGTGGTGGATGCCTGCTTAGCACATTCGCACTCACACTTGGGGGATGCCCAGCAGGAGAATTCCACCGGTTTTTGTGAAGTTCATGCTTCCTGTATCATGAACACTGATGGCATCTGTTCATTGACTTCTACCTCTATGTTCACTCACAAAAGAGCCATTCTGCAATGCTTGGTCTTCAAGTAATTTGTTCCTCTGAAGTCCATGCCTGACAGTCTTATAAAGGGGTGGAATTGATCTGAACCCCTGGAAAACCCATCCCATGTTTCCTGTTCTGCATGTATTGCTACGTTTTTGCCATTGCAGGAAAACTTGTGTTCTGATGGGCTTGTGGCTTGCAAAGCTGGTGCACCCTGTGATGTCCATGGCAAGCTGAAGAAGATCCAACCAGACCAATATGATGGATTGGTGACTGAAGGGGGACACTTGTAAAAGCAGTGCAAGCTATGTAAACCAAATATCCAATTTGATCAGAAGGGGTAATTTGAGCAACTTTTAAATAGTTAGCTTTTATGGTCAATTGGGTACTGCCACATTACTAGTAATAAGCCATAAATCTTTTTGGTATAATATGAAATAATTTTTTAAGACTCTCAGACTGAATTTTCAGGTAAAGAGGAGAAATTGAAATTTATAATCCATACCCCTTTTTTGTGTAAGTGTTATTAATAAATTAGCAAGAAAGAGGCAGCAGACGGAATGAATTGTTGTAGTTCATTAATTTTATGATGGCTTTCTTTGCATGAGCCAATTACGACTGTCATTGTATCTCTAAACTGCAGTGGTGCCCAAAGGAAAGGGCACACAGACAGGGACAAATCATTGAGCGGATTTTCTGCTTTCTGAGGTTGCCAGAGAAAATTCAGTGTCAGTTCTTACTAACAGTTTTGGTGGAGATATTAGGCCCCAAAAGCTGTTGCAAATGTGGTTCTTAATCCTACCTTCAAAGTCTAGGTGAAGAGATGATTAGTCTTGCTGGATGTGCACAAAACTGGAATCTTCTGTCTGAAAAAATTATCAATTCATGATGATAATGACAGTTTCTGAATTTCATCTTGGTGTGCCTTCACGTTCTCAGGATGTGTTCAGGAATGCTTTCCAATGATGCCAGGCTGCAATTTGCAGAGACAAGCACCTGTGTGGTTAAGGACAATAGGAAGGAAAATTATTCTTGTGGTGCCTGTGTCTCAGGAAAGCTTCCTTTATATACGGTATTGTGACCTCTTTAATTAGAAAACACTCTGCTGTCTCCTGAGCCCCTCTGTGGTAATACACTGATAAAGTTTCATGTGGAATATGGGTTGATTTGCTTTACTTTCAGAGCTCGTATTCTCAACTTGAAGATAGTGGTTGTTTTTCTGTCAGATGTATGCTTCGCTTAATGACTGTAGTTTATTACCCAGTGGGTCATATCCTGTATATATTTTAAGAGCAAACACCTCTGAGATTGTGACTTGGTGGAAGGAGGTGACATGTGTCATTGCTGTTGTTTTCACTACAGCCTTGTGGAAAAACTAATTACCTTTTCATCTTGGTAAAATCAGAGGTCAGTTTACCACTACTATATCACAACATGACAGGGAACATGGGTAATTAGGTAGGCTGTGTAACCTGGATATTCCATGGATCTCATTACATCTTATTTAGAAAGGCTATAATTTGATTGGTGGAAAATTAAGGCATCTCCTCATGGGTCATTTTATCTTTCTGCAATAATAATTCTTGGCTTGATTAAAAATTGATCCAGTGTCTTAAAGTGAATTTATTATTGCTGCAATCTATCACCCACAGACAGATAATCTGGTTCCCATCTTTATCTGATTTGAAAAATCTGTCACTTATTATGTGTTGTTTTTTTCCCAATCATTTAAATTGATGGTTTGCTGAGGCAAGGCATGCTACCATAGGCTTCTTGGAGAAAGCATGTACGAGACTTTCAGCCAGTATTTTTTACTGCAAGGAATCTGATATTGTGTCAAGTATCGACTGGAATTGTGTTGTGGCATCATTTTCTCTGGGAAAAAAAAAATCAAGCAGAAATTTTGGATGCAGAGCAATAAGGACAGACAAGTCATACTGCTGGAGAAGATGAT
This sequence comes from Picathartes gymnocephalus, assembly GCA_013390045.1. NCBI lineage: Eukaryota > Metazoa > Chordata > Aves > Passeriformes > Picathartidae > Picathartes > Picathartes gymnocephalus. The sequence goes on along the minus strand of WEKY01057741.1, from coordinate 89,026 downwards.
CTGTGTTCCAACTGTCTGGGTGAATTCCTGGCATGTGTGATGCAGCTCCTGCTGGAAGCAGATCTGAAATTGGTCTGGCTATGAGGCTGATCCCAACCTGCTGGCCTTAGGGAGTCCTGAAACCACCTTAGCCATGGAGCTGTGTGCTCAAAACCTGACCTGTTCAGATAAAAAACCAGAAAAAGCAAAGGTTAGATCCATGAGCGGTCTCACAGGAATCACAGTTTTAGGAAATATTTTTCCCTCCATTTTATGCTTGAGCTTTGATGGATCTTCCTCAGGCTTCAGTTTTCATCTAATTTGTTCATGTAAAAGCAGAATGGAACATTCTGATCAGGGAAGAGTGATCTCCAAATGATTTAAAAAACATCCTAGTTGAAGAAATGTTGCAGTAAGCATTGCACTAAGAATACTGAAAGGATTTGACACATGCTCATCTCTAGAAAGAACATTTATAAACCAGATGTAGTTGTTGGAAAAACACTATTTGTGGTGTAAGCATTAGAGAATCCCCATGATTTTTAGGCATTCTAACACACTTTCTTTCCAGTTTTCCAAAATATTTTAAAAAACATTTTTTCCTGTCCAGAACCCTAGCAGATCCAGTGTACCTATACCTGTGCTCGTGAGAGAACACTGGCGACTATTACATATAGTCCAATTCCTGAAACTACCCTGAAGAAAAAGGATGAAAGAAGATTGTACAGCCAGCTGGTAAAGAGGTGAGTGTGTGAGAGAAGAAATGATTATTAACAGTTCTGATGTATGCCTCTAGACTGAGGTGAAAATGCAAAAAAATAGAGGCACACAGTTTTTGGTTGAATTTCTTGAAGTAGAGTAGAGTGTGGGGCAGGTATTTCTCTCAGCCAATTTCCTATTATTTAAAATATGATGGCTCTTATCAGATAAAGAAATGGAATTCAGGTCTGGAAGTTTGCATAGTTTGAAATAGAAGATCGTCTATAAATTTAGGCTCACAAATAGTAGAAAATAATTGATGTAATAAACCTTTGATTATGGAAGAGAAGCTGGCTGACATTCTATCCTTTGGGTAGTCAATGGGAATTTTGCTGCTGACTTTTGTAAGTAAGGCTGAAATTTCACTTTGTGCATATTGTAAAATATGTCCTTTCTAGCCTAGAATAGGTTGCCAGACCCATCCAATCAGTGTAACCCAGGACTGATAGTCTAAAATGTATTTTTTTTTTTTAAGTAAGAACTTTAAATGGCATATGCAAAATTGAATCAGTTCTGTAATGCTGAATGAGCAGTTGGCTCCCTTTCCCAGCCTGCAAAGGATGTGTGTAACCTGTGTGATTCTGGATACTAATCAGAACAAGAGGTGATATGCTCAGAAGTGGGGGAAAATAACCTTTGTAAATTAAACTTTCCTGCTTAGGGCCACTTACTGCATTTGTTCAGTCTTGGTGTCCTGTTTCAGTTTGGGAAAGGGCCTGCTCAGAAATGTGTTCTTCGTGACCTGTACTGATGTATTGTGAGGTCCCATAATCCAGAGATGTGCAATCTTTGGAAGGGAACTGTGACAGGTTGTGCTTTTCTCTGTTTTGAGATGAAGCTTGAAATTGGGACCCCAGGGCAGGCCAGGAGATGGTCTTTACCGAGAAGCATTTTGCTGTACCCTGGGCCTCACAGCAGTGTCTTGCCTTTGGGGAAAGCATCAGCTCCTGGAATTCAGATGTGGGAGCCTCGGGGTGGTCAGAGCTGCCTCTCCACAGTGTTCATTTTGCACTAATCCTGCTCACAGCTCTGGGCTTTTTCATGCAGTGTTTGAGGTCTGCCTCCAACAAGCACCAAGCTGCTGACCTTTGGCTCAGGTAATGACTGATAGCAAGGGAGAAGGTTGTCTGAAGAAGGGGCTTCCAGTTGCATGATCCCTCATTGATTGGCTCTTGTCATGCCTCCTAAGTCACTGTTGATATGATCTTTCAGCTGTTAATACTTTCCCCAGAGACTGTGCGTTCATTGCTTATTGCTTGTCCATATTCCCTGTAATTAGACCTGACTACAGGATTGGAATGCAGATAAAAGCAATAAGGTGTTACTTTTTCTGCGCCACGTTACCAGCAATATGTGAAAAGCCATCCAGATGGGTGAAGCTGTGTGTCATCTTCAAACAGGAGAGATCAAGCTGGTAGATGTGGGGTGGATTTCCCCTCTTGTGTTTCACTGAGGGTAGCAATAATAGCTGCTGTTTGTTTGGTCTCCTTAAACCCAAATTTCAGCCTAAGCTAGACTTAAATATCATAATTAAACAAGATGTTTCTAGAAGCAGACGATTCTTACATATACTAATAGATTTGTATTTGGGCTGAATGTCCCCAGTGCCTAAAAAGTCCTGATGTTATTTAAATATGGATTTAGTATCTCCACCCAGGAAGTAACACCAACAGAAAATAGGGTCAACAGCATAGTAGCAGTAAGGATAAATAAGTAAGACAGAACTGTATAAAAAAATACCCTCCGTTAGGTTTTAGTGTCCAAATCAACATTACATTCTGTAATTGGTGTTGCAAGATCAGGCCATAGTTCTGTGCCTCCTATTTAATTATTAATGAATTTTTCTGCTGGCAACTTATTATAGAAGGAGTTTTTGTACTTCATACCATTTGGGCTGAATTTGGATTTTTCTGACACTTAATGCAAGTGTGTGTCTGTAGCTAAGGATTCTTGTGCCAACACCTGAGATTCCCAAGGCAGAACTGACATGCTTAAAGGCTTTTCGCAGTTACCTCTTGCCCTGCAGGCTGCCCAGGGCCTTGTTCCCATGGACTTGCAACCTGGGCTTAGGGTGCTGCAGAGGACTTCTGCTTGTGGTGTTTAAAAATATGTTTTACATTAGAAATCACAAAATCACATTTTGTTCAATACAAACTTTCATATGAGATTGTCTTAGAATTTTTTCCTTGGTAAGGTCATGCTGGCTTTAATTTTCCTGTTGTGTAAAAATGCCTGTGCTCATTCTCAAGCAAATGTACAGAGTGCAGGCTTGCCTTATGGGTGTGGGCAATTGGAAAGTCAAAGGGCTTTGGTGGAACACTGCTGTGCCCACATTCTCCTGAGCACAGCATCAGTTACTCAGCTCCCTAAATTCACCTGCAGGCTTTTGGGCAATTGCTTTAGCAGTCTGTAGGTCTGTATTTTCACTTTCCTCCTCCCTATCTTGTGATTTCCTCACTAAAGGTATACCCAAGGGCATCCATCTTTGGTCTTGTCTAATTAGATGAGCCTTCTCAATCATTGTTGAGTCACTTGTCCTGTCCATTTCTTCTCACAAGTGACAAACAAGGCAAGGTTCATGCTATATTCACCACCAGCAGTGATACCAATGAAGAAGGGAGAGAGGAAAATGGTTTACAGGGTATTAACAAAAATGGTAGCACTGAACACGGTTATATCTGAAACCAAATGGCTCTTTCCCCCTACCCTTCCCTTTATTTATAAATTCTCTTCTTTGCCTTTATTTATAACTGTTTTCCACGTGTGAGAACTAATTACCACATTGTGTAGGTTCATTTACTCATCCCACATATAAAAAGTGTTTCCAGCGCTCAGAAAGTACCACACTGCAGTAAAATCCAGTAATCCATACAAACAAAATAATCCAAGCACAGACACACTGTGTGTCAGAGGCTGTGTATGCTACCAGCTCTCCTGCCAGAGCAGATGCATTTCCTTTGGGGCATTGGCAAAGTTAAGATTTCCATGAAATATTGAATACTGGGAGAAGCATCAACTAATTTGAAGTGAAATGAAGTTAATGCTGGTTATCACAAGTTATCTAATATACCATGCATGAGGGGCTTTTTGTTTGTTTGTTTGCTTCTGTGGTGTCTTTTTTTTTCTTTTTTTTTT
>WEKY01057741.1:58443-85123 GCA_013390045.1 Picathartes gymnocephalus | reverse complement strand
TCATTTTGGAGGGAGGCAGGGAGGAGAGAAAAGAAAGGGAAGACTTCGTTAATTAGAAAATGAATCTTGGGAATTTCTGACCTGTAATTTCACATGAACAAATAGTGATTTTTTTGAGGAACAGCTATTATAACCCCTATAAAACCAACCTGAGATACCAAAATAATACCTGCTGGATCAGCAGCTGTTCTGAGGAGTCTGATACACAAAAGGAAAAGCTCTGCATCTTCAGCCCCTTGGAAGCATCTCTTCAGCACAGTACACCATCTGATGTGTCTTGCTATGATCCTTTGAAGCCTTTGTAGGTGTTTTCTGGGATCCTTCTGGGATGCATATAAACTAGTAAACAGTGATTTTGTGTAAATATACCTTCTTTCCAAGTGTTATATGGGACAGAAGATGTTCTTGGTGGAAAGACATTCAATGTGTGCATATTTGTTGTGGGTTTTTTGCTTTCCCAGTTGGTTCTTCAAAAATAATTTTGTTGTGAAAAAATAAGTCAAACAGGAGTGCAAGGTGTTAGGATGTAGCAGGCAGCTGGGCTATGCAGGAGGCATGAATGGGGTTCAAAATCTCTCTCCTTGTCAGTTTAAGCCCTTCCTCTTCTATGACATTTGCCTATAGTAAATTAATAAAAATCTGTCGGTACCTCAGAAAGTGTACCTCAACTCTGTAGCAGAAGTGGAAAACTGTATGAAAAAGATGTTGGAAGGGAATTCTGTTGATCACCTGGTCTGACCTCCTGCTGAAAACCCTTTTCAGGACCCTGTCAAACTTGACTGTTTCCACCAAGGGAGATTCCACCACCTCTCTGGGCAACCATATTTCAATGTGTAGCTGTTCTCATGGTGAACAATCCATATGTACTAACAGAAAATTTTCCCTGGAGCAACTTCATTCTCTGCATAGAATTTGATGTGTTCTCTGTCACTGTGACTGAAGGGCCATTTTACAAACTCCTTAGATCTATTTGAAGAGGAGTTATAAATTAACACATGCATTGGAAATGCACATTTTTAATGAACATTCCGAAAATGTTTGAGAATGAAAATAGCCTTAACCATGATTTGAAATTATATCCAAGCCAGCAAAAAGGCTTATTCCTAAAGCATCCAAGTTCAGTTCCATTATGGATACAAGCTTTATTTACTAATCATGGCAATGATGAAATGATATTGCCTTCCATGTTACAAAGCTTTGATTCACCTGTTGATACCAATAGAAATATTAACACACTTTTATTGCTCTTCCTTCTTTAGCACAATGCAGACTCATTTTGTGTACATTTTCTCCTATCAAAGGCACCCCGACAGTTGTTAAATCTGTTCTTCTTTATTGCTTTGAGTTAAGAGACATAGGCAAAGATGAAAAGAATAGAAGGGAAAGTTGAGCATTCAGGGAGAGAAATGAAAACCATTCTGGGGAACAGAGGCTGCAGAATGGGAGACTCATGGGAGCAGGGAAGAGATTTGTCTGAGGGGACAGGCAATAAAAACATAAGAAAAGTGTGGGGAGTGGGGCAGAAAAAGAAATGGACAAAGGCTACTGTAAATTGATTCCTTGCCTTCCTGGAGATGTGCAATCCAAATGATTAACTACAAAATCTGTGATTTGATAGATCTGGTGCAATAGAAGAAAGATCACCTCCTACTAATGAAGGACTGCATCGTTTGATTAATCATTTCTTTTCCTTTGTAAGTGTTGATTTTTGTCTAAGTACATCACTACCAAACCTGGTGTTTGCAGTACTAGATCATTTTGGCTGTGTAACCCTTGCCACTGCAAGGTGCTGGAAAGCACGGTGTCTTGCTAGTCAGAATGTTCACTTTTGTCAGTACATTTCTGAAATTAATGTGATTGCATCAACTGTATGTGAACTGTTAGACCTGATTTTTAAATATGTCAGGAAGAAGTATTTCTCTAGAATTAGATGACATTTGATCAAAATACTGCAGGAGTAGCTTGGTAGAACTATTTATGTTCTAGGCCTTTTTATAAAGAGGATATGCTCCATTGTATGGTAGAAGGGCGACACACTAGGGTATTTTTGAATCTTGCAACAGCTGTCAGGATTTCTACCTTCCCTGAGATGTGAAGAAGAAAGTGTACTTCTGTTCTCCCTGGGGAGCAACGGATGACTACTCAGTTGGAGATGTGGTATTACTCTCCCCCTGATTTTCCCAAGGAAACTAGATATTTAATAATTGTCTTCATACAAGTACTGACTCTGGTTGATAGGAAAGAAATAGTTGCTTGACAGGAGCCCTACCTCAGAATGGTGCTTGAGCCCATGACTGAATTTCTGGGTTGGGTTTCACCTAAGTTTCCATTTAATGCTCATCACCAGCACAACTGAGCACCTCTCAGCAGTGTATTAAAGCACTTGTTCAGTATTTCTTCTTCAAGGAGAGAAGAGATGATAGGAAATACAGATGCAGAACCATGGGAGTGTCACTCATTTTTGGTTTGGGTTTCTTTTTGTTTGTTTAGGGAAAGCAGTGGAAATTCTCTTGCTTTTTGAGGCTGCTTATTTCCTGGGGAACACCTGAGAATGAGAGCCTTGTATTGATTGAAGAAAGTCTTGCTTGCACCAGAGACATTCTTAACTAAAGAAGTAATCTTTGATATTTTGTCCCACATAACTATTTTCTCATGTCCTGTGCTTCTAGTGCCCTGTACTCATAGCAGTGAGTGCCCTGGTGATAAGCACCATGACCCAGTCATTTGTGAGAGTAGCAAGGAGCAAGGCTGCTTGGATGGACTTTCCAGATCAGCATTTCCAACTCATGGCTGGAGTTTGGTGCACTGGTCTTTCCAATGTGTTTAAGGCATGATGTCTTTGCATTGCTATGAAATCAGTGTCTCAAATTTATTTGTAAAATCTTTATATTTGCTGTTTTGAAGAAGAGGATTTCATAGGAATAAATTTACCTGGATTGCTGGAGTCACGCAGCAGCTTGTATCCATAATGGAAATACAAAACAATTTTGGGCAATCTGATGCCCAACTTCCTGACCTTTGTCTTCAGCTTTATTTGTACTCAGTTTGTCATACCGTTGTAGTTTCCTATTCAAGCTATGATTTGAGTGACTCCCCTCCCCCAGCCTTAATGAAGATGTTTACCAGAGTCGCATCTGTCTGGTGTGACTTGCAGACTTTGTTTAGTGGAGGAAGGCCCAAGGCTGGCCTGCCAGAGGTGAGATAAATTGGGACTGAAATCCCCAGGGAGAGCCTGAGGTGTGAAAGCTGTTCTGCTATGACTAGCTCTCATCAGTAATGATAACCCCTCAATTTTGTGCCACCTAAATTCACCCAAAATTATATGCTAAATATAAATATTCATTTTATAAATATGCATGTTAATTAAATATACATTTATTTTAAATGCATGTGTTAATTATACATGTTACATCAGATCACAATTAAGTCAATAGAAATTGGAGATTTGCATATAATCATCCTTGTATACTAATCAGTTGCCAGACTAGAAAGCAGTTTTCTGCATCTAGACAGAATACAGACTTTGGTCCAGTGATCTGTTCAAAGATTGTGTAGCAATGTCAGTTCTTTTCTTTTTATGGATTTTCTTGGGAAGAAATATGACTCTTTTTTAATGCATAAAGAATACTCAATAGTTTCTTCATGTTTTATATTACTGCTTCCAGGAGCATAGTGGAGTTCAGATTTTGGCTGAATGAGGTTACTCCTCTGATGTGTCAAAACTGTGGTAAACCTGCCTCAGTAATTTCTTTTGATGTGGGATTTGAATTCTCTGTAAGCAAAATGTGTTGTTTTTCTGGCGTGCTACCTAAATGTAACTTTGCCTGACCCTAGATCTTCTGGGAAAAATAGGAGTAATTCCCCAGGACCTACTTGGATAGTCATGGTCATGTTGCCTTCTCTTACCTGTTAATTTCTGTGAGAATTTTGGATGCATATGGTATTTACTATAGTAAAAATAATTTGAAATCTCCATGACTTCAGTTTAACATCAATGTAGAAAAATCTGGGCATTTGTCCTATTCCAGTACAGATATATAAACATCCCTGAGAAAACGCTTGAGGGCTGAACTGTTCAGAAAGCAGAGTTACTTTGCGAGTTTGATTTATCTGAAGCATTCCTCTAATGGAAGCAGGTGAATTTAGAGCTTGCTTTTGCCTGACTGTATTCACTGGTACCAAAACTCTCCGTGGCAGCTGGTGCAGCCAAGGCCATCCTCGCTGGGTAATGAGCTTCACTCAGCACACTGTAAAGTGCCATCCAAACCAAAGGAATTGAGCACATGTGCAAGTGCTCTGGGGTAGGGATTTCTTCCTGAACTGGGATTTGGTGATCAAAGAGGAGATGACCATTATGGTCCTGATGGCCTTGGCAGTGGGATGCCATGTTGTTTGGGAATAAGGACCCCACCCAGAGAAGCAATTAAAGACTTGTTTTGAGGACTGCAAAAGAATGTAGTTCATGGAAAGGAGTATATCCTTAAGTCAAGGCTGTTTTTGCATCAGAACAGTCTTGTGGGGGGAATATGAGAAAATGTTGTGGTCCTTTCCCCTCCAGCATTCTGCCCACATTCCCAAACCCTTGGTTCAGTGTCTCAAAACAGGACTGTGGTCAGAGCTGTGTCTCTCAATATGTGTTTCACTAAGTCTTGTTGACTTTTCCTCCAGAGCTTTAAATTCAGTTTTCCTCAGAACCTTTACTGTTATAGAGCATTATTCATCCTGAATAGTTTTCAGGTTAAAACCCAACAAGGTATTAAAACAAACTCTGTGAAAAGTGGCTGTTTCATCAGTCATTTTAATCTTTAAAATATTTACTTCAGGTATCCAGGACACTGTTGATTGCTTGCTGTATTATGTAAATCTAGAGAATAAAATAGGTCACTCTTCAAATTATCTTCTTGTAAGGATGTAATTAAGCTGCATTAAGACAATTACTGTACTGTAAGTATCTGCTGATTTTTAAAAAACAATGTAGTTTTAGTTTTGACAGTGGTATAATTTCCTATTTATTATGTTTTAATTAGAAACAGTGGTACTTAGGATTAAAGCCAATTGTATGGTAATTTGACATAACTATTGAAATTCTGATGTAATATAGTTAGTCCACAGTACAGTAGTAGTGGAAAGGGGACAGGGAAAGAAAAAACTACTGGTTATTCAAATCAAGAATTCTGGTAAATAGGAATCCTGGACCAGACACCTCTGGACTCTGTTCATGTTTTGGTCTGACTCTCTTCCACATTAAAGTAAGGGTGAACTTGGTTTTAACTTTAAGAATCCTAGAGTTTTTGAAGGTGCTGGGAAGGTTGACTGTAATTTTGATGCCAGTGGTGTGATTTTTGTCTTAGTGTGTCCTTGAAGTCTGTATTTTGGCTTTCTAAAAATGTAAGAATTAAGATGAACTGAAAAACTCAAGAAGTAGAAGATATATCCACGTTTCAGAGAGTGATGGGTAGAAAACAGCTATCTTGGCACGTCCAAAGGATTAGGAAGAGAAAAAGCAAGAAAGCACACGTGTGGATAGAAACATTGTTTGGCATAGACTTCAGCATTGTGGCAATAGAAGGTTAAGGAACAAAGAAAAAATTTACAAGAAATCAAGTTAATTTTGGGCTTCCAAGGGTCTGTCAAATCCACTGTCTTCAGCTGTATGATAGGATGAAAACGAGCTTCCCAATCTGTCTGTTCCATTCTAATTCCCAACACCATTGTAAGTTTCTATGTCTGATATAGGACCATTCTTTCTGATCCTGAGACTTGCAGCAATGGAGAACAGATGATTTCTTCAGAATCAGCTCTTCAGCTGTAGGCATTTCTTGTGAAACCTCGGATTATCCTCCCTTTGGACAATTAGATTACATCTGTAAATATTGCTCATGTTTGCACAAGACTAACCTCTAATATCTTGGGTTTGTAATTTTGATTTTAAGGAAGGGAAAGCAGTTGGTGAATTTCTGTATTCCATCCATCATGATGTTATGGCCACAAAGGAATTTACTCGAGTGAAGTGAAAGGGGAATAAAAACAATGGTAACCTGGCCAAATAGAAAGCTGAAGATGCCAAGTTGAAAGGGAGCTGCTTGACTGGAGGGAGCCTGTGAGAGATCATCCTTGGGGATGGAATTTTAAACCTGGTCATATTTAATGGTTTCTTCAGAAGTCATAGCGCCCAAACTGTTGAAGCTTACTCTTGAAATTTGCAAATGATGCAATGATAGAATATGAAAATATCATCATAAAGAACTGGACAACCTATTGTCATTGAGGAGGGAGAGAAATGGGATAATACTGTTGCATTAAATTATAAGTCACAAGTGTAAGAAGTAGAAATAATTTCTGCCACAAGCAGGAAAATGCTGCATTTGGACATAATGGTGGAACTAGACCTACCTGTGTTAAGTGTTAACCTGATCACAGATTTCTGGCCATTATTAATTACTATGAGTGAAATCACCTTTCACCGGTGAAAATTTGTGTAAATACTGATGACCATTTTGGTCATCCATGTTTAAGAAGGAAGAATTCAGTCAGGAGCATGTGCAAAGAGGTGAAGGAGAAGTTTCCTTTTACGAGGGAAGGCTACAATGGCCTACATAGTTAGTCCATTTAAAATCGAGGACATCTGACCTTTTCATACAAAGAAGGAAAAGATTCAGGATAGGGAAAAAACTATTTATGATGAAGAATAATAAGTATTAAGAATAAACAGCTGCTAATAGGCAGGGAGTATGGTTTTTACCTCTGTGATCCTCCATAAAGTCCTCATGAAACCTTTGCTTACCATGGGGCTCTGCAGGTGAAATATCTTCTGAAATTTCCTTTTTTCTCAAGGCTGCTCTGAGGAGTCAGCAGTCTTCTCTGTCCACTTCTAGGGATTAGGCTTGTGGATGGGGTTGTCCTCTTGGAGCCCATTACCCTCTCTAAAAACACCCACAAAGGGATTAAGTCACACATAAAGCTCAAAGCAGCACCTGGAATTGAATTTGGCATTCCAACAGAGAAGTGTCATTCCCCCCACTCTGATCTGCCAGCTGGCATGAGGACAGCAGTCTGACCTGGTCACTGTGATGACCTCTGGAACAGCAGAAGAAATTCTCTTCCCAGAGAGCCATTACCTAAAACATTTTCAGGATGAGCAGTAAAGATGGGATTTAAGGGAAGCAAAACCTCACTACTGCTAGTCTGTCAATTTTACCCAATTTGCACTCATGAATACAGATTTTTTTTTTTCTTCTTGCTTCACAGGTGCACCCCTGCTGCACCAGGCATATTACTCTAGGCTGCAATGAAAATGTGGCTGCCAGGGTAAGCTGTTACAGTTAAATCGTATATCTATATTTTACAAGATACATGATGCTCACATCTGCAGGTATTTTCTTATTATATATAGAATTATACACATATATTTACATAAAAAAAGTCAGGCTAACCAACTGTTTTTTAAATGTTTTGCTATTGTTGTCCTCTTTCATTCCAAACATCCCTAGGAACTCCAAGATAACATTTTTAAAATAAATGTTGGGCCTTTAAGTAAAACTTCTTTTCTGTGTAAGGAAAGGTATTGTGACTTTTACAGCCTTAACACTAATCACTCACTGCTCCTTCCTAGAATATAAATAAACTCTGTTTATTACTCTGAAATAAACAGCAGTAACATCTCTGGCACTATTGAAAAAATGAATGCTGTACACTTTATTTTAAATGTAGTGAGTGGAAATTTTACTGTTGGTGCTTACCTAACCAGTTCGGGTGAATAATTTATGCATGAAGATGTGAATTAATTGGTGGGCTTTTTTTCTCCATCTTGATTTTAATTAATAGATATGGCTTATAAATTTATATCCACAAATGGAGTGAGATATATTTTGTTTAAACTTGTGTTCCAGGCATATCTGTGGCAGTACCAAGTACCCCGAAATCATCTGGCATCTGTGGGAGTTGCAAGAGTTCAGTGCTGAGTAGAAAATCAGGCTCTTTGTGTTTTGAGAATGCTAATCCATTGTTAGGGTTTCCTTTTAAACTGAAAATAAACACAATGTGTGTTCTGTTAACTTAGACAGGTGCTAGAACCGACAGCTCGAGGTTTAAGGGCAAGGGTCAAGCAATCAAAAGTGGTCCTCTCTTGCACAGATCATCAAACAGGGAGTGCATCAATGGGTTCAGTGGCCAAGACTGGAAATTAATCAGCTCAGCCCTCGGTGTTTAGCCATGCTGATTATATACTGGCAAAGTGAGCAGGGGCTGACAGGCCAAGGGAGCTAACGTAATAGGAGTGTGTTTCCAACAAAGGCAGGGAAGAAAGATCAATTTGCAATATTCTTTTCTGTACCCATGCAACAAAGCAGAAACATGAAAGCAGAACATTAAGGGATGCTCCCTATGAACTGGACAAATCAATAAACATCAGTGGTAAGAGGAGAAAAAAAAGTTTCTCGTTCTGTTGTGTACCCTGAGGCCGCTTCTGTCTTTGTGAAGTGCTGAGTAGCAGTGGCCTCTGTCATGTTTCCTTTCACCTACATGGTGTCATCTGCTTCAGTCTCAAGGTGAATGTTGGTTTGCACAATCAGAGCAAGTGTTTAAGGAAATTATTCCACCTCTTTGGGAAGAGATGGTAGGAAACAACACCTACCACTCTGCAGAGGAACACTGCAGAAGCGGCAGTGGCCGCTCAAAACGCAGAGCTCCATTTCTACATCAGAGCTTGGGGTAGGAACTGGGATTTAGTGCTTGCCAATGATGAAAGGTGAAAGATTTCAATAGTTTCAAAGATTTCATTCAGAACCCTTGAATAAGTGCCAGTTGCTTTCACAGGGAGCACCAGATGCAAAATGTTTTGATGTGTAGGGGTTTACCTTTTCTTGGAAAATTAATTCCCATAATCAATAGTTGGAATAAGGTAGGAAACCCAGGGAAAAAATAGAGAGAGATGGATCCACTTTGGGGACATAAATAATGAATTCCAACAGCATTTGTGAAAGGGAATTACAACTGAAAAGAAAAATGTTTATTGCAGCCACAGCCAAATCCGGTGTTTGGCCAGTTATTTTATCATCTTAAATATTTGGCTGTGAGAGCCAAGCCTGTAAATGAAAGTATTTCCAGCAGTGTTACAGCTTTGCACTGACCACTTTTGCCTGTATGTGGAATATCTTTTAGATGTACATTCAATGCTGTTGGTGCAAGAATAGTTTTGGCTTCCCGCTGGCTTTGGTGATGAAGTCCTCGCTGTCTTGGCATTTTATTTTTAAAGGCAAGTTGAGGAGAATGCTATAGCACATGTTCAAGAATATGACTCCTCTTTTTGCAATGAAGCCTGTACTTTACAGGGCACATGGTGTGAATAGGCTGGTAGGGAACTGGTGAAGACTGGGGGGCAGATGGGGGCTTGTCAACCTGGGCACAGTCCCCCTCCACCCAAGCAGGACAGCGCTCTCCTCAGGGTGGTCTGAGGAGAGCACCCATGGTGGGATCCAGCATGGGCCCTGGTGAGGTTGATGGCAGTGGTAGCTGCAAAGTACTTTGAGGGTGAATGACAGTAAACTATTAAACACTTTGGACTCAGGAAGGTATTTGTGTTTGTCAGCAATTTTATTAAGTTAGTCTATTATTTAAGAAGAGTTTTTCCCCATTTGAAAATCAGGTAAGTCAGCTTGGCAGGTCCAGCCAGCAGGAATGCAGTGTGCCCTTTTAGCACAAACCCCCAAACTCAGCGGATGCTAAAAAGCATTGATACCTCCTGCAAGCAGGCTGTTTACTTTCAGAGCCAAAGCAGGTCATCAGGAAATTATATGTGATAGGAGATATTGTATGTCATGGCTAAGGCATGGGTGAGGAGGAGACCTTTTTTTGGCTGATTATTTTCTGGCAGATTTACAGGATAAATAAATTCAGAATAGGTTATGATAAGCCACCAGTGTCTATCTCTTCTCCATGATCAAGAAGTGCAGCAAAAGGGATGTGGGAGGAGGGAGGAGTGGGAACAGTTGCAGAAGCCAAACTTGTGCCTCGGATTAGTGTCTGGTGAAGTATTAGAGCATCAAAGAGAGATGCCTGGTGCTTGTGAAAAACAAATTGATGCAAGTTTTGTGGAATAGATCATCTTTATGTAAGCGACTCAGCCATGTGCCAAACTCAAACCTCTGGCATCCTGGTAAACAAGTTATGTGCTTGCTGTGTCCCCTGAGGGAGCCCTGGGCTGCCGGGGCTTCCTAAGTGTTACTGGGGAGACTGGAAAGAAATGATGACCTAGGAAATGGAGTGAGTCTTGAAAATGATAAGTCAATAAATATTAGGAAACAGTTTCCTGAGAGAGATGCAGAGGTTGGTGGTGTCCTTTTGTCATGCTGCTGATCTGTTTATCATCAGCAGTGCTTAATCACAATGCTTTAGGCCTTGTTATTGTTCTAAAAGATTTGATCTAAACAAGTTGTGTTTGCACTGTTCACCGTGCTTTAGGTTCATGTGGACTTCGTACACAGAAAAATCCTTGTTTTGTAACCTGTTTTGTTTCCCTGCAATAAGATTGCATGAACCTGAGGGCTTTGAAGTAATCAGAAGACTACTGATGACTTAAAATATTTAAATTTTTCTAATGACAAAGTTTGTTTAAAGAACATTACATTAAAATGTAAGAAATCATACAAAATGAGCATTTCCCAGGAAACAAATCAGCCTAGGGCATTGATTCTGGTTAGAGAACTGAAGTGTGGAATTTGTTATTTGTTTCTCTTGACGATTCCATTTTATGCCACCTGAGTTGGTGTGTGTGCTTTTCTCTGGATAGCCTACAACCATAGATTTTTGACATTTGTTGAAGGTGAATGTGAAGTGCACAAAGGTTAGATGGTTCAGCTGATATCCCACCACTGTGAGCAGAAAGCATGCAAGAGAGTTATTGGCAGCAGGACATTTCTGCTAAAATAATGAGGAATGGAATAGTTAATATTAAGATTTTAAAAAGCGTATTGTCATCTTCAAGGTTCTAAGTGTCTGGAATGGAAAGCCAGAGCCATATGTGGTCTTCTTTAGGGACCTATATACAATGAGAGTGGTAGACATTTTCTGTATTTAAATAAAATAAGTTTTCCTGTTTCTGTAGATTCAGAGTTCTGTTTGTCTATACAACCTGATGAAAGCTGGATAGAGGAAAATAAAAATTACATAAATTTCACAGTTTTAGTTTGGATAAGCTAAAAAGTTCTAAGTCACTTATAAATACAGGTGTTGAAAACCTAAAGTCACCTGGGTGGACTTGAAAATGTTGCCTTGTCTTTTCAAATAATATTGACAATAAAATCTTGTCTATTGACAAAAATGTTTTAGATGTGCATATTGTTAAGAATGGAACAGGAGTAATAACTGATCTCTTTGACCTAACAAAAGTGCTCAGAATTTTTAAGCAGATGAATGTTATCAACAGTTTTCATTAGGCATCAGCATCAGCCACAGCCTAATGAACAATCTATTTTTAACCATCAGGAATACCATAATTTCATTATTTAATTTCAACTAAACATTTCTGGCTTACACTTTGGAAGTGCTATTCCACTGTTGGCAAATGTCTAGAGATTTGTAGATATTTTGGCTGTTGTAATGGTGATGGAATTGAGATTAACTTTGAGGAAAGGATTTAGTGACTACAGAGGAGGGAGAGGGTCTGGAAAGAAATATGAGGAAATGGTCAAAAAGTTAAGGGTCTTTTCCACATGAGTTCATCATGCTCGATCCTTCTTCCTTTTCTGGATTAGCATCCTGCTTAGTTTTCGATAAATTAAGATATGAAAAAGAAATGGTTGCAGGAGAAAATGCCTGGCCACTTGCCTCCTCCAATGGTCAGAGCTGGTGCTGGGCATTTGGTCGCCTCTGTATGTGGATGCTGCTCCTCACTTATTTGTGGTGGTCAAACCCACAACTCTGAGATCTGGTTTAAAATTGCTGCAGAGTTTTTTCAACTTTTTGTTCTCTGGTGTAGAATTCAAGTGTTCCACGTGCTTTGAAAATCCTATGGAACATAAACTTCCTTCTGAACACACCTGATTTTCTTAAACTTCTGTGCGTGTATGGTGTTTTTGTTGAGTTTTTGTCTCTTGGAGTTAAAGTTGGATAAATATTGGTCACTGTATTCTGGGAATGCCGTAACATTGGCATTTGGCCATCAAAAAATGCTTTGTGAGTGTTTTTGTTGAGTCTTCATTCCAGATCTTCTGAATAAACCAGTGCTAAATGCTGAAATACCAACAAAAGTTGGAAGACAAATCAGATCTAGCTGATGTAAAATGACAGGCTCTTTCTTTTCCAGATTGTCTTAATTGCTTGTAGTTGATTTTCTTGTATCCTGTCTTTTAGAACTGCTAGTTTTGAAGATTGTTGCCACTGTGTGTCAGCAGGGACCATCGAATCTTTATGCTGCTCCAGGCTCTGTCTCTGAAATGCTCAGAACAGACTTTATCGTCACTTGACATTCCACAGAAGTTCTAGTTTTCATAATTCCTTATTTCCTAATGTTTTAGGATGTACTTTGGGTTATAGCTGAGATGTGTCTGCATTCTCTTCCTCTATACTATTGCATTAGCTTTTTAAAGGAAAGCTTGTTTGTGGAATGATAGGCAAACTTTACATATGATTATACTGGCTCTGCTGACTTCAGGAATTTGAGGATTCTGGGCAAAATCAGAATGATTTTTATCTTTGGTTTGTGGTAAGTGAAATTACAATTTAGAACTCTTTAAAAAAATCAAATTCATAGAAACTTTCATTTTCATTCTGCATGTGAATGAAAACACAGATGGAAAGAGAAAGGAAATTTATAGGAAATCCTTGACTTATTTTGCTTTGAATTATTTCTTAAAAGTTGATTCAAAACTCTTCAGATTAGTAAAATCCAGAATTTTGACATCACAATAAAATTAAAAAAACCAACCAAAACCAACCCAATAATTTTTTTTCCCCCACTAAAAACATCAAGCCAACAGCTTTGCACAGCAGTGTTTAAAGGTTGCATTTTGTCAGTGGGTTCTGAACTCCGGGATTTGGTTTTCTTGAGGCTGCTCTGTGGTGTGGCTCCTTCTGCCCTGGTTATTCTAATCTCTGCCTTTGGAAATTGCTCAGGGGTAATAGTTACTTTTCTTGTCACTATTTCCAGACCTTATCAGTCCTGCTAGCTAGCTGCTTATCACTGAAATAAGCAAAAGTTTGCTCTGTCATCTACTATCTGCCAAGCATTATTCACAAGCAATTTTTTCCTACTGCAAGATGGACATGAAACACCTGCTAATTTCAGGCTGATTGGTAAATCCCTTTGGAGCCTTTACAGGAGGCTACACACAGGCTGTTCCTTCAGTTGCCATTCAAAATACGTGAGCATTTTCAAACGCTGATGTTGATTTCTCTGTGACCTGCATCCATGCTTAGTGGCCCAACTTATGGGACTGCATAGAGAACCCCATTTTCCAGGAACTCTGTGGATCCCTCTCTGAAGCTCATCCCTGTTATCATGTCATGTCCTACACTGTGTTTAAAAATAATTTTGTATTAAGCAATGAAGTTGCTAGATTGGCACACTTTTAAAAAATAAAAGCAGACTATTTTTAAAGTAGCATGGCAATTGCCATGCCAGTTGCTGCTGATAGTTCAAAATATCTCCCTCCGAATTTCAGGGAGCCTTGTCTGTTGTTAATGCTCCTGCTGAGGCTACAGTGGTTATCTGCTCTGATTCACTGGTACAACCAATATCTGTGAACTCTCTGAGGACATTCTTGGCAGCTGCAGGACATAATTACCACATTTGAGAATATTTTTTAGGCATTTGGATCTATGGCTGGCTTTTCAGATTGCTCCCCAGCTAACAAACCCGTTACTGGTTTGACACAGTTGACAGCTGGCTGTGCTGGTGGCTAAAGAACTGCCTCTGGGGCTGTCTCAGAATAAGGTTAATGATGGGCTAGATAAGTTCCCTGCATTTCCTATACATCATTTACCTGGAATTTTGCTTTTCTCTAGGCTTTTCCATGATGACAAGGGACATCACCAAATTGCCATATTCACTGAATGGTGCAGCTATTCTACTGGGCCAAATTTGGGCTTATTTACTGGGTTGGTTTTGTTTGTTCATTTGAAGAAGTGACAACAGGAGCAAAAAAATCTCTGCTCTGAAAATGCACTGTTTTAATAAAGGGGAAGGGCTGTCAGACATCCATTTCGGGCTGGACTCATACTTGTTAACTGACTGAGCATCCCTTTTCTCTCTCAAGTTATTATGATCCACAAAGGAGTGTTTGTACTTCAGTGTGTTTTTGGTTTTCTTGCTTCCTCCCTACAGGGTTTCTGAAGGCCATGACTAATGATGGATTTGTGAAGCTTCTATGTAGATCCCATGTCTGTAAGTGTCTCACACATGGAAGTTTAATAGCTATTTTTCTTGTGATACTTCATTTGTGGTCAGCTGTGCAAGGTGAAGAGCAAGCATAATGTTGATATGTGGTGCTGATATTTTAAACAGAACCACAGGAAAATAATTATATTTGGGGAGGAGAGCACTAAAGGGATTTTTTTTTCCCTTAAAGCTTTTCCTTCTCTCTGGGATGGTTGAAATAGTTAAGTCATTTTAAAAACAAATTCCCGTCCTCCCTGATTTAAGATCTATTCGTGCAGTATGTATTGAGTGGGAGAGATACTGTAGCATTTTTATGAGGAGATAAAATATTGGCTTAATGATAATTTGGCAAAGTTTCAGGATATCTGAGAAGACTTCCTGGAAATTAAAAACAACTCAAATGTAAGAGAAAATTAAGCTAGTGACCCCAAGTACAAAAGGGGAAGAGCTCAGACATACATTCTTCCCTGCTCCTTGATTTATTGTTTTTTCTTTTCTTTTCTTCTTCCTTATTTTTTTAATCCCCTTTTGCTAATTATTTCCCCTTGACCCTGGGTGCTCGCATTACAGGGTGGAGGGATATTTTGGTGTAAATTTGCTCTTACCATAACTGCATATTTATAAATTTCCAGGGGTTTTGATTTTTAATGATGGTGAAACTTATTGTGAAGGTTTCCAAATTAAGCAAATGTATCTGAGGCCAAACCCCCTTTCTGCTTGCAGTGTGAGGACTGAGGAGAGAGATACTTTGAGAAAATTAAATTCTTCCCTGTACTTGAGCAATTTGCACCATTTTTCTACAGGAAAATGTGTAAATATCTGGAGGTGTGCAGGATGGCATAGAGACTATTTTGGTCTTCCTATTGCTGCTGCCTGTATATAGTTCATCTGAGTAGACTTCTCTATGCTCTTCCCTCTTAGGGACCTGAGCTGATCCTCCTAGTCACCCTTAAATGAAGACCTTATTTTTGGGATCTATATCAGTCTTTGCTCAGTTGGAAAATACAGAATCAGACTCACTAAACCTCTTGTAGTGTAAGTAATAATTCCTTCTTATCTGTGGGGCTCCTGACCTCGCTGCTGGGAAAAGTGGAAGGTGTGGTAATTGGAGACAAGCTTCTTGGTTTGGTTTTTGAGGAAGGTGGAAAGAGATTTTGACATTTGAACACATGGAGCCAGATACACCATTGACATATTTCATTTAATCACATCAGTCAGATAGTGATAACCTTTGATTCCTGCACAGCAGATATTCCATGAGAACTGGCTGTGCAGAGCCTGAACATCTGATTTTAATCTATTGTATGATTTAGCCTTTTAGAAAATTTCTACTTTTTAACACCTCCATTCTGTTCTCTTCCCCATAATTCTGGGGAAGGCTGGACTGAGATGGAGCATATGACACAGAAGCTTGGGAAAGCTGAGAAAGCAAGGGAAGGGATATCAAGAAACAGGAATCAGAGTAACATTTGGTGGTGGTGTTGAAATGTGTGCTTGGGAAAAGTTTTCAGCCTTTATAGCTACAGGACACTGTGGATGTCACCCAAATGTAATGGATGCTGGAGTCTGCAGTCAACCCCAAATAGCAGCTGTTGGGGGTGTGCCCCACTGCATTGGTTTTAGCTCTGAAATCCACCTTTGCTCATCCAAGTGATTTGCTGTGGTATGGAGCACGGAGAGGGATCATGCACTATGCTTGGAGCCTAGACTGGTTTTGTCTTGGGGAAGGCAGCTGGTCCTGTGAAAAGCTCTGGAAGTGCTGGTCCCTGCAGGTCAGAGCCATGTTGTGCAGTACATCAGCCTGAGGTCTACTGCCATGATCTGTAAATCCCACAGATGTCAGTGGTTCAAGTGCTGATGGAGTCCAGCCTTTTCGAGCAGTCATTCACAGCATTGACCTTGGTCCCTGATAAAAGTCAGGACCGGCTTTCAGGTTTCTTTCATTTATTTATTTATTTCCATGCTAACCCCTTAAAAGCAGAGGTTCAAGCCTTGCACTCTGACCTGTTGTTACTTGCTCTTCCCATTCTTAGCCTCTTAGCTCATGTTCTGCCTGTCATCTGTGTGCTCCAGAACCTCTTTTGGAAACTGCTGTAATTACCTCACGGAGTCTGTGGAGTTGTTTTTTTGTCAAAGGTCAAGTTGTGAAACTCTTTTCTTTTTTTTTTTTCTTTTAGGTGCAAATTACAGAAACTTATTAGAGACACTCTGTCTTCCCCCTTCTTCATTTCTCTGTCTTTGCCCTGGATATTTTTTTTTTTTTTTTCATGGCCTGCCTTTTAAAACAATTCCATGCCTGCTCAGGGTATGTCTGACTACTACTCTGGCTTGAAGAACAGAGGTCACTGAGAGGAAGAGGGTGTTGCCCTCTGCTTTGACAGCAAAATGCTTCTGGACAAGATGCTCTGGATAGGCCAGCTGTGTCTGCTCCAAGACTTGAGCTCTTTGGAGGGAGGCAATGACAGAATAATGTTAGTGGAAATTTTTAGGAATAAATAGGCTTTGGTCCAAGCCAGTTGAAATGTAAAGGAAGGTTCAGAAAATCTATGCTAGAACTGGGCAAGAAAGGTAAGATTTCATGGAGCATCTCCCCAGATATCTGGCCATTAACTTTGTGTCCACCAGCCACTTGGAGAGATGTCAGGAGCTGGTTGTGCCTAACACTGTTGTTGGCATCACCAAGATCTATGCAGAGGCTGTTGGAGTATTTCCTCAGTAAATGGCCCTTACTGTACTTAAATTCAGGGATAAACTGAGCTGATGGTTCAGATGCCAAGATAAGCTACCTAGCCTGGATTTTCTGCCTTGGTCTTGCCACTGGTCCATCTCTAAGATCATAAGGTCTCTAAATTTTTGGGAACTTTTCCTCCCTTTAAAACAAGGATACTAGCATGCCAAGCCTCAAAAAGATAGGTTAGTCTACATTCTATCTTTGTATTCTTATGTTTACACTGAACTGAAAAAAACAGTGAGCTGAGGAAGAGGAGGAAGTTCTAAAGACATTAGTGCAATTTCAAGGTCTGGTTGGCTGTCTGTGTTTTTCATTTTCACTCAAGAAAATTATTCAGAGAACTACCTTGATGTCTATGAATTTTTGGATAGTCTCTAAAAATATGTGTCAGCTACAAAAAAAAATATTTCTTGTGGGATTCAAGTAATTAGGATATAAGTAATTAGTAATTAAGGAATTAAATAACATTGTGAGATTTCAAAAATTCTTTGGGGAGGCTGAATGGTGTTTCTTGGTGTATTTTGTTTGTTATATTCCTGTTTTGCAATGTGTAGGTCAAATATTAGTTGTGCCTGTTTAGGCATGAATTTTGGGTGTGGGGCAGGGGGCTTGTGCTTGGTGTGCTGAACATGTTCCCTATCAGCACTGCCTGATGGTCTGTGTACCTGTATTTCACACGATGTGCTTCCCCTTGCAGCTCTCAAATCCTTTTAAGGTTCTTCTCTCATTTACTGGCAAGGGTGAAGCATTCAAACATTCTTTTCCTGCCCTTCTATTGCAAAAGGACAATTTCTTTCAAAAGCAGAAAGACTCAACTTCCTTGACCTGAGGAATCCAGCTGATGTGTCAGGGAACCTCAAATGCCTGGCAGCTACCAAAAATTTAGCTTTGTGTTTGCATTGTTGGCTCCGAGCTGTGGGTCTTCTCAGATCTGCTGTGCTGGCCCTGCTGGGGGTGCAAGCAGGCCATCCACAAGAGGTGAACAGAACTTCCTCACACCTTGAAAAGGGGTCGGGAGGTGTGGCCAAATACAGCTTTACAGACCTGAGAATCAACTGCTGACACTAATTTAATTAGAAGGGAAAAAAATATGACTGGGTTGTTTGTTTCTTTTTTTTTTTAATTGCAGCACTGTAGAAATTCACGACAGCTGTCAGGGATTCCATCAGAGGGCAAATGACAGTGGGGAAAAAGCTAGAAGGAGGTAGGCTTTTTCTCACTAGACTCCTTATGAATTATATTCTTGACAGGAATGTACATTATGCATACATGCAGTATAGTTTTGTATCCAGAAATTCACACCAGGGACTTAAGATTTCAAAGACTTTGGACATTTATCTGTTGTAAATGTAATTGTTTCTAGAAGTAAATAAGACTCTGCAATTTATTGGCACTTTAATCTTGCACTATTTATGGACACAGGATTGCTTAGAATAATGCTGCCTTATTTTATACTGATGGCATTGTATTTTCACCACTGTAGTAAGGGTTATTGCAGCTGTGAACCTTTATCAGAGTCTGTGTGTTTCTAGAGGGTTGTAAACTGGCTCGTGTTGTCTCTGAAGCAACATGAACTCTCGAGCTTGGAAGAACATAGTTAAAAATTTAAGATCCATCAGAGTACCAAATATTTATGCTTATGGATAAATATAGAGGATTCTTTCCAAACATGGGCGGGTGTGCTTGTATGAATGTTCTGAAGCAAGAGATAAAATTAACAGCAGTTTATCTGATTCTGCTGTTTGTTATGTAAGGAGAGAGAGGGTGCACTCAGAACTAAACAGAAATACTTCTAAATTCAGAGAAAGTTGCTGTAAATAGACCCAAACCCCTTCTTCTTCTGGGAACTGGTCTATACATAGTGCTATTCTCTCTCATCAGGGCAAGGTGGATGTGTTATTGCCCAGCTGGACTAATTTCTGACAGGCTGTTATAGTGCAGGAGAGCACCCGCAGGTGTAATATTTTAGTAAGAAAGAGGGTTTAATTTTCTAGCACAGAAATGGGCTGGTAGAAGCGATGTTAACACAAGACAGTGTACCTCCTTTCTAATTCTAATATGCTGGCTTTTAATCAGCAGTGGTTTGACGTCTGCTGCTGAATAACAGTGAAAGAAGAGAGTTGCAGAATCAGGGCCCAAGTTTCTTAGCTATTGTATCTTGGGACAAAAGAGACACGTCGGGTCACTTTAGAGTAAACAGTGGGGTTGGAAAGTGAGGTGAAATGGAGAAAATGTTTTGAATCTTCATCAACCCACAGAAAAATCTCAGCTGTTGAGTCAGCAGTAGAGATGTTTGTACCTAACTTTTTAGCCCTTTTATCCTTCCTGCTATGCTGGCTCAGCTACATTTGGATGTACCACAGAGGCTTTTCTCAAATGTGAGGTTTGTGCAAGTCTCTCAGATTTTTCTACTTACCTTCTGCTATTGCTGCCTCTTCTTTCCTTAAGCAATAACCTTCCCTATCCCACAATGCACATATATATGTGTGAATATGTGTATCTACACCAGCTCCCTATGTGCAAAGACAATGTTCACACTCCGATGTGCTGGTGTCTAGGCAGGTCAATCTGTAATTGTCTCTAAGTGCTTACTCCTGCGAAAGGCAACATTGTTTATCTGCTGCTTGGTGACAGTCAGAGATTCATCTGAAGCATCATAGAAAATCACATAAATTACTTCAAATTTTATCTTTACTGGAAGAATGTACATTGATCAGTGTAAGTGAGGAGCCAACACATCCCTGTCAGCAAGTAATAGCCTCTGGGAAGTATTTTTTGAACTAAATAGGTGAACAAACCCTGTAAATGGTGATCAGTAAACAGCAAAATTCCCCTGTACTTCAATATCAACAAGGATACCA
Source organism: Picathartes gymnocephalus (assembly GCA_013390045.1). Classification (NCBI taxonomy): domain Eukaryota; kingdom Metazoa; phylum Chordata; class Aves; order Passeriformes; family Picathartidae; genus Picathartes; species Picathartes gymnocephalus. The sequence continues at coordinate 65,157 of WEKY01057741.1, read as the reverse complement.
TCAATTCTCCTGCTGTTCATTTTTACCATCTTTGTTATTCTGTGTTGCACCGTCCTTGCCTGTGATGATGGTAGTTCATTGCGCCAGATATTCTTGCTTTTCAGTAAACGTAAATAGGTTTTTGATTTAGGATAATTTATGTTCAGCAATAGAAGAGTGTTTTATTTTCTCCTTCTCATTAGTTCCAGTTAGTTAAGGTATTTGCATTTGAAGAAGAACTTTTTCCTCTCTGTTCACATCCTCCTGCCTGTTCAGGCACTTGAGTGCCTTCTCATTTGAAATAGCTTCTTTTTTTTTAAAAAAAAAAAAAAAAAAAAGATCTTAAAGGCTAATAATCCCCCAAATTACAATTATCTGTATTTATCAAAGTAAAACATGGTGTCATGCTGCATTTGATACAAAAGCATCCAACTGAATATTCTATTAGACAGGTCCTGTGAAGTTAAAAAGAGGACTGGGTTGAGTTATCTCACCATGGGAGGAAAAAGGCATGCACAATCAGATATTTAACACTCCTTTGCAATTATGGGAATTTTTATTCTCTCCCTAGTAGGGAACATAGCATTTTAGTGCAGTGTTTCAAGTTTGCCTCCAATGGTATCTGATAGAAGTGCTTTTATCCCCTGAAGATACAGTACAAAATACAAATCATCATTGGTTTTATCTCAGCTGGAGCTGCCTATTTTCTAAATGAGTTTACTCTGTGCTACTGCCCATCAGGCACATTTTTCATCCTTCATCCCCACTCTTCTACTATAGCTGGGTTTAAGTCCTTTCTTCTGTCCTTTGTTCCTTCAGCTCAGCGAAGTAAACAGCAGGATTGATCTTACACTGCATTTTGGTATTGTTCCAACTGCTCATCAATAGACATGGGCTGGGAATGCACTGACTGGAAAAGAAGGGCAAGATTGAAATTCACTTTTTGTTCTCTGTGCCTTTTAGTGTGCAGCGGAATGTCCCTAATCTGAAAGCTGCTACACTGACTGCCTATCAACATGCAAATTAATCATCAAGTGACGAGTCCCATATTCACTTGAAGTAAAAGTCTTTAAAGGTATCTATGCAAAAAAAAAAAAAGGCGGGGGGAAATAAAAAAACCTTTTTTTTTTTTTTTTGTTTATTTATTTCACTAATGCAGTTGCTGATGACTGGTATGGGGAACAAATATTATGGGTTTTGAATCTACCCCCTTGTTTAGTCACAAGCGTAATGCTTTGGAAGCATCTAGGTAGGGAGGGGAATTTTTTGGTATCCTCATAAGCAAGACAACTTAAACTACAGATTACCTGCAGTTAGCAGCAAAGCAAAGGAGGGATTGCAAACAAAAGCAATATCATGACTGCAAATTATTTGTACCTGCTTTCCTGAGGAAAGGCAGTAGAAATAAACTTAAAAATGCCGAATGCCATTGTTTCTCATTTGTTTGAGCACACAGTGTTTCCACTTGTAACTTTTCCCTGGGGTCTTGAAGGATTATAATTGAATTTGGGGCTGTAGCAAGAATATTCAGCATTACTGTGTTTTAATACCCATTGACTTTTATATGGCAGTTTGATAAAATGTTTGAATGTGGGAAAAACGTATATATTTTTTATAGAAGACTAAACAACTGGCAGAGAATAATTGAGGGCTGGAGAAGAGCTGGCTTACATGTATGAGAGCTGTTCTAGTGTGCTTATCTGGCTGTTGAAGAGCAGTATTTCAGACAAGGTTTCACTTTCCATCATTGTTGGACTGATATGCCTGTAAATACATTGCACAAGAAATGGCACCAACCTGTGTCCCTAACTGAAGTAGTTTAATTAATTATCACAGCACTGAATGTATTTCATCTTCCTGTTCTTACTAGTTCTGCAGGACTTATTCTTCATCCTTGCCTGTGTGATTAGAGTCCCAACCACAGACCTGTATATATTCTGCAATCTCGAAAACTTTATTTATTTATCTGCCTTGCCCTCTATATGATCTGCATATCTATCTGCATCTTAGAAACAGAAAGGAGGAAGAAATATGAAAGGATTGCTTGCTGGTCTCACACCAGAGACCTACCCACATCCAAAGTTGCTCATAATTTTTGTGTTAGCTTACATTTCTTTCAGCCTTCTTGTTCTGCACCCAGGGGTAAAGTATCCTTTGCTATGTAGATAGGGTTGTAATTTTCATTCTTTCTTGGAGGCAAGAATGCTTCCTCCTTGTCTCTCTCTGGAGGAATCTTTCAGAAAAGGGGAAAGGAAAAAAGAGAGAGAGAAAACCAGAGTGTTTTATGCCGAGCTGGGTCTGAGCTGTGAAGTGCATGTAACAGTCCCAAACCTCTCACAGTCTAGGGAGTGAACACTGTGCTTTGTGCCAGGGTGCCTGGTTTCTGGGTTTATGGAGAGCCCCAGGAGGGGAGGGGGCAGTGTGGTGTGAGACGGAGGAATGAGCAGGGAGGCCAAACCCAGGGAGAGGTATCAAAGTCCCAGCCTGGGCATGGGTGTGAAGGAAGGGGTGTGTATCTGTGTCCCTATAATAATCTGCGAAGACCTGGGCCTCTGCCTGCAGGCTCTGAGCTCACCTTTGGCTTCCCGCTGTGGTCTGGGCTTGCTGTCACCCTGCTGCATGGAAGGTGCACAAGTGGATTTACACCTGAGCAGCAGGAAGGGTGTTCTTGTAACTAAGCTACTTTGGCACCAAGTGACTTCCAAGACAGCTGGGAGCCCAGCTGCAGGAGCTGGGGCTCTGCCTCAGCACTCTCTACAGGGGCAGACTGGGCTGGGGAAGAGAAAATCAGAACACACCGAGGAGAGTCTCTCTGCAGGTTTGGGGCCAGAAGAATTAGTGGTTTTAAAAAATATAAACAAGATTTCTTCTTACTCAGGGTAAGAATAAAGGCTCCTGAAGATTTCCATGGGAACAAATTCCAGTGTTTTTAATTTGTAAAGCAGCGGCATGTTATGCCTTTGTTCAATTTTAGGGGTCTTTGGGGTTGTTTCTTTATTTGTTTTTTTTCTTAAGTGAAGGGGAGTGGCCAGCTTTCTCTGACCTACCACCGACTCAAACCAGCCAAGTTTGCTTCCAGTCTCTTTTAAGCTGAAAGTGGCTGTCTTCATCCTCCCTATCCCACTGTTGTCCTTTGGCTGGGCTGTAGCTGAGCTAGGATCCAGCCTCCCTCCCAGATATCAGCAGGAGCTGTAAGGTCCATATGCAATGAGGAGAGCTCCTGCCTGTACGGGGACGTGTGGGCGTGCCTTCGCAATAGAGCTGCATCCCAGTCCCACCGGATCCAGCACCCCCTGCCAGAGGGTGCTGGCTGCTGCCCGGGGGAGCTGAAGCTCTTCTCAGCAGGAACTTACCTTCTGTACAAGGCACCAGGCTCTTGACTCTCAGTGTGAAAGGGCAGAGGGTTTGTTTGCAAGCAGCCTAGCCAGGTAATATCTGTACAGACACAAACGCAGGCATGTGCTGATTTTCCTCTTGGGGAGGTTTCAGGCAAAGCTTTGGTTGCAGTAGCATGTCTGTAAACTGCTGATATGCTGGTGAGGAAAGTGTAAGCAGTAGCATAATCAAGACCTGCATCTAGGCTTGCTGGGGTCCAACAGTGCTTATAGCCTGACTTAAGGTTTGAAATGGGCCTTGGTCCATTGGCTCTGACTAGTCCTTCCCAGCAAGGATGTGCTCTCTTCTGAGAGAAAGCTTATTCAACGAGGTTGGCAGGACAACAGAGTGCTGACATGTCCATTAAAATTAGTGAGATGTCCTTCCCTCTGCTTCTGCTGCTGGCCTGATCCTTGTGAGGTGTCTTTGTCAGGAGCACCATAGCGATAGGCGAACCAGTGCTGCATATTAAGAAGGATGTCGCATGAGCAAGAAATTTTATGAGGTCATTGCCTATGCACTCTTTTGCTTTCCTGTAAGCATATAGGTCATGGTCTAGGAATGGTACTCCCCAATTTAATGCTCTCACTGAGAATATCCAAACCATGAGCTGCTTTCTCCCTCCCATTTTCCTTCCCTCTGCAGTGGGATGGAAAGGAGAATTGGAGGCACAAAAGGTAAAGATCACCTATTGAGATAAGATGAATTTACTGGAAACAGCAATGAGATAAGAAAATAAACAGCAACAGTACTAATGACGGAGGGTACAAGAAAGAGGTGAATGATTGCCAAGGAAACCCTCTGACAACAGACAACACCCAACTGCTCCCTCTCCATGCTATGCCAACTAGAAGAGACTCCTTCTCACTGGAAGAGAATCCCTTTCCCCCAGCCCTGGCAATGACATGCGGTGGTATAGAATAACTTCTGGGTCCTGGCCATGCCCTCTCCTGGTGACTGCAAAAATTAACCCTGTCCTGGCTGCAACCAGGACAGTATGTTGGGCTAGGAGAGAGGCAGGCATTACTAAGCCCATACCCAGATAGGAGTGGTGGGTGTAATGAGCAGTGATTTTACTGTCTGCCACTCATTGCTAGATGTTTGAGTGAAACAATGCTGTTAGATGGCTTGTGGTACCTGGCCTCAGTGCTCTGTCTCTAAGCCTGCCTGGATATATACTTTCTTAAACAACTACAGGCATTTTTCACTTACTTGTGCAGGGTCCCTGTTTCTGTAACCTCTCAATTTTGTGCATGCCAGTGGCATGGAGCTTCCTGGCTTCTCTCTGAGATGCATTAACCCAGGAGTGCTCTCAGTCGTTACAGCTCAGCATGTGGGTATTGATCGCTGCCGTCTGTCCCAGAGCCAGTGTGGATGAAAGCTGGTTGATGAGGGCAGTTCTGGCTTGTGAACAAGCGTGGGTGACATTCTGGCTCTGTGACATCAAGCTTGTCCTGTGAGAACTGGTCTTCTGCTCTTTTATATTATTTCGTGAGTGTCACCATGCTACTTTTATGCAGAAAACACTGACTACAGGTATCCCTACTCACGTTCCCTTCTCCCTGTGATTGATTGTGTGCTGAAGTACTGTCACTTACAGATATGTGTGTGTATATACGTGTACATGTACCCATATAGGGGTAAGTGCCATCCTGGCTTGCATAAGAGCTGGATTCATGCATGTTTCTGTATTGGGCCTGTGATTTTCCTTTTGCAATATTACAGATGGGTGGAAGCTTTTTCTCCTCTTATCTGCATGTGCTGCCCATTCCTTTTCCTGGGGAATTGGGCAGTGATGGTGAGGGTTCAGTATCTTTGGATATAAGGTCAGAAAGGGAATCCTCCTCAGCTGCTGAATTGCTGAAGCTGGTCACATGCTGAGTCAGTAAGTTTTACTCTTCACCTTGATTGACTTCAGAGGTCAGTAACTTGGGGTCAGACAATTGCCTGGGATGTCACATGCTGTTTCTGTAGCTCTTGGAAAACTTAATTTTACAGTTGAAGCATTTCACTGATAGCAGCACAGATTTTTTCAGTTAAATAGGATGCTTTTACAAGAGCAGGGCTTTTTAAAGCAATGTAGTGCTTTTTCTTTGACTTTTAGGAAGTGCCCACTGTGCAGGCTCAGTGTTTGTAGAGAAGGTTGGCCTGTACATGAATCCAGGAACTCAGGCACTAAAGGAATCTGCTGGAGCTGTATGCAGGTTCCCTGTGGCACTTGGCCCAGCTGGTCTTTAAGAGACGTTTTGGAAGACCTTGCAGCAAGGGAGAACGATAGCTGTGCTTAGACAGCACAGGCAGCTAAGTCCAGTGTCTACAGTTTAGGTGTAGGTGGGCGTTTTCCAGCAGAAAAGTGTGTTGGGTCAACCAGTCGGCTGACATCAAAATGTTTCTGCAAAAATGGGGCTTTTTATTACAACCTTCCAGAGCTGTGAGGACTGTGAGGCCTTCTTGGTTGTTCTGCCTGGTCTTGTGTCAGTGCCAGGCTACAGTGGTACAGTCCGGAGTGGGAGCTGAGCTGCCCTGGGAGCTTGGATATTAGGTACACAGCCTCTGCTTTTAAGTGATGTTTTAAAAATGTGAAGGTTTTCTTTTTACACATATATGGGGTTTTTTTTGTTTGTTTGTTTGTGTTTTTGTTTTGTTTTTAAATAATTCTTTTTTTCAGATCATTAGAGGTAGAGTGGGGGAATCCTACAGCTCAACACAAAGCTGAAGGAATCTAGACAGATCCTCTGACTCTTTTCTTCCATATTAGTATGAAAGGTTTGGTTATATTTGACTTCTGCTCGTTGAAGTTATCCCTGGAGATGGTACAAATAGCCTTAAACATTACCAGATCAGCCATTTCAAGGTCACTGTCTTCTACATTGTCACCTTTTCTGGGCCTCTAAGGTTAGAATTTGTGCTGGAGCTTTCCAATGGGTCTGGGATGAGATGGTCACCAGCTCCAGCCCAATCTACAGCCTCACAGGTGAGGACCAAGGATTCAGCTATGGTGGTCTGGAGTGGTGAATATAAAAACCAGACAAAAAAATCTTTTGGCAAAACTAATTTTCTTCTAAAATTGTCCTCCATTACACTTACCTCCCTCATTTTTATAATGGAATGCACACAACAGTACGCATATTGACTTATGTTTTCAGTCAATATCAAGATTTATTGTCCCCTGAGTTAAATGAATCACAATATTGACCTCACTGTAAGCCAATACTGGCTTAATGTGTTTTTTTAGAGTATTTTGTATTCATTTTTAGTAATATGGCCCATACAGTAGTCTATAGTATTCATTTGTATTCCCCTTCTTGCTCTTTCCCTTTTTTTTTGGGGGGGGGGGGGGGGGGGGGGGGGTTTTTTTTT
>WEKY01057741.1:31354-49275 GCA_013390045.1 Picathartes gymnocephalus | reverse complement strand
TTCTCGTTTTTCCTGTTTTAAAAATTTCTTTTTTTTTTTTTTTTTTTTTTTAATTCAATGCCAAAAAGCACAGCTTAGGAACGTAGTAGGAACATAGGAATTGCCACAACAGTCCATCTTGTTAGTCTCCTCTCTGTCGGCTGCTGGAGATGCAGATGGTGCCAGATGCAAATTCTTGAAGCAACTACGTAAAAGAAGTTCTCCTAAAATAAAAAATACTGAGGTGTGGTGGGAGGGTAGGAAAATAAAAGTTGCAGGAGAGACTAGGCAGAAAGCCTTTTTATTTAATTAAATTATTTATTTATTCATCCTAGCTATTTACAGATTTGTTTTATAGAACTTTAAGCTGATTTTCATTTTTCCTTCCTTCGCTTACTAGCCCTCAACTGTGCCACGTATGGGAGGTAGCAAAAACAGAGCAGGGAGCTTCTTACTTCTGTTTCAGGATATGGGAGCTCACTTTCTGTGTTAGGAGGGACCGTAAAAGGCTTCAAAAGATGTCAGTGATTTGTCAAAGATGATGGGAAGATGCAGCAGATCATTTAGCAGGGGCAACAGCGAGGATGCCTTGTGCAGCACAGTGCCGGGAAGCAGGATATGCTGAATATATTTACAGCAAGTTCATTTAGCCTGTCTAATGGCTAGTTGTTTGAAGTGTTTGCATGAAAGCGCAGCGCCGTGTGAGTGCTAGAAAATTCAATGGTACAGGGGAGTTATTTAGCTTATGCCCTTGAGATTAATCACAGGCTCGGTAACTTAACTCCAGAGCAATCTCTTCTGCTCTAGTGTGACTTACTCAGATAGCAGCTGAGCAGCCAAGGACCGGGCACTTTGCAAAAATCACAATGTCAAATATTTTTGTTGTGGAGTGGAATCCTCAGTTTCCGAAGTGCAGCTTTGCAGGCAGCAGAGCAGCAGGACCTGCTCCCCGCCTCACCGCTGGAAAACGGTGTTCCTTATCACCCTCGGGCTTCATGGTGACGAGGCACAGGAGGGAGAAAGCTGGGGCAGGTACAAGTCTCGGGGACACTACTGTGAGGTGTGAACGTTCCTGCTGATGTCTGTGGAATCATTTTCCATGCTGCAAATTAGAGTGAAATATCCTAGGTGTTCTGTGTTGAGGATTGTCATCTGATCTTTTAGCGGGTTCATTAGCTGGACAAAGGGGACCCTTTCTCACGACATTTCCTGATACTCTCGTGTGCAGAAAGCTTACTGGAGACTTCAGACGAGCATTCAATGTGAAAGAATACAGAAAATGCAGTGGATTAGAAGAGGCTTTTGTATAAAAGTTACTAACCCTATGATGGATCATATTCATAAAGGATTTTAGGGATCAACATATTCCTCACTCAACAATCTTTCCATCCTCACTGATAAGTGTACTGGATGAAGGACATCATTAATTTAAATGAATGTCTTGTGCTTATATCTGAAGCTTATCCTCGTTCACTGGCAAGGGAAATAAATGGTTTTTTCTTCTCTTTATTGCAAATCTGTGTGGGGTGGTTCACTAACATACAAGGAGAGATTTTTCCATACACGTCCCCCCAAAATGTCGCCCCAAATGATCAAGAGAAGAAAAAATAAAAAGGACATTCCACATACATAAAATATGTAATTAAAATGATGAATTATTGTAAGATAGAATATTAGCCTTTTGACATTTTAATCTGAGCAGCAGAGAGTGAGAGAGTGCATTTGGAGCTGCTCAATTAAATTTAGAATTTTTCCCCTCCATTGTTATGAATAAATAGAAAGATTCTGTAGCAGTCTGCGGAATTATTAATTGCAAGTACTGTAGAAGGTGCATGCACCGTATCATGAAATGGAGTATCATTGTTAGCGACTATATTTCTTGGTAATTAAGGCCCAGACTAATGATGCAAGTTTTCTTCAGCATGATTTTCATCTGATTATGAGGCTGCTTCATTAAGAGCACTCAGACTAACGAGCTGTAGCTGTAATAAAGTAATTTTCTGTCTTGTGCTCTGATTGATAAAGAGTTTCTATAGCTAAAAGGAATTGAAAATATAATTATAATTAGAAATGGTTGAATAAAGTTATTACAGGATTGCTGAAGGGTAGTGCAATTGACACCATAATGTTTTTTGGAAGTGTGCATCTTAAAATTAGACTTTATAAAAGGAAGGGGGAAAAAAAACCAACCTGCAACCCCAAACCCTCTGTGTTAATAAACGGGCAGAATGTTGCTGCTTCTATAAAATGAACTGTTAGATTAAAGTAAAATGAGGTTTTCCCACATTGTTCAGAACAAGAAAAACATATGCAGGAAGAATGCTGTTGCCTTTCTTCCCAGCATTCCTCTTAAGTGAAGTAAAGCTTATGAAAGTGCTTTTTACTCTATTTATAAAAATTTTCATGCTGCCATATGTTGCAAAAAAAGATCTTTTTGATTAAGCTGATGTGTTCTGAAGCATAAGGTATAATTTTGGTGTTTCCCTTTAAAAATGTGCAAAGAGTTATGCGAGTCTTTTCTATGTATTTGCATACGGTAACTAGTGGTCTTTTAATACATGGTTTTGAACAGAGAGGCTTTCCTTTCTTTCTGTCTTTTTTTTTAATCTCCTTGCATTGGCCAATATCAAAATATAACTGGGTCAAATACAAGGTCTTTCTTTTTTTCCCTAGGGGAAGCAAATCAACTTTTTATCCCAGAAACCTTATTCTTTTTTATGATGTTCATATTATAAACAGCACAAACTCTGTTAGAGCAATCCTTTGTGCGTATGTCATAGGATATATATGCTGTATTGATAGAAAAAACTATAATAAGGGTTTTATTTAGAATTAGCTGGTGCACTTTAGTACTCAGAAGTTGTTTGACTTATTTAATTTGGAGGCTTTCTGTATTGCTGTATCTCCCTCTCTGGAAGTCATGCATATATTTTAAGGCTACAGTTATGCACATTTGGTTATGTAAATCTGTCCCATGCAGACTCCAAGGAACTTTATTGTATTGGATTGAAACAAGCAGTAGATCATCTAGATGTATATTTATGCTAATGAACTTAAAGCCAGCATTTTGCATTGATTGCTCAGTCATAATGCTTTTTGGAAGATTTTTGGAATTTTTGAAAATCATTCTTAACACATTATATGGTGATAAAAGTGTGTTATTGGAATACCATTAGCAGGAATAAAAAAAGAGCAGAATTTTATTGGTTGTTCATTGAAAATGTTAGCTGTGATTAGTTACATAATCCTACATTAACCTGTAAATTAAAATTCCTTGGTGCAATTTGATGGCTGATTTAATTTTGTCTTTCTTTGTTTGCCGCAGGCTAATTCCATTATGAATTCTTTATACAGCCTTTTCCTTCAATGATTAGCAGCTTCTACTCAAGTTCTGATTACTATTGTACACTTAGCACTACATAAAGCTGGGGATTAATATTCCCCTGAAGAATTGTTGCTATGGATCTGCTCTATTCCTTCTAAGAGATGTTTCTGCAGCTTCAATTGTCCATAAATTATGATCTCTAGTGAATTATCAGTGGGAGTGAACTAAGCTTAACAAGCTGAAGAGAGCACTCTAGTTCTGAAAGAAAAAGGGAGAGAGAGATAAAAAGATGCTCAATTATTAATTGCAAGGTTTCCATAATACAGAAGTGGAGATATTTTCCCTATCTTCATTCCTGTGAGCATGTAAGAAATCAGGGTGAGTCAGAAATGCTGAAGTCCTAACCCCCTCCAGCACTTAGAGATAAAACCTACAGGAGGATCTTAATTATGTGGAGACAGAGGTAGAAAAACCAGCCCCGTCATCCTGGGTTTTAAGTTGGTATTTTGTCTCTTCTCACTTCTGTTTCGCCATCTCTGTCCTCCTGGTATAGTTTTCAGTCTCGATAGCACTATAAGTAGCCTGGCTCAACTGCCTTTAAAATATAGTTGGGATTAATAGGGGATTTAATTGCAGATGTCTGAGGAGCTTTCATATTTGGAGAGATTTTATTAAGAAACAGCTATTCCAGTTCAAGTTTGTGAGCACTTTGCTATGCTCCCATCTGTTCCCCTTTGTTAGGGCTTTAAAGTCATATTTCTCCTACTGATTCATGGCTGTGTTCCTTCTCCCTTGAAAAATCTGTCTTGAAGGTTGCACTGCAGCGTTATTCTTTCTTGCTGGGTATGTTCAATTTTCCTAATTGAGATGATCATGTCCTTCTGCCTTCCAGCCCCAGACAAGCCCCCTCTTGCTCAAACTTTAGGCTGCTGATTGTCAGGGTTAAAGACTGCAGCAGACATGACTTAGCATGTGCCCAATTTTCAGGGAAGTCCTCGGGGGGCACAAAGCTGCCTCAGAGCCTCTGTGCCTGGCTCCTGCCAGGCTGGGGAGGCAGTGACCTGGCATCACTGCCCACCAGAAGCAGAGCTGCCTTGTCTTTACTCAGAGTGCTGGATCAGAATGTCTTTGGCTATTCCATGCCAAAGGGAACACAAATCTCCAGTTAGACTGACGGTGTGTTTTAGGTTGTCTTCAGACCTTTAGGCATTTCTAAAAATTTCTTGTATGCTAAAAGCACTGTTGGATTGCATCTGCTAAGCTACCTCATGCATTGTGGTACACTATCTGTAGTGGTAAATCATATTTAGTAACACACAATGTTAGCGGGACCCTTTAACTCTAGGAGTTACTGTACTTTCTTGAGGCCTGTCTGATAATCTGCCCTAGCCCAACAGAGTAGATTAGGCACTGGAGCTGACAGTGTTTCAGAACTATTCTAGGAGAAAAAACCCCAAACTTTTAACGTGTGACTAATAGAAGATGTTTTTTCATCTCTCTTTCCAAAGCTCCACTTGATAATATTCAGCAAAATCTGTATATGTTTTAAATTAAAACCAGCATCTGAGTCCAACTGGTGTTTTGTGCTTGGAGCAAGTGACAGAAAGAACAAAGGTGGGTTAGTTAGGTTAGTGGATCTGAATTCTCTGGTCTGCTTAGTCCACTTTGTGCTGTGTACTGAAACTGCTGGAGATGCCCATCAAACAATTCACCGTGGAACCATGGTGTTGCCTGTTGCCTCAGCCTTAGCACAGCCGACAGGATATGGTGTATACAAAAGAGTTTCCCCATATGCTAGAGTTGGGGATAGGAAAGTTGAGGCAATGTTAGGGTGGTCCCTGCAGAAGGGCAAACTTCTTGATTTTTAAAATTCTTTATCACCTACGTGTTCTCTGCAGTACCAAAAACTCAGTGTAATGGACAATTTGACCTTATAGTTTCTGTTCTGTCATGTTGAAACTAACAGACTCTTCTTGAAGAAGCTGATCTTTTCTTCTCAAATCACTCTCTTGTCTTCATAGCCTCCTTTTTCAGTGCCATCCTCAATTTAGTTGAGAGCTGTTGAAATTTTACTTTTGCTAGGATTTCGACCTGCCTAGCATTATTTGGGTGTTTTGGAGGTCTGTTGTGAAAAATAATGCCTTGCATATTTATCTCCTGTGTCCCCTTCATGATTTTAAATTTGCTGCCTCCTTTAGATTTTCCACGCTGAAGATTACTGCCTTCCTATTCCGAGTGTCTCCTCCTGTGGTCAGGAGCTGGTTTTCCTTCTCTGCTCCTTCCCCATTCTGTTGGATTCTTTCCCAGGTGGGACAATCAGAACTATCTGCAGTCCTCCAGACACGGATGTGTTGTGAGTTTGTCATAATCACATTTTCTTGAGTTTATTGGCATTTTATTGTCCAGTTATCTAGTGCTGAACAAGTCCTCGTGGACTTTGGGTGGGGTAGTCCTAATATTTGCCCTCATGTGCAATGATCTTCCTGTTAATCCTTCTATGTTGACAGTGAAGGCAAAAGAGTGACTGTAAAAATTTCCTTCATGTAAGTGTTTGTTACTCCTGTTAATTGATGCTAAGGTTGTCATAGTAAGGGTCTTAAGCCTCAGTGAGTTACTTGCTGACATCAGTGCCATACTAGGCTGTGGTGACTATTACTTTTTTTCTTTTCCTTTAATTTGGCAATGGAAATCATCATTCTTCTGACTTCTCTGGTTTCCAGCTGACATCCTAGTTCTAGGATCATCTCTAGCATTCACCTTACACATCACTGATCAAATATCAAGCAAATGAAACAGTAATTGCTCTTCCTCTTTTTTGGGGTTGGGTCCAGCTGTGGCTGAAGCTGGCTTTGTTTTGTTTGAACTCAGTAAGATTTTTCCTATGATCCAGATCAGTAGAATAGATGAAATTTTGGTCTGAGCTTGTTTCCAGTTCAAGTTTATTTCTCTACCAAGGATAAACCCCTTAAGTTCTCTGCTCGATCCTCTCTAGCCATCTCCCTTTGAGTGCCTGATGTCTCTCCAACAGTATTACTGCTGCTCTCCTCTTCCCAAAGTGCTGGCTTCTCTCTCTCCCTCTCTGCTCTGCTGTATTCATTTGGACTAAAAGTGGTGAAAGAGGGCAGCAGAGATCCTTTTTAGTAGTGTATCTGCCTCAGCAACCAAAAGAAGAGCTCCTAAACAGAGAGGTGTTTGTAGCACCTTGGTGCAGGGCCGGGGATGATGCCAGTGGAATTCCAGGAGAGGAAGTGCAGGGATGGAGAATGATGCAGCACAAGGCAGAGATTCTTATGTGTACCTGTGTAGCCAAGCCAGCCCAAATCTAGAACAGTCCTGAATAAAGGAAAGGTCTCAAAATTGTACTGATAGAGCAAATTTGACGCAGCCCCTAGAATGCTATAAAATTCAGGTCTAAATGTGTGTACCTATTCTACAGGTGTGCCAAGCTAAGCTGAGCACTGAAAATGATGTTTAGTGACCTTTTTCCATCTCAAAGGTGCTCTGAATGTGAAGGTAAGGATGACCTAAAAGAGGGGGAAGTGTGAATAACGTTGAAGAGAAAGCAGTGAATCCCCTTGACCCATTTTCAGGGGGCTCTCCTCCAATTCCATGGAATACAGAATCCATTAAAAATTGGGCTGGAGGGTGTCCCTCCTCTGCGTGTGGAGTTACAGCAATCCGGGTAGAATGGTTGGATGCTTTCCCATGCCATGTTTGCCCAAACCATTCTGAGCGGCAATCAGTGATGGATTTTATGTAGCTGCTCTTTCTTTTGTGACAGTTCTTTCTAGTGCTTTGAGGTGCTTGCTGTAGTCCTTACCTTTAATAGGAATGTCTTGAACCTTCCAGAAACTTCATCCCATTGCTGCTCAGCTGCATCCACTCTTGCACTGTTCCTGTGAAGCCCTACTTACACTGCAGAGAGCATGGGGTTTTTTCTGTGTGATTTGCAGACTGCATACCCTGTTTATCTCTTCCAGCATTATGTTTTCTCTTTTCTCGACAGCAGAGCCATGTTGACTCTGATCCAGTAACCCCTAAACATGTTTCTGGAGAACTGCTGTTTAGCCACATGCTTCCTGTGTTTGAGCAGTTAAATACTCCAACATCACTTTTTACTGGTCCTGGTTTAATTTTGCCCTATTTTTTTTCTGTCTGTTTCTGTGATTTATCCAAAGTGTTTGAACATTCTTGCTTCAGCTCTCTGCTACTGTGAAATGTGCTAAACTTTGTACAAATGAATTTTTGCTCTTCTTTGCTTTTAAACTGGGCTGTCAAATCATAATTATTCTTCTTATACCATAAACAGCTGTCATACATTGTTCTGTAGGTCCCATTGTCCATGTAACCTCAAAGGAAAATTTTTGCTCCTTTGTTGGTGGCTGTACCTCTTCCTGTGGGAAATAAACCTGGAATTTCAGGGCCAGAGGGCAATTTTTCACATTTAAGCTGTCTTGCCTAATTTGCTGTTTTATTTGTTTCTAAGTCAGATCATAATGACACTGTGGCATGGCATTTTTAATTAAGGATATATCTTCCTGTCAGAAAATTAATATGAGAGTGAAAAGTGGCTCCCTAGAAAACTTCATCCAGACCCTTGACTGTCTTTCTCAGATGTTTTTGCGTTTAGAGATTTACTTCACCTCCGCTCCCCTCCTGTCCTCCTTTCTAGCATTGTCAATACTTTATGAGAGATTTACATGGCAGAGGTTCTTCTTGCAAGTTTCTGGTTGAGCACTGAAAAATATTTAAGTAATATGACACAAGCTGATGCATTTCGGAGGAGTCATTGCACATCTCACTTAGAAGATAAGGGCAGCAGCCCCCAAACATCTCAGTGCCCAAGAAGGGCACAGACTTGCTGTACTGAAGAACAGTAATAGAGACCAGAAAATGAGAGGATACAGGCAACCTAAACAAGATTTACAGAGTGTTGTAGAAATAAATGCTCTCCCAACAGCTTGTCACATGCTCCATTCATGCATTTACTGAACTCTGCAGAAATAGATGTGTATAATCAAAGAATTGAAACTTTTTAAGATCTATTGGCAAGTGCACCTCGCCAGATTTGTTTTCTGGCCATAAAGTTACTTCTGTAGTAGGGTGGAAAATATTCCTCGATTCAAAGATTTACAGAAAGGATGAATTTACCAGTCAGGTTGATATTACACCACATTTTCACTTGCATAATCCAAAGATTATATTTTTGAAAATGAAACTTCTAAACTTTGTTTCTGAAATTTTGTGGGCCTTATAACTGACATATTTGGCTTAGAGATGTTTAGTCCTACTGTATATATTTCTCCATAGATGGTTTAACCTAAAGACGAGGAATTATTTTTGTGGAATAGTCCTTTTAAATGAGAGTGGATGATTTGGAGTGCAGGAAAATATGATAATTCGCGTTATTGCCTTTCCTTTATTTTTATATTCAGTATCTCCCACACCTCTCTGCAGCAGCTCTGATGACCAAAGACCTAAATTCTGATTGCTGTGGACTTGCTGCTAACTTTCATTGATGAAAATAGGCTCAGGGCCAAAAGTCCTATGTGAATATTTGCAATTCTGGTTAACCTCAGCAGTGTGTAGCACCCATTAAAATTCCTTCTGGGACCTTCACCATCTTTCCTATTAATTGCTTACCTGTAATCTGGTCACCAGTGGTGCTCCCCAGGGCTCAGTATAGGGCCCAGTCCTGTTTAATATCTTTTATCAATGATCTGGATGAGGGGATTGAAGGCAGCCTCAGTAAATTTGCGGATGACACCCAGTTTGGTGGAAGTGTTGATCTGCTGGAGGGCAGGAAGGCTCTGTAGAGGGACCTGTACAGGCTGGATCCATGACCTTAGGCCAATTGTATGAGGTTCAAGAAGACCAAGTGCCAGGTCCCACTCTTTGGCCACAGCAACCACCTGCAGCACCACAGGCTGGGGCAGAGTGGCTGGAAAGGGGCCCAGTGGAAAAGGAGCTGCGCATGTTTCTTGATGTCAGCTGAACATGAGTGAGCATGTGCCCAGAGGGCCAGGAAGGCCAATGGCACCTGGCCTGTATCTGGAATAGTGTGGCCAGCAGGACCATGGAAGTGATTCTTTCCCTGTAGTCAGCACTGGTGAGGTCACTACTCAAGTGCTGTGTCCAGTTCTGGGCCCCCCAATTCAGGTAGGAAGTGCTGGAGTGAATCCAGAGAGGGGCAGCAAGGCTGATGGAAGGGTCTAGATGGTAAGTCCTACAAAGAATGGCTGAGGAAGCTGCGGGTGTTTAGTCTGGGGAAAAGGTGGCTCAGGGGTGCCCTTATCACTCTCTTCAACTCCCTGAAAGGAGGTTGTAGCCAGGCAGAGGTTGGGCTCTTCTCCCAGGCAACCAGTGGCAGGATGAGAGGGCATAGTCTCAAGCTGCTTCAAGGTGGGCTTCAAGCTGGGCATCAGGAGAAATTTCTTCTCAGAAAGGGTTTTTTAACATCGGAATGGGCTGCCCAGGGAATTTGTGGAATCACTGTCCCTGGAGGTGTTCAATAAATGACTGGATGAGTCAGTGCCATAGTCTAGTTGACAAAGTGGTGATCAGAAGTTGGACTTGATGATCTTAGAGGTCTTTTCCAACCTAAATGAATCTGTGGTTCTGTGTAATGGCTCCCTATTAAATGTTAATGTCCTCTGATCCTTTTTATTGGGTATTGTTCACCATCTATTATCTTTCTCCAGTTTTCAGCTTTCTGTCGCTGTATTTTCATCTTTAAAGATAAACTAAGTAACCATAAGAATCTCCAGGGACATACCAACAAAATAAAAACCACCGTCTTCTTCAAACCAAAGGTTCAGCAACTCCAGCATCCTGTTCCTGTTGATAGATGCAAATGGATACTTGGAGAAGGTTAAGTGTGTAAGTGTTAAGATTAATGTGTCCTCACCAATACTCTCCTAATCTTCTAGTACTTTCCAATCAAAGGATGTCCTGATCAATGTGTGGTATGTACACGTGGAGTTTTCACTGAAAATATTATGTAGTCCCACCATCCTTTGCTAAAGAGTCGTCCAGGTGGCTCTTCACACAAAAGAAGTGTTAGATCTCCTGTGGTGTGCTTTGAATTTTGCTTCCACAAGCATTATTTGATGATCCTTTGCTCTAGTATTGGAAGATTCTGTCCTGTTGTGGTTATGTGCAGTTGTTTAGGCTATTACCAAACTGAAAATAATTTCTCTTGCCAGGTTGAAGTGTCACAGCCTGTTTTGTTTTGCATAGAAATAATGTTCAACGTGCAAACGTGTGCAGATGAAACCTAGCTTTCTGCCTGTGGTGGATGGCAGATGACTGAGCTGTATACACAGGCTGTCGCAAAGGAGGTGGCTGAATCCAAGTTTCATTCATTCGCATGCGTGTCCACTCCAAGCAACTTATTTCTGGAATTAGTGAAGTGTTTCTTGTTCTTTCCCTCAACATCATCATAGGGTTTGTTGTTGACCAGTTCTCCTGCAGAGAAGCTGAATATTTCATTACTGTGTTGTTCCTGCTCTGAGCTGGCTGTGGACAGTCAGCTCTTGGGCTGATATAAATCAGCATAGCCCTGTTGATTTCAGAAAAGCAGTACAGCTGGGTTAGCCAAGTCTTTTGATGTGTATGGGAACTGCTTAGTTTCCTATCATAAAAGTGGTTAAGTGTGTGCCTGACTTCAAGCATCTTCCAAAGAACGATGCTGAAAAGGAGTTGATGCAATAAACCTTCACAATACTATATTCCTCCTCTGATGTTTCAGCGTATGCAGTAGTCAAAATGTTTGCACATGGGTTATTATTATTATAACCCCCAGTGAACTTGTCTCCCCAGCCGGAGTTCAGATATACAAGATAAAGTTAATTTGGCTCCCTTTCAAATGGAGAATTTAGACCTCCTTCTGGCTTTTCAGGTAAAGGAACGTGTTTTGGACTGTTGTTATCTCTCTCTTCTCCCTTGAGCTATGCTAAGTCAAATACTGTAAGCTGATAAACATTATCCTAACATTGGTAACACTTGTATAAACTCCACTGCCGTTCCCTTCTTAACACCTCCCACTTCCTTGCATCCGTGTAAATTCTTTGCCCCAGCATGGTGCACAAAGGTCCGATACGGATCGTGTAACATACCCAATACAATGAATGCTTTCTTTCCATCTTTGCTGGACTCTGGAACTCTTTTGCTTTCCTTCTGTTCAGCGCTGAAACCCAGGCCAGCTTGCCAGTGATTTATTGGGTATTCAGGGTTTCCAGTGATTTACATTTTCCATCTTCCCTTGAAGGCATCCGTGCTGCTTCAGGAGGATGTGGTGTTTGGCTTTAATGTAAAATATTCTTTGCAGTGATTTGACTTCTGAATTCAATAGTCTTACCTTCTGCGTAGGTGTCTTAAAAGCAGCGGTACTAGCTGGATTTGGGCTTGAGAAAGAAAAAAAAAAAGAAAGTTACTATTTGCAAGCATATGAAAACCTAATAATTTAGTTTTTCTTTACTCTGAAAAGAGAGGAAGAAGTCTTGGTTTGACAGACTCCAATGAATTCACTTGGAGTATGAAATGAAGTCCATCTTTTCATGGGTATTCATCTAATTGAAAGATGCTCTTTCTCTTTTGCTCAAGGTCTAGGCAGCAAGTAGAATTCTTCCCTTCCATACAAAATCATTAGTGAAGGATCAGCCTTTTTATTTGGGAGTATTTGTGGGAGTATTTATGAAGGGATTGAATCCTTTGATCAAAAAGTAAGATCAGACCATTCCTTTCTCTCCCCCTGCCCCTGTTAATTCCCAGGTTAGTTGAATGAAAGTTGCTATTTAGCCTTTGGTTCAGGGAACCTGAAGACACTTGTTTTAAGGGATTCACCAGCAACTTCTAAGTCTTGTCGTTCATCTTGTCTGATGCTTCAGGCACTGAACTGCAAGTAAACGCCCCACCCTAAGAAGTACTACTTTCCTAGGAACAGAAATAAGAGCTTCCTGCTGCAGCAATTAAAATCATTTTGGTTTTCCAGGTAGCTGTGTGTCTACAGGGCACACCTCCCCTTTGTCTGGAAGGTCCAGCTGACCGCAGCTTTTTTATCTGCTAGGGAAGTAATGTGGGCTCCAGGATAATGTGGCTGAGGCTGTGCTTCCCTTTGCCTTCTGCTGAGGTGTGTCTTACCTACTGCCTGCACAGTTGGGGAATGATTTATACGTTCCCTGAGAGCATAGAAGACCAAAATGGCAGCTACAGCAAAAAGTTTCGACCCTCCCAAGATACTGGCAGCCTCATGGAACTGGCTGTCCTCCCAAGCTTTCTCCCTTTGTGCCTGAAATCTCCCAAGCACAAATTGGTTGGGCTCTGCTCCAGATATAAGTTACAAAGAAGTCACATCTTTCAGGTGTGACAACTACTGCCCTGGGTAACACTGTAAGGCCAAGTTATCTGCTGGTGAGCCTCATCTTGCAGTCCAGAGTGGTTCAGTCTCTTTTTTTTCTGTTGTACTATTGATAGTCTCATGAACAAGGAGCAGAGGAGAAGAAATAAAGGGAGAAGGTAGAAGTTAGTGCCATGGAGTAGTGCTGTTCCAGAGTAGCAGTTGCTTTTATTGTGAATCCGACAACACTGAAATGAAACCACAGAACATGATTCTTCCTCTGTGATGCTTCACCTGCTGCAGTTCCACTGGCTTTCTCCAGCCTTATGGCTCAAGCAAATGAGAAGATCTCTTAGGGCAAAATGTCAGTTTGTTTTATTTAGCTCTAACATACTTGGGCCCAAAGTGAATATCTAAAATCCATCAGACAGGATCACCTGTAATATCTTTGAATAAAGCTGTTGAACTTAAGCTCCTGTAAAACCTATAAAGCAGTTTGTCTTTCTTTTAATATCATTGTTGCATGGTATAATTTTAATTGCAATATTTTTTCTTGTGACGCTTTTAAGGATTACTTCTTGAAAGATGTTGGAAAGGTGAGAATGACAATTAAATCTTATCTCAAGTATAATTGTATGGTTATATTGTACTGTTCCCCAGAAGTATGGGTTTGAAATTGTTGTGGGCTGTGAGCAAATCTCTGGGGCATAACTGAGACAAAAGTGCTAAAACACGACTCTTTAGCCCAATTATTTTTATGTCTGCATTGGAATGAATTTTCAGCTTCTGGGGCTTCTTTGATCATTTCACTAGTGACATTAAGTAATTATAGTAAAAGAAATAGTCCTGTCCTTAAATATGCTATGTTTGTCACAAACTGTTGGAAACTAGAGAGCTGTAAGGATTCTGTCTGAATTCTCAGAACCAAAACTGCATGTGTGTTCAAGTGCAGACTTGCACAGGCACCTGAAATGTCCCATGTGGTGACTTCAGTCTTGTGCATGACTTATTCTTTCTTGGTGTTCCAGTTAGAATTATTTTATTTTTCAGGCACTATTATTCTCAGCTATCCCAAAAGAGAAATGGAAATTCAGTTTTGTGGTTATTGAAATTATTTGCAAGTCTGGATGAAATTCAAATGTTAGTTTGGGCTGAGTAAAAGGACAAAATCTTAGGAAAGTGTAAAGAAAATGTTTTAATATTGATCTAAAGGAAACTTTCCTTTCTTTTAATAACATTTTTCATTCTTAAAGA
Organism: Picathartes gymnocephalus; assembly: GCA_013390045.1. Classification (NCBI taxonomy): domain Eukaryota; kingdom Metazoa; phylum Chordata; class Aves; order Passeriformes; family Picathartidae; genus Picathartes; species Picathartes gymnocephalus. The sequence goes on along the minus strand of WEKY01057741.1, from coordinate 35,380 downwards.
ATATACTTTTTAAAAAATACTTTTGGTGCAATATGACACTTTCTTTCTACCTCCAGAAAAATTTTCTTTTAAATTCATTTCTGCTGAGAAAAATTTGGTTTCTGGTCATCCTAAGCCTATGCATTTTAAAACTTTCTTTCATATTCATGTAGCTATAGTTAAATCTGCAAGGTTAGTTCATGGGGATAATTGCATGAAAGGGAGAATCAGAGGACATTGCCTCTGCAGAAGCTTCTCACAGCATGGAGTTTCCTTCAGATAAGGCAGTTTGTTAGTTCATGCCTGCAACCAGCTGGACCTTGAGCCAAATTTACCTTGAAGCCCATCCACCCCGTGGTCCTGACAGCATCACTTCTTTGTGGATGACCTCTTCAAACTGGAGTCAACATTCATGACCAAGCTTGAGCTTTTTTTAATGTGTGCAGTCTGCAGGGGCAACTTAAAAGCTGAGGTTAAAAGGATGACTGAGCCCAGCAAATGCATCTGCAGCTCTTGAGCAGAATGAGGCTTTTGTAGAGGGATTGCCAACAGGAGATCCTCTGTCTTGCTGTGAAGGAACTGTCCAGGAACTATCAAAGATGAATGGTAAATCTCAGATCCTGGTCCTAGAAATGATCAGACCTTACTGGTTTCAGAGCTTACTGGTCTATCACAACTTACTGGATTCAGACGCAGCCCTGGGTGTCATTCCTCTGAGAGCAGGAGGAAACCTTGCATTTTGGAATGATTCTGATTGCCCACTTTGGAAGGGTGTAGTGTGTGTACCTACCTGTGAGCTCAGCCTGAACAGATCACAGGTGGAAGTACATTTGGAGAGGCAAACCCCCAGGAATTATTCCTACACTACTAAGCAGAAAATAAACGGAATGTTTCTTCTAATAATATTTAAGCCTGCATAATATTACATTTTCATAAAAAGCTCATGTGGAATGTAATTTATTCTCACTTTTTTCCTTTTCTTCTTTGTATTTTAGACAGTTCCAAGATTATACTTACTGTCAAAGTGCTCTACAATTCTAGGGGGTTTTAAATTATTTTTTTCTAATGGGATTTTTGAAATTTTGTGTGCCTAACTCATATTTTTTAAAACTTCCTAATGGAATCTAGGTCTAGACAGAGGTTGAGTTTTGTAGAAGTCAGGCCATATTTCTTTTTTCCCCTTTGCAATCTCACAAAGGAATGACTTCTTCCTGATATTAATGGGAGTTACACATTAATAGGGATAAAAGAGCACATTCCCACCCTCTTGCTTTAAAATGTATCCAGGAGATAATATGAAAGGCTTTACAGTCCTAATGATTTTTTTCCCTAATGTTTATTTTAAAAAGTGTTCCTCTGCAGGGGGTTGATCCAAAGCCCATTGAAGTCAGTGGGAAATTTTCCATAGAATTCAATGAAGTTTGGATCTGGTCCTTAGATAGCTCCGGGAGGTAGTCTGCTCATTTTTTGCAGCTGTCCTTGGGGGTGTTGGAGGAGAGTTGGTGCACTGGCAAGTCCATTCAATGTGGAGCATGCTATTGATTATAAAGCATAACTCCTGCAACATTTCAGCTGGAAGGGAGTGGGAGGTTCCACATAATAATCAATAGCACAATATGAGACTATATCAAGGAATTGGCTTTTTAACAAACACTTTTAAAACAACAAAGGCGATGAGATGGTTCTCATTTAAAGGGCAAACTCCCCTTTATTCTTGGGATTCCAGGCAGATTAGCCTTGGTATGTCCTCAAATGCTGTACTGAACATATTCATGATGCTTTCTGTTCTCTTTGCAAAAGCAGACATGGAAGACTTGCCTTTGTAAATGTACTGGTTATGTTGCACCTTCTTGTTTGCTTTGTAAAGCTGCTCAGTATCTTGTGAGTGAGAGATACTCTGGCAAAAACCAGAAACAAGATAGTTCAGAGGGAAGAAAACTGAAGAAGGTGATGAACCTGTACAGTATCTGCTTCTTTCAGTTCTACATTTTCCCAGAGTCTAGTGGCATGAGAGTCCTCTGAAGCTCTCTTTTCACATCTATACCACTGCTTATTTGTTTAGTGGTCACTTAAGTGTGCTAATGAAGGGAGATGCATAAGGTCAGGTAATGCATGTGTACTGTTAGGGTCTATTAGGGTAAATATCCTAATTTAGACCCAATGTTAATCTTAAAAGAGAAGGCTGGGTTCATTCTGTTTGTGGCAACTCCCATACACATTCCAGTGAAGGCAAACCTCTGTAAGAGTTTGCATGGAGCAGCTGGATGCAGAGATTTACCAGCTGTGCATAGCCAGATCTCTGTGCCTGCAAGGAGTCCCATGTCTAGTAGGTGCTGCTCAGGTTCAGCACCAGGTACGTAGCCGAGGGGAGAGGATGGAGGACCTCTGTAGAAATGCATTCTTGTCTCTTATCCCAAGTGTTAAATGAACAGTTTGGTTGTGGCCCCATTGATACTAAATCTATAATTACTCAAATGCAGTGGTGGTTCCATCCAACACAGGGTGGAAAACCCCCCTCGATTTTGTCTGCACTCTTTGTTTCGTATTGAAACAAAATCACACAGGGCCATGGATCTTTTCCGCTTTCCACTACTCATGAAAATACGTAACTAAGGTCCCCCAAACATCTGGATCCTGATGTTAAGGCGATATGGAAATCTAAGGTTAAACAGGAGTTAGAAGGCAAATACTCAGTGCTGATACTCTTCTCAAAATTGATTATATAAAATATAATAGTCAGACAAGGCCATAGTTCAGTTCCACCTGGTGCAGCTGCTGGTCTTGGGCAGTGGGAGGTAGTGTGTGACCAGGTATTTCCTGAACAGGTTCTCCCACCCTACAGCAGATTGTTGTGATGGGGTTTTCCAAAGTGCTAGCCTTTATGTAAAACTCGCCAGCAGGGAGCTTTTGTCCCTTTGTGTCCTCTCCCATAACTTTTCAATTCCTTCTTTGGCTGTTAGAGTTGGTGGTGACCTGGGGCAGGACCACCAAGGTGAGAGTCTCCCTTTCATCTTATACCACTTCCTTTGAAGTTCATTTGGCATCCCTCAGTTCAGGGTTGGAAGAGATTGACCATCCTCTTCATCATCTTCATGACAAAATTTTATCTCTTTTTCCAAATATGCAAATGTCAGCAGAGTGGGAATTGGAAGGGCCAAGTTTAACACTTTTATATTTAGTTTTGTTCTGAAAAAAAGACTTTATTTTGTAATATTAGTGATTTTATTTACAGAAATCTGTAGTAACTATGTATCATTAAGTTGGACTTTTGTCCTAAAGAAGTTTCTTGTAACTTAAAACACATTTGTTTTTGAAATTTAGCTCTTGGGAGTTTATTTAGTTTTGACTGAGAAACTGTTAAATTCCTTATTACTGTCGTCTTATTCTCATCTGAGAGAAAGATTGTCCCATTTCATTAATGTTCTTACTTGTCACAGTGACATTATATACAATAGATTTGTTTGTGTCTGTTTTGTATTTCTGCTTCTAAAGTCACCCCGCCTTCCATAACAAATCTTCAAAATATTTCTTCTCCTCCTCTCCCTCTTTATGTGTCTTGGGTTGAAACTGGATAGAGTTGATTAATGGTTGTGGGGGAGAGGGGGGATATGAGAAGGGACTGTGAGAAACCTCTAATTACTTTAATCCCTTTTCACATAACATTTGGGAAAAAAAATAGACTAATTCCCAAATTCAAAATGAGGAAAGCCACTGGCTCAAACAGAAAAGTCACCCATAGGGCTCAGGGTGAATGGATGCAGGAGACAGGCTTGGCCCGTTGCTCCACCAGTGGTGTGATGTGGTGGGCCTAGGTGGTAAAATACTTGAGTAAGTGCTTTTGGGCAACTGGTGGTGTTCCTGCTGATCACTTACTGATTGACATTGATTTACTAGAGGAGGGTTTGGTCCTTGGGGCAAGGGGAATACAGGTAGGTAAGCACAGGTTCTGGACAGCATTCTCTGTTGAAAGTTACCAGGTTCTGGACTGCATCAAGGATTGGAACAATGCCTCCTGTGGCTGTGTGTGTGCTCCAAGTCCCAGGGAAG
>WEKY01057741.1:241-24183 GCA_013390045.1 Picathartes gymnocephalus | reverse complement strand
ATTAACGTCATCAGGATTTTCCTCTCTGTTATTTATTAAATCTTTTTCGTCCTCTCTCCCTCCCCCTCTCATGTGTGAGGAGTACCTTGGTGATGGTCATGAAAAAGAAGCTACATAAAAATACTGAATATAAGTTTGGAGTCTTTAATTCACACCTTTGTTTATGGAGACAATGTTAAGTGTAGCAGATCTCCAATTTTATTTGTTTCTCTTTTCAAATCTGAGTTGGATTTTAGCAGAGGAAATATATGCATCTAAATTGGACTTGTGTAAATTCCCTAAATTCTCATTTTCTGCAGAAATTTCTGGTCAGCTACACCTCTGTGCAGAGGCAGCCTTCACTAATAAGCCAGTATATCTATGTGGTGTTAGTGACAGAGGACAATTAAAGGCTTCCATATCTCAGCTGCAAAGGGCAGAAATGGAATTGAATTGCCTTTGCAGATCCCCTCTGCAGAACAAGTGTGTCTTTTGGTCAATTTGTTGAGGTAAAAATGCACTTAGGGCTGCAGTCAGGTGGCTTAGATCTTCCCAACTGCCTTTTGCTAGCTCTAAGCACTCAGAGGTGCCTGTTCAGAAGGAAATGTTACTCAGTTTTAGACACAATATAGGCTGTTGTGGTTTTTTCCCCATAAAAGTATAATTTTGGAGAAGGAAATATTTAAGCCAAAAATTTTGGTATTCAAGGGATAACTTTTATCTGAAAACAAAGTTTTTAGTGTGTCTGGCAAGGTGGACCATCTCATTTTTGGTTGATGGCCATGATGATTAATAGGATTTATACTTCAGAGTTCAGAAAATACTTCAGTTTTGCTTTGTCTTGAGATAGACTAGATATTAACAGCAAAAGGAGGCACATGGGTTGAGTGCAGTAGCTGGAACAAGGGCTCTTTCCTTAGAGGGTCCTCCGCCTGTGCATGTCTCTTTTGAAAGCTACCTGTCTGTGTTGGCTTTTTTTATTTACTAGGCAGGATTTACTGCATCAGTAGTCTTCAACACTGGAATAAAATGACAAGATGAGAATGTAATGAAGTCTGTGGCACAGTTTCTCTTCAAATGAAGAAATACTCAAAAGGGTTTTTTTTGTTTGTTTGGTTTTTTTTAGGCTGTTTATCACATAAGATTTTTAGGTGGCCTCCAGAATTGTCAAGTTGTTTAAATCAAGACTGTTTTGTCTGTTTTCAAAGAACTTGGTTCCTAGGGATGCTACTTGAGGCCATTCAGGGGTGTTGAAACACATCCTCTTTTTCTATTGAACTACATTGCTATCTGAAATTTCAGTCATTGTGGAAGAGTATCTTTGATTTTGTTTGTATTTCCTCAGAGTTAGTCTTTATTCTTAACCCTCCTTGACCTGGAAAGGCATTTGTGTTGATCCCAACATGTGGGTCTCAGACTATGAAATTTAGGAGCTCGGAGCTGACCTTTGAATGTCTGGTGAATCTGTCCTCATTCATTTTAGCACAAACAGGGACCTGGATATCTGTTCTCATTTATCCTTTGGAATTACCCATTTTTCTCCAGCCACTGCATCTGGGATAGATAATCTTTAAACTCTTCCCTACTCTGGAAAAGACTCTAGGTTTCCCAGTCTTGTGGAATAACAAGAATTGCAGATTTAGTTCAATGTGGACTGAGTTGGGGCTGTGTTGTGAAGGCATCAACCCCAAAAGAACTTTAAGGCTTTAAGAAAATAAAGTCTAATCCACAGACCTCTGGAAACCATCTCAGAAGGACTCTTTTGGATGGTTGTTTTGAAAGGGGTAACTCAGTAGAATATCTGTCAGTTGAGACTTTCTTTTGTGAAAACTCCTTTGCAATGTTATTCCACAAATGTTGCTTCTGCTTGCAGTGTTATTATAGAATAACTCTCTCTGATCCTTGTGTGTGAAATCACAGATAAGTTGATCCATAATAATTGATCTATACTGCAGCTGTACCAAATTTGCTACTCAGGAAGCAACTCATGATGCAGCCTGCAAGTTTCTGCCTTCAAATGATACAGTTAAAGAAAAAAGTGTGGTAATGATATTTGTGTTTTGCTAAATATACATTACCTTGGGCTTGGCACAATGGAGTTTTCAGGTCTTAATGGCTTTGCTTTATCCTGACTACATTTGCTGGTGTATTATGGGCAACACCTTGAGCAAACCAGGCCATGCACCAGCACGGTCCATTTTTTGGCATTAATTAATTTAAGTAGTGTGGGGGAGTGACTGCAGCTGTTGTTGGAGTACTAGTTCATCAAAAAATGCCATTTGTGCATTAACTCTCTTTGTGTATAACAACCTGCCATCCATATGTTTCTGGCTTATCCTTGCAACTCATTTTCTAAATAAAGTTGAAACCTAACTAATACGGTTTTGAGTCTCTTGCTGTTTCAGTTTGTCAGACTTTCCAATAAAAGGCCTGTGTATGATGGCTTCATGGTTTTGGTATGTGTCAGAAATAGTTCTATGCATATACATTACGAAATTAGGATTTAATATTTGTTGTGTAGCCATAAAAAATTAGATTATATAATTACTATGTTTTCCTTTCTTATCTTTTATATTTTTAATATAATTTTTGAGGATGCCACAGGGCACTCCTGCTGTGAATTAGCTGCAATAAACTCTCTTAAACAGATAAACATCAAAGAGCAGTAATGTTTTAAAATGAAGCAACCTGCATTCAAAATCCAATTGCTTTATGTTGTAGATCTTGAATGCTTCAGCTGCTAAATGTGGATGGGGTTTCTCAAGTGCACACAGGAGTTGCATTACTGGGATTTTAAGGCCAGGGACCATTCGAGTGAAGTTGCTAGCAAAATCCATTTGTTTTCATAGGATTCCTTCTATTTTGCTTGTTCCTTATGGAAAATATCAAAATATGAAAAAATTCTCTGCTACCAGGAATTCTGCACTTGTATTTAGACTGTTCTTATTGAAGGGGTTCACAAAATCTTGTGGACTTCATGGTGAATTCTTGTGGATAATTGATTAACTGCAAACTTCAGTAGGAATATTAACTAAATAATTTCTTTTTAAACAGTTTAGAGGATTTTTTTGTAGTCTGGCATTCATGTTGAACCCAGAGCTGCTACTAGAACTGAAGTACCAAGCCTAAATTCTGTTGAAATGCTGTCAATGTGACAAAAGGCCCCAAATTTGGATTGTCTTCATTTTGGGACATCATATAGCTAGGGCACTCTACGTCCTGAGGCTAAGGCTGCTTGGAAAAACCACCTCCTGATGGTAATTTGAATACAGGATCAGAAAAGCAGGCACCCTCATTGCCCAAAAAATACTCTGTGAAAGTTAATAAGACTTCACACAGAGACTGTAGGATGTTTGCAGTCTTGCAATCAAGGCTTATGTTTGCCCTGAGCTCCTCAAGATTCTCCAATTTTCAACCTGTCCTTGGTAAGAGTTGTGCTTTGCAGGTGCAAAGGTAAAAATATATTTGGGTACACAGCTGCATTTTATTACTCTGTGCTTTTAGTGCTGCTTTAGCTGTGTTGCCTCTTTCGTATAGTTTTCTGATGATCTGAGGTCTTGAAACAATGGTTGACCAATTGGTACTTTGTTTAGTTTTAACTTGAAATAGATATGAGACTGGGGCAAAACCAGAGCTGAATAAAGTTCCCTATTTCTTTTTTTCTTCTTTAAGCAAAACCTGTGTTGAAAGACCCAACCTCCCTGATACAGTAATTACAGGGTGCTATCCTTAGTGATGCTAAATAGCTCCCTTTAATGTATCTGTTTCATCTTGAGCTGTGAATTCCCATTCTCTCGTGGGTGTAACTGTAAACAAGAGGATTAACATTGCTTCAGTGATGTTTTGCTTAAGTGAATCAAAGTTGAAAGGGTGTCTTGAATATCTGTAGAAAGCCTTGTGTGTTGCAGGGTTCCTGTTCTATATATATGCACAGTGCACCTTTCATGGTAAACTCCAATGATGCTTTAAAGTTTGAGTTCATTTTAAGCTTTTTATATTTTGGTTGTTTTTGTGGACCACTGTGAGTGGGATCCTCTGTCTCTGTGACCACAAAGAGGCTGTGAAGTTCCAATCTATTATATCCATCCTTTCAGCTACATAGTTTATTTCAAGGCCTATCACAGAGAACAGATTCTCACCATAATATATTTGTCAAATTTTAGGCTTTCTTAAAGTGCAGTGATGGCAAGCAGTAACTACACCAGGGATGTGGGTTCATAGGAGAGTAGAAGTCATAAACTGCTGTCTTCTGTTGGTGCTTGGAATGTGAACAGAGGAAGGACTTTTTCTTGAGGGGAAGGTCTGATGGCATTCTGTGGCTTGGTGCCAGCGTGTGTTGTCCATCATATCCATAAGGCTCCTCATATGTTGTTGCTAACACAGTGCAGGGCTCTGTAAAGGAAAAAAGCAAATGGGGAGAGAAGAGCATGAATATTTTCAGTTCCGACCTGACATGGAGAGGCTCTTCTGTCATGTCATCAGCTGTGAGAAAGGAGAGGAAGGAGCAGCAGCCCTAGAAACTTGTCTTTCCTCTGCAGGGCTCTCCCTGCTGTTCATCCATCCTTCAGCAGCCAAAATATACCATTAGAGGACCCTCTGCACATGCATTGTTTTTATCAGGACCTTAATTAGAAAATAGAGTCCTCCTCACTTCCCCCAGTTATCCAAGTAAAAGCCTAATATAATGATTCATTTTTTTAAAAATTTAACTCAGCCAGATTCTTACTGTGCATAACACCTCTCTGTGACATGATTGACGTATCGCGAGTTTCCCTGTTATCTACTACCTTCATCTGATATGGCACTCAGAGCTTGTCAGTGTCAGAAGCTACATCTGCCTCTTTAGTTGTGGCAGGAGCCCAAACCCTGTCTCTTGGATGGGACTCCTCCATGATTCCTTTCCAGGTTGGCAATTAAGTCTGTTGTTTTCATTTCAGCATGCTTGGTTGCTCTGATCCGAAGGAGACGCTCTGCGCTGCTTGGAAGCAATACTTTGAGGAGGACAACAGGAGTTACGTGGGCCCAGTTTTCCTGCCTGAATCCTGTGGAGGAAGAAGCATTCACGTTCACACGCTACTCATTGTTTCAAGATTATTTAAGAAACCACTGCTGTTGAACTAGCAGGAGATCTTTCCTTCAGTGATCTTTGCCAGAGCAGCTGATTGGTGTGCCCCAGCTGCAGGACATCATTTTCTTGGGAAAGTTTTAATACTGTCAGAAAAATGACCATTTTCTTTCCTAGCCCTTACTGACGAGTATGGGCTTTGCTGGCCTTTCCAATTCCAGTATGGGAGGGGTTGTTTGTTTTCCTTTCAAATGTTATCCTGCCATCCTCCTTTTTTAACAATGCTGTATATACATGAAGACTTGCTGCGTATTCAGTGTGGCACATGGATGGAGTGGATGCTTTGAACTGGTTTTGCAACAATGGATTCTGCTTGACTGATAATGAAACCATGGGATAGACCTCAGGGAGGTGAGTCATATGTTAATTTGTTCTTGATGTTTCCTTGGTATGTTAAAAGCTGTGATCTTTCAGAAAAATCTCTTATTTTATTATATTTTTTTTTAAAGCTACTTCCTGGGGCCATGGCAGATGCTGTTTTGGAATGGCACCCAATGAGTTGTTTAATGTAGTTCTGTGCTTGGTTGGCATTCTGCTATTGTGAGAATATTTTTGGTACTTCTTTTACTGCAAAAATATTTTATTAAGAGTGGCACATTGTTATACACATGTGGTGCTATGGAGCTCCAGAAGATGCATGGGACATAATGTTGAGCTGCAGAAACACAATAGTAATGAGTCACTGAAATCCCTTGTTGGTCACAACAGTTTGAACAACTGCAGTGATAATCTTTTGAGACAATGTACAACTCCAGTGGTATTTGCTATCTGCTCTGTGGTCTCCCTCAGTTAGCTGCTTGATTGGCTTGGCTTTGTGGGTATCCTAATCATGTTGGCACAGTCACTTTGATTAACAGAGACATGCAACTTGGAAATCTCTAGGCTTGTACCGACCTCAATAAAGTTGTGTGCTTTTTCTCTTTCCAAATTTTAGCAGCTTTCTGAGGGCACAAAAAATGTTTTGCACAGCTTTCCATGATGGTTGGGGCTCAGAGGAGTCCATCTGCTTCTCTGTAAATGGAAGGCTCAGAAAAAGAGAGTAAATAAATTTAAAAAAGAAGGGACAAATGCAGGATTCTTAAGTCTGTGTTGTTTTTTCATGGCCTTTCCCATAGGTTGCAGGTCACTTTGAGCATTAGCTTTAGTCCTTTCTTTGGTAATACAAGAGAGTAGTCTCATCAACATGACTTCATTTGTGCCTAATCTGGCCAATCTTGTCCTGTTACCTCTTCAGTATGTTTCTAGGTGTCATGCAGAATGCTCTATTGATCTTAATTTCTGTACTGCTCTGTCTTCTGAGAGAGTGGGCTTGTTTTCACAGTCAGGTAAGCAGCCTTGCAGGTCCTTTGGCAAAATGAGGGAAAGCTTAATTCCTTTTATTCCTCAGACCAGAAGAAATAGAAGTTTAGTTTCTCATATTACACTTAAGGAAAAGGGGATATGAAATCCATGTGGTGGTTTTACAAGTGGTTGTTCCTCTGTAAGTTGGTTCTTGGCCATATATCCAGTTTTCTACTGGTGTTTTTAAAGGAAATACAATATTTTCAATGGCCATCATTTATTGCTATGTGGTCCATGAATTACCATCTCCATCATGGAAGGTAAGGATGTCTCCTAAAAGACAGTTCAGTCAAGCCAGAAGGGTATTTAACTTAGATACTGTGCAAGGCAAAGTGTCCAGTGCTGAAATTTGAAATAAAATGTGATTTTGGAGGGAGACATCACCATCTATCCATAGACACATACTTTTTACATATGCTTTATATGGGCTAGTTCTCCCAGCTGTTGAAATTGTTGTTTATAAAGAGAGTTTGTAGATCCCTGCAGTTACTTCTAAGGTAGTTTCCAGGACCCCTTTGAGTGGTCTCTTTGTTTCCAAAAAACCTTAAGCTTGTTTCTTGGAGCCCTCTCTCCTCCTTAACTCAGCTCTGCCTTGTCTCACAGGGGTTACCAGGTCACGTGCGCATTTCAGGGGAGTCATCATTCAAACTTAAAACCTTCCCATCCCCTCTCTGTGATGTTGTTAGGGGTCAAACCTCATATTTCCATTTCTCATTGAAGAAAATTTTACTTAAAATATACCACAACACCTGCTTCCTTGACCCACTTTGCCTTAAGCCCTTTTTTATAAGATTTTTTTTGTTATAGTGGTAAAGAGATGAAGGATTCTGAGGTCACTGTGTCATGTGGGACATCAACTAAATGTGCCAAATAATGTGAACATGACTCTGCTCACAAGTGAGTTGTTTCCTGTTGTTGAAATGTCACCCATTTACAATTATCCTCCCATTCCTCAAACATTTTTTAGGTATTTAAAGAAATTTTCATTCTGTAGTTGGAATTTATACTAATAACCTGTTGTTGTCCAAAATAATTTTGTTTATTAGTGATTACTTTGAATCATTCTAGGAATAGGATCTGCATTTTCAATCTTTCAGGAAAAGGTAGGGAATGACGACATATTTTAGCTTGTTTTGCCCCATTATGAACAAGTTAGTTTCATTCTGTCTTTTTCTGTCTTCATTCACAAGAACATTTAGACTTATAAGTAATTTTAAAATCATTCTGGTTTTTATTGTTATATAAGCTGCTGCCTTGTCATGCATATTAATTTGACACTGTTAATCCTATACAAACACATTTCTGGTACTGACTTCTTAGGAATGCAAGTATTTTAAGTACATCAATGTAAATGGATATTGTTAGAGTGATAGCGTAGTTATATGTCATTATTTCACTTGACTCTCCTAAATCACCACTTATTGCATATGACACCTGCTTTTGTGTTCTAAATTATTTGAGTTGGGGAAAGTTGAGCACACAGTAGCTATGAAAATTATCTTGTTTTCAGCTACAAGCTGTGGTTTTTTGCCTCTTTTTGAGTACTCTGACTGTAGAATGAGACATTTACTCACTTTGAAGGTGTAACACTACAGAAGAATTTAAGACACTTGGATAACATGCTAAGAGAAGATACGTAAGCATCTGTATGAGATGATTGTTTCTTTAAGACAAGATCAAAAAATGGGGAGAGGTGGAGTTTTCCTTTGTTTTGTTTCTGCATGTTTTCAAAATGAACAGCCAGTGAGGATGCTCCTTTCCACTGTGGGCAGGAGCTTGTCTGCCATAAGGAACAGAAAAAGTTTGGGGGAATATACATGCACAAATTCAGAGGATTTTGTACATCACTTTTGTCAACTGCCCCTTATTTTAACAAAGGATATTCTCCTGTTACTTTGGCTGGGAGTTGAGTGTGCAATTTTATCTCAGTGTCATGCTACTGGAGATGCTGGATGGGAAAAGAGGCCTTCAAATGGAGTTGAAAATACTGCAACCAAAACACTGGACAGTTTGGGCTGCTGAAAACCTTTTGCATGAAGCCCTAGCTCCCTTAAAGTAGCTGGCAGTTCTCCCATTGAGCTTAGTACAGCCAGGGTTTTGCCTTATATATTTATTCTGATTTATGAAAAGCTCAGTCATTGTGGTATCTAAGCACTGAGATACAATATTTAGTTACAAACAATCATTTTAAGAGTGATGCCAAATCTACACATGCATTAGACTTGGAGATTAACGAACATGGATCTTTGGTTGCATGTGCTTCTCCATTCTAATTATTCGTCATTCTAAACACTGCAGACCTCCATGCTGTTGGGCACAGAGGGGCTCCAGACTGAGACAAATCAGAAAGATTATGTGATATAGTAAATAGCTATAAATTAAAGGATCTTGCTGAGGTGCCAATAACTGCCTTGGTTTCCCTGTTAGCCCCAGAGGAATTAATAATTCCTCAGATTTTAGCCAGCCATTGTAGGAAAGGATTTTAATCTTCTGTATTTTTTAGCTGAAACTGTTTACCTTGCAGTAACTTGTACAACACTGTCTGCTCTCCACTCTGATGTTGTATTACAATAACTTGCTGCAGAAGAAAGCTGTTTGAGTTCAAGTGAAATCTATCCCAAGGAAAGAGTATCCAGAGCAGCTGGTTTCATTTATATATTTTCTTTCTGAAGCTCATGAGCATTCCAGTGAGAGATGGTATAATTGATTTAAATCAAATTATGAAACACTATACTTTTTATTCTAAAATCTACTTTTCTGGCATTCAATTCTGTAATGTATCACTCATAGGTAATGCTGGTTGAAGTTGAAGAGGCTGAAAAATTCTCCTCTGCATCGTGCAATCCACTGTTACACGTTCTTGCCTTGGAGGTGAAGTCAAAGTTTCTGTTCACAACAGAATCATTGTATTATCGAGGAATTGAGGCTCCATTGTTTTGGGTGAGATGCAAAAACTTATTCCTTGAATTTCTTAGTAATAGAAGTATTCCTAGGTTTTTGGAAGAACATCTTAGTTCAGTGTTTTTTTTCCAGCTGATATAAATGTACATAGAACAAATACATGGCAGAGCTGTTTTTAGAAAGGGATAACATTGGGCATTCATTGCAGCACAGGTTAACCTGCATTTTAAAAGGTTCAAAATATTCAGCGTTCAATTGTTCACTCAATTTTCTAAGTGTTTGCTGAGGTTGAAGTCCTCGTTAGTGTGTTAAAAGCTTGCCAGAGTGTTTGTTTTCCCTAATAACTTCTGAACTGGGCCAATTTAAACCAGACTTTATGGAGGTTATGAAATTCCTATAAATTTTCTGAAAAATTTTGGCTGAGCAGAAAGAAGAGGGAACAACTGGTGCCACCAGTAATGGAAAGGCTGCAGCTGGAGCTCAGCCGCTCCCTGCTTAGGTTTGACCACCCAGCTTGGCTGTCTGAGAGAAACATCGAGGTGTGGTGCACGTGTGCAGCTCTGATCTAGGGCCAGCAGATACCTGCCCGTGCAGGGCCGTGGAGGAGGGATCAGCTGTGAGCACGTAGATGTGTGTGCAGAGGAAATATGTCCTCCATAAGCAGCACAACAAAGGAACAAAGGTGTTGGAGAGCATCCAGAGAAGGGCAACAAATCTGTGGAAGGGTCTGGAGCACAGTTCTGATGAGGAGCAGCTGAGGGAGCTGAGGGTGTTTAGCCTAGACAAAAGGAGGCTCAAGGGAGACTATATTGCTCTCTACAACTCCCTGAAAGGAGGTCATAGGCAGGTGGTGGTTGGTCTCTTCTCCAAGGTAATCAGTGGTAGGATGACAGGAAATGACCTCAAGTGGTACCAGGGGAGGTTTAGATTGAACATAAATTTCTCATGGAAAGGGTTATAAAGCACCGGAACAGGCTTCCCAGAGAAGTGTTGGCCATCCCTGTAAATGTTCAAAAAATGACTCGATATGGCACTTGAGGGCATGGTTTGATGGTGAACATGATGGTGGTGCTGGGTTGATTGTTGGACTTGATGATTTAAGAGGTCATTTCGCACCTTAATGATTCTGTGATTCTACGTGAACTTTGCACAAATGACAATGTGATGACACACTTTAGAGATCTCTGTAATGTCACTATTTCCACTGGCTGGTTTGAAGCAGCTGCTGGAGGATGACTGGGGACATGTGCCCTGACCTCACTGGCACCATACTGCTGCACACAAGCACGTTGGAGCTACCTGTGACTCACAGCCTGGGTTAAGATAGAGGACAGCAGATTGGGAGGTGATATTGCAGTCTGAGAAAGAGTTGTAGCTAGAGGCAAATTGCTTCATTAGGATGTGAGTGTTACTACCTTTAAGGATCCAGTCATTACAAAACACCCTGACAACAGGTTTGTATTTATTTACTGGCAGACACTCAAATTGAGTATCTCTGACCAGTGTCAGGTTTCAGAAATGCTGGTGCTTTTCTGTAGAATCCAAGCGCTGGCTGGTGCATGTGGACATGGTTATGGTTCTTTGTTTTACACTTCTGTCCCTTGCTCTTTGCAGGGCCTGTGGGTTTGGGGCATTCATTTGCACAGATAGTCTGAGTAAGCAGGAGATACCAGTTTGAAAAGCATTTTTCTAGAAACTGTTAAAGCAAATGCTTCGTGCACTGAACTTACCCAATGCTTGATGTGGGATGAAGGCCTCTTCAATATTTCTCCTCTGTTTTTATTTTCCCTTTCAGTAGGAACTTTTCTGCCAGGCTATGTCCACTGTGAGCCAAACTTATGTTACATTTCTCAGGTGTTCAGTTTAAGTGTGTTTGGGAACCACACAGGTAACTTTTGCTTAGTCCTCTAAGAGGAGTTCCTATCAGAGATAATGTATCCAGATTTCCGTCACAGCTCTTCTTGATGATGTTGGAGAAAGCATTTGCCTTGGACAAGATGTTTCTCAGCTCCTGTAACTCAAATCTGTGCTTATTCTGGGGGACCTTTCAAATAAGTTTCTTGGTGGTCAATAATTGTATTGGCTATTCTTCTCGACTTAGGAATAGACTGAGACCTGCTTTAAAAACGGTCTACAGATAGAAATAATCCATTTTTGTTGGTGTTTATACCATCACTTGCTGGATTTGGACCTGTTTCCAGTTCAACATCTGATTGCCAATACTTCGAGCTGTCTTTCAATGTCAGTGAAGTGGCATCATAAATGAAGTATAAAATGTATCATACCAGTGGTTTACAACAAGCCCACAGCACAGCTCAGTTGGTTGATGAGCCTTCTCTGTTTATGTCAGCTGTTAAAAACTCATGCACACAGCCACGCTAAAAACTGATGCCATCAAATGTGGTCAACACAGACATTTCAGCCTGGAAAAGTGAGCCAGAAAAGGCATTAAAATGCTTAGTCTATTACAAACTTCCTTATTTTTGTCATTTTGACATTTATATATTGTATCATTGAGTCTTTTGAGAAAGAAGACCCAATTCCTGAAGCAAACTGAACTGAGATGTTCAGTTTAAAATGCCGCAGCCGTCTGGTTTGCATTTAATTCCAATTGACCACCTGCATGCTGTTAACCTCTGGAAGGTTACTGTGATCACAGTTGTTGTTATTTATTTAAAAGTTTTGTAGCTCAAGGAAAATATTAGTAATCAGTTACTTAACCTACACTGTTTACTGATCTCATTGAACTTGCAGATGCAGCTTTGCTGGCCAGTGAAAACTCGGAACCGTCTGGTGCCAGTAATAGCTTGCACTTATTTTTCAGAGAGGAAAAAGTTGAGAAATTAAAAGAATTTAATCTTTTAAATAAATATGCTCTTTGTCTGTTGGCTATTTGTCTTAAATGTCAAAATCCAAAATATAACTTAGAGCATGTGGAGGGTAGTTCTAAATGAGCCAAACTTTCACAGAGGCACGCTTGAGTTGTGAATGCTGCTGGTTACACATGCAAACCCCCAGATCTGCATGTGAAAACACACAGGAATTGCAGAGGTAATTCAAGTGAATAAGACAGATGCGTTCTTATTAATGTTCTCTGGCCAGGAGTACTTAGATTGCTGTAATGAAGCATTTTACTAAATGCAGCATTCAAAAATTAGGAATTACTTCTTCAAAAGTACCAGCATTTTTTTTTAAATTTTCTTGTTGCCAATGCCCACCTAAGCCTGTGAGCAGAGACCCTGTTGTTCCCTCAAACCTCCCTTTTCCTCCAACAAGAGCAAAATGCCAGGACTTGGTGACGTTTAAATTGTGACTTCAGCTGCATCTCTATTCCTCCAAGAGCTTAGCACAAGATCATTGAGTGGATGACTTTGGTTTTATTGCAAGCACCACCTAACCTTTCAGTTTGAGGATGCTCTGCTGTATGGGCTACTGGAAAAGCTTTTTCAGCTAGAACTGCTTGGGTGTGTAGGGGGTAAGGGGAGAGAGTTATTTCTGCATTCAAAATCTTGAATATTAATAACAAATCAAAGGCCAAAAGTGGTTTGGTCCAAGATAGTAAACATATTCTGGCTCCAAATCCATTTCTCTGATGGACCTAGGTTTATCTATCACCCTGGTTGTCCCTGACCACAGTGTGCTGGGCTAACTACTTGAGCTGCAGATTATGGGGTTATGTGATGGTCAACCAAATAATACTGCAGCAGCAGTTCTAATTTCTAAAAGAAAGGGAATTTGGTTTCCAGCTGAAATCAAGGAACACTCAATGTCAACACCTTTTTCAAAGAGGCTATGTAGTTGAAAACCAAATTTTCCACCAAAAAGCCATGGAGTAAAACTTTCTGCCAACCTCTCTTAACCTCTCTACCGCTTTATTGGGTTTTTGTTTGCTTGTGTGAGTGTCTGTGGGGACACTCAGGCATGTGGATTCAAATGAGCTGTTCAAATAGATTAAACAACTTTAAACCCTTTGTGGTCTTTGGAAGTGAATTAGATTAAAGTGAATTAGAGCTATTTTAATTCTGAATGAGTGAGTCCACATGGGCTTAATATAGTTGTATATAGAAACTCACATTAAAATCACATCCTTAGTTAACTCAGATTGTTTCCCGTGTAGACAAACCCATCCTGTGTCTGTTTAGCAGAGCATACAGAGCTTGCTTCATCTGTAACTTGTGCTATCGACAAGCAGAGGAGCTAAATCAAAAATGATTTTGTACTGGTATAAATGGTTCCCCAAACAATAGGTCGGTAATGCATCTGGCCTGGGATGTGTCCAGAGAAAGAAGCTGGGCCTGAATAGCTTTTAGCTCTCATCATTGAAATCAACAATGCTTGCCAGAAGAAAGCCTTCAGCATTAATTCCATAAGCTATAAATTATTACAGGGCTCTGATTCCTTGGAATGAAATGCAATAGATAGATGGCAGAGAAATATTATTAATGGATGGTTTACTACGTTCCTAACTGCACTGACTTCATGAGAATACATTTATATTACTATCTGGAATAGCAATACTAGGGATTTATTAAAATGACTGAGTACACATTGTTAGCTAGGATACCATGCTATATTGGAAACATAAAGTATTCTGCATCAAAGCATGTAATCTACATCTTTCCTTTCCATCCTTAATTTGATTATGAACTATTACCATGCTTGCCATAAAATAGGAAAGTTGTACGTTTTGATGGTTTCTCAAATGCTGATTTTACTTTCTGCATAAATACTTTGTATCTTTTCAGCATAATTATTTAGCAGCCATTTTGGGTTAATTATTGTCATTAACAATATGAGTCCTATGAGGGAATATCAATTAAAATATGCACAGCTGAACTTTCAAATGAGTAAATAATTTAGTTTTTGAAAATGACTGGAAACAGCAGGGTAACAGTCAAAAGGGGAACAATTATTTTAATGCTTATTTGACAAATGAGTAATTTTTACAGCAAATTAGTTTCTTATTGTAGCACCCCTACTGGTAACAAGAGAGAAACTGTTAACATGAGTTTTAAAAATAAAACCTGCTAAGATATGCATGCAAAGTTAAGGAAATCATTTGTATGAAGAAAAGGTGATTATGATACACATTGTTAGCTGAAGAATGTTGCCATGGGAATCTAATTAGGGATATAAATCACACAAAATTATGTTTATATATAGGGCTGGATACATTAAAATCAAATGCACAGTTATACATCAATTTCATTCTTTGTCAAAGTATTGAAGATAGACTCTCATTGCTCTTCATTCTTGACCCCACTAAATAGAGCAATTGAAAATTAATAATTTGGTGGAATTGCTTATCACAATAGCAATGGCAAGAAAAGTTAATAAGTGAAGTGTGGAATTCCAGGTGTGAATATATTATGCTCACTAATTTGCATAACAAAAGGGAATGTAGAAAAACTTTGCAAGGTGTCTGAGTTTTATTCCTGTTTTGGGGAAAGTTTTAACATCTACTTTGATTTTTTAGCAATGCCATCCCGGTTGTTTATGTAGTTATTTGGGAGGGGCAGGGTAAAAATAAAAGCGTATAGAAACCAGAGCTATTGAAAATGTCTGTGGTTTTTCTTCCAAAGCACTAAGTAGGTGTTTCAAGGCCTTCTAAATAAGCTAAAATGGAAAGGGAATTTCAGCAAAGATGTCTTTTGTCTTTCTTTTATTTGCATGCTCTGTTTCATTTCTGATTTTCATGTTCAGTCTGATTGCTGCCTGTAGTCAGCCCCTGTGCTGCTGATGGTTTCCCACTGCTATGATTTGGTGTAAGTGGGTAGTTTATAGTGAAACACTGATTACTAAAGACAATTCAGAATTTCTCTTAAGTTTCAGTGACTTTTTCTTTTTTTAAACCCCTCTATTGAGTGTGTCAAACTGCATTACTGAATTGCACTGAGTGCGACTGAGGCCTGTGCCCAAAGGAGTTTCAGTGAAGGTGACCAAACATTTTAATGATCCTGGGGCTTGCTGGGCCAGAGAGTGCACATTGGGTGGCCCTGGCATGGTAAGGAATTGAAAAGAAATTTAGGAAAAAAATGTGATGACAATGACAAATTGAACTTGCCCTTTCTTGGCAGGACTGGGTAGTTGTTCCTACTCTCACCAACTGGTCAAATTCAGTTTTAAACTTTGTTACCACCAAACGTTTTTCAGTCTGTCTATTCTAGTCTAGAAGCATATTTTGGGACTTGATTCCAACTTTCTAGGAAGTAATCTTCGTTTTCCACATGACCTCTGTGCAAGAAAAGTAATTGCAGTACCTCAATGTGGTCACACACTTTCTGTTGACATCCACAACTGAGCATGTAATTAAGGGTGTAGATTTAGTGCTGTCTCATTTGAAAAGCTGTTAGAATTGCAACGTCGCTTTGACAGAGATATTCCCTTACTGAGGTATACCTTCCACATATTTTTTTTCAGTGATGTAATGAGACAAAGAGGAAGAACCATATATGTTGAGAAACTTCATATTGTATGTTAGTGGCTAGGGCTGTTGCAGGCTGGAATCAAGGGATGACTGTGAGCCAAGGAACAGCCTGTCTGATGTGTTTTTAAGGAACCTTTCCAGTTTTTTTGGTAAACATTTATTTCACAGTAGAACCTCTTTAAGACAGTTTCACCTTTTTTTATTTGTTCACTTCACCACAGCATTCTCTCACCCCACCTCAAGGCACCACACAGTTTCTCCCTGAAATCTCACAGCACAGAAATTCCATAGGAAAACACAATGATGTCATTTCAGTCAGACCATAATTTTCCAGCTGTTGGAAGAAGGCACATTGTGGTGTTTATTTCACTACTTATAAAGATTTGTGGCAAGGAGGGAAATACTTTACTTCCAAGATCATTGTTCAAGCAATTGAAACTGTTCATCTGGCGCTTTGTGCCAAAGTGGGGGGAGGCAGAAGGGATCATGTGGGAGAGCGACTGCATGTATGGCCTGTGGGTAACTGCGTGGATGAAGCCTCAGAGGAACGAAGGGATATTTTTCATTTTTGTTCTTATGGCAAGAAGGAAAGAGGCATGGAGCAGGCAGCTTTTCAGCATACCTGTGCCAGTGTGAACATTTGCAATTCCCATTACTGGCTTTGCACGTGACAAGGCTTTGCGTGGATCAAGCAAGCTCTCACCTGGGCTGGTGTCAGGTTGTCTCTTGCACCTATCATGGACAAGCCTTAGTCCTGAGCTGGTAGCTCTGCTGTAAGCCAGAGCTCTGTAGGTAGTGCAAATGGCTTATTGTAACATTGGCCAATGTGGGTTTGAAAGCCTTGTGGCAAAGATTTCCAGAGGCAGGAGGGACTTCCAGCAGCTTAGATTCTACTGAAAATGAAAATCTTTGGATGTTGCTTAAAAGATCCCAAACCACCAAACAACCAGTCCTGAGTCCTGGAATATCTCCTTTGTTCAGAGTGGCAAAGCTGCATTGTGTTGTAGTAGTGGCGCAAGTGTTCCTCATGCTTTACAAAAGCCCTTGTATGTATGGCAGTCTAGAGACATGCCCTCTCATCTTTGGAGATGAGCAGCTGTCCTCAGGCAAGTGAAGGGGAGGAAGCAGGCAGGTATCTGAGAGACCTCAGTATTTTGATACATTCATTTCTCATTGTTTAAGTAGCATAGTGGAAAGTGGGGTGGCTCTGACATGTGAAACTTTTGGGACAGTCCCTCTCAGTACTTCAGTCAGGAAATGCTAGCCAAGCTCGCCCTCCAGTTCATCTGAGAACTCCAGAAGGGCTGGATGCAATAATGAACAAAAGCCTTTTGGATGCTGCTGTTGCTCATTTTTTCACTGTGTGGGTCCATTAAAGCATTGCTGCCTTTTGGGAACTCAGCTGGAAGAAGAAAACAGGCCTGGAAAAAATAACTGCATTATATGAGACCACTGGCTACTGCTGGAATTGTGTCAGTTTGTAACGTTAGGCAGGTTCCCTGTGCATCCGCTGTGAAGCTTCTGCTGACAGGGCTTGAGCTCTAGCAACGAGAGCAGCCAACAACAGCAAAAAAAAGCTGTGGGCTCTTGGATCCTGTGTGATCCCAGAGGTTGTGGGCAGCCTAACTCAGTAGCAGAGAAAATGAAACTGTTAAAATGTTCACTTGATGTGCCTGGCAGCTTGTAAAGACAATCACCTGTTCAAAGGGGTGATTTCTTCCATAGAGGGAAGATGCGCAGATAAGTGACAGACAAAATAGCTGCAGGTTTGATTTAGTCCCCAGATTTTTATTATGGTCAATTCCATGTAATTTAACTTCACTCTTTCCCTGCTCTGCATGCTTTGCCTGTCATGCTTGGCACCTCACTTTCCACTCAAAATGCCAGTTTAAGAGAATAAAAGTAGTCCAGCACAGAAATGTTTGCTAACTGGCCACACAGTAGCCACCCCTCATAGGCTATTGAAGCATGTACAGAAGCAGAGATGAACTTTGTCATTAATTTTGTCTAGAAATTGAAACAACCCCTTGAACCTGACACATAAATATAGTCACTTCAGCTTTTAACCCTGCTCCCCATTACCTCATCACATTTTACCATGAAGGAAACATATACTATAATGTATTCTTTGTCAGATACAGTCCGCACCCTTATGTAAACTGCATTTTCAGTCCGTTTCCTGTGCAGACACATTCCCCAACAGGCATTTCTCACACATGCCAGTTAACGCTTTATTGCTTAGCAAATCTATCGGATTAACACAATTACAGTAAAAGCACGGGACAAAATAAATTTTCCCCAAAGAACCTTTAGGAGGATTTTGCCATTTCTTGGTTAGTAAGAGATGATCCCTCAACAGACACCAGGCTGACCCTGCTTTCGTTTCTCTTATTTCATCTGTCCCAGTGGAGCAAGAAAAATATATCACTGTATGGGCAGCAGGAGAATGAGCAGCCTGGTATTATCTGTACTTTTTGATTCAGTCTGCAGGGAAAGCTGAGAGTCAGGGGAAAAATCAGGGAACTCTGTGTTCAGCCAAATTCCAAAGCCTTTGGTGTCTGGCCAGATTTACAAAACTTAATTGTATGTTTGTATTGTGTGTTGCAATATCTCAGAGATTTGCAAAGTGGTTCTCGTGGATCCCTTTTGGATCCTCCAGACATTCCCACTAAACACGTGCACAGTTTCCATGCTCACAGTACAATGCCCAGTGTCCCCACACTCACCGGTATGGTGGTTCCTTTCCTGTCTGGTCATCCCAAGGGAAACACAGAGGCAGGCTGAGTTGCTCAGTTGGTCAGCCTAGAGCTGTTCTGAGGCGTGTTTTCCCCTGGGGTGTTGGCATTAGCTCCTGCTTCCCCCAGCAGGGACGTAGCAGAAGAGGGTGGGAGGGAGCTCATCATACCTGCCTCAGTGTTCTCTTCCAATGTGCCCTGAGGCAACTTTAACCGTTTTAGTTGTTCACCGTTACAATTTTCCTTTGAATCGTGTTGCAGTAGATGGCAATGCTGCTTTTTCCTTACAGAGGCACCACTGATGCTTTTTTTCCCCACCGCTCTTAACTTCTTCGTCCAGTTGAGTCATTCAAGCTTGGAAATCTCCAGTGGGTTTGGATCTGAAAGTGACTGGATTGATCTGTGCTACTGCCAATACTTCTTTAGGGGATAGGGGCAGACAGGAAAGGAAAAAATGAAGGCAAACACTGAATTTATAGCACTCCAGATGTCAGAGAAATGAATATAAAAGTGCAGATGCCTTATAGTCAGGCAGACTGCTCAAATGTATGCAAATGGGTGACAAGTTTTTGTGAATATGGTTGAAAAACAGAAAAAGCAGGGGAAAAATGCATAAATAGTCCTGTTCCCACTGCTGTAAGTCTTGGACATTGGGTTTGGTGGAAGTCACAATTGTGATGACCCAAAGAAAGACAATGCTCTGGTAAGTGTGGCCAGCTGGATAGACTTTGATTGGCCTTAATGTTCTTGGACATACCATTAAAGTAACATAAATTCATACCTTCTAAGTTATGGGGCCTATTGATCAAGATTTTCCTTGCACAGCAGTATTTAGATTATTCTGCAAATCATCTTCATGGCTAGCTGTGAGAGATGGCTACAGTGTCTTCAGTTAGGGTGGTGTAAATGTATGGATTTAAGTGAGAGCATATGTACTTGTACGTACACTTCACATATGAGCTTCTTGATTGTTTGCGGGTAGCAAAACAATTCTTTCTGTCAAATGTGCTTCCAACTCGTGAATTAATTATATCTGCCTTCCTGCAAACTGTTTAAGAGCAGCAGGTCTTCCTGGCATTTTTATTAGCATGCAAAGGAACTTCTCCAAAGCATGAAATGCCAAAAGGGAAAGACTCTGGCTAAGTTCTACCGTTCATACACAGAATTGAGTGGTGTTTGTCTGCAGCCAGGTAAAGGAAAGAGCCAGTGGTGATCCGTCTAAGGCATCCCTCTGTGCAGGACCTTGATTAACTTTCTATGCCTTTTTGCTTTTGGATAACAGCAACTTAAAATTATAGTGGTAGGCAGCCATAACGTTGAGGAAAACTGATACAGTCTGGATAATCTGCTGCTGAACAGCTTGTGTGGGTCTGTGTCCAAACCCCATGTCTTTAAATAACATTTCAAGCCAACTAGCTTTTCTGGATTCCTTTGCTTAAAATGCAGAAGGGATTTTTGGATGGCAGCTGCTATTAACATTACTAAGCATTGCTCGGGTGTGTTCTTTGTTCATTTGTGCAGGAAAAGACCTTCTGTATCCATAGTCCCATGATGCAATAGTAGAACCTTTTAAAAAGTTATTAAACAGGTTGTAAAATCCCCTTTAAAAATATGCTTCGATTTGTACAATTTTTAGAAATTGCAAAGGACAAAACCACATCCTTGCCCCTGAACACCCTCACCACCCACCCTCCCCCTCCAATGCCTTGGTTTTACTATATAGAAAAGGTGAGAAAAACAATACAAGTTATACAGCACACTAACAAATACCAGCTTATATGAGCTAACACTGGCAGTTAACATCTTAGATTTTTGTCAACAATGGCTACATCTGCAGAACTTATGAGTTGGGTTTTATAAAGTTCACAATTCAAAAATGTCTCTGTGCTAAAGGGCTTTGGCTTTCTAGCTCAGGGCAAATTTTATATGCTACAGTCTGTAACCATCTTTGTTTCTAGAGGAGTATATGCATGGATCATGGATTAAAACATTTTACTATGTGCCATGTGGGTTTTATTGTCTGAATAGATCATATCCTAAACAGGTCAACTGCCTCTGATTTAAACGCATGGAGAATGGGGAACAGCATTTATTCATGCAGTGAGTTTATCATGTGGTACTGAAGCTATTCTTCACTCCCAGCCGCTACCCAAAAGGGAGAGCAGAATGCTGGGCATCCGAAATCAACATCAAACGTAATCCCACTACATTCCAATAGATGCACGTGTTGGTATAAAGAAATAAGTCTTAGCAGTCGTCGTGATGAGGCATTATATATGGGGCTTTATATATGGCATTATAAGGGAGTTTGATGTAGTGTTCTCTCTCGTTCTTCCAGTTTGCAAGGTCATCTCTTTGATGAAAGCTTGTCTGTGCACCAAGAACCATAGTGGAGACCAATGAGAGTGTGCTATAACTGCACCCAAAAAATAGAAGGTCAGGTATTCCTGGATGCTCCAGGGACCTCTGCAGATGCTGAAGTGTCTTGTGATTGTGTACAATGGAAAACACAAAAAATGTGCATATTCAGAAATCAGAGGAGAAACAGAAGAATAAGTAGGTATAATATCTGTGAATGGAAGCAGTCATCTCTATGGGACAAAGCCAGGAGGGGTAGTATTACTACTACATATTTATTGTTACAATTAGCTGTTATTAAATATGTTTCAGTATTGTATTTTTGTTTTCAGTGAGACCAAACCGACTATTATATAGCTGTGCAACAATTTCCCAAGGGAAGTACAGGGAAGCTATTTACTGATTTGCTTAAATCTCTGTTGAACAAAGCAGTGGAAAATACTTTGTAGGAAATAATCATCCATTGGCAGGAGGCTGGAATAGGTTACATAATAGATATCATATTTCTGTGACAATGAATGATTCTGTTTGTAAAATATTCATTGCTGGTCATGTACCCTAGACTTTGTTTATTTTTGTCTCATCCCAAAATCATAAGATAAATTCAGCTTACATTTTTGCCTAAGCATTCTAGAAAATAGTTCAGTGTTTCTTGAAATTTGCACATGGCACTATGACCATGCACACAGTCTTGCTTCTCCTGGAGATATACATGTTTTTCTGCACTGAATTCTTAACAGACTGTAGAATCTATTTATAAAAAAAGGAGAAGGGAGAGGGTCTTCAGAGTTATGCACTGATCAATGTAATCTTGATATCTTAAAAGGTATTAGATATAAGAACAAATTATTAAGCAGTCCATGTGTAACCACCATCCAGATAAAAAAGTGATAAAAGAGAGTCAACACATATTTGTCGAGAACAAATCATGTTAAACCAATCTAATTTCCTTCCTTCCCAGGGAAATTGGCATAGTAGATAAGGAGAAAGTCGTAAATGTGATACATCTTCACTTAAACCAGCATTTTTGACACTATGGGAGATTATATGCTCTCATGTAAACTGGAGAAATTTTGCCTGGATAACAGTGGATGGCCTGATTCTTTAAAAACCCCATACTGAGAAAGCAGTTAGCAGTGATGCCCCGCTGAAAGGAGAATTCACTTTTGCTCTTGAAGAGGCTTAATTTTGGGCCTGGTTTCCATCAATATTTTCATTAGAGACTTGAATGATGGGATAGAAAGTGAACACGTAAAATTTTAGACTGAGGATACAGAAGTGCTTTAGAACACAGGATTAGAAGAACAAATGAACATGATACATTGGGAAAATATATCAGTATGAAGGCACTCAGATTATAGAACTGCAAAGTAGTATATGTCAGAGAATCTATAACCACACAGGGACTTGGCAGCAGGAGGGAAGATGGAGCTTTAGTGCCTGGAAAGTGGAACAGGAATAAGAGATGAGATATTAAGAGAGCAACTCTTAGTATGCAAGACATCTCTGTCCAGTGGCAAGAAGTCTGCAGCTGGATTTTTGGACCTGTGTTTTTTCACTTCCTTTTAAAGTGGTGCAGAGAAGTGGGATGTAATCTAGAAGAATGACCCAAATGATTTGAGACTTAGAAAATATGATCGGTGCTGAAAGATTGAAAGATTTGTGTGTGTTTGTCTAGAAAAGGTATGTCTGAGGAAGGGTATAAGTCTTGTAGGCAACTGCTATTAGAAAGGGAATGCAGATCTATCAGTCACTATGGCTGTGGAGCGTAGGATTGCAAGCACTATATTTTCACACATGTTTAATAGAAGGCTCTCTGTAAAAACTAAACTGAACTCAGATTTAGCAGATCAGTGCTTCATTGGCTCAGGCATGTGAAATGTGTATCGAACACTTAGCTCTCAACAGTGCTACTGACCCTGATCAGTGCTTGTTGCTTTCTCTGCCAAGATTGCCGTTGTGTCTCTGTATTTAATTTGATATCTGTAGGTGCAGTGTGTCTATAGCCTTGCATTCAGCTCTCAGTGTTTTCAAAGGGGTGGAGTTACCTAAGGTGGAGATAAAAGATGTGAAAAAAATCCAGAAACTGGCTTCACCACTAGCAAAACAAGACTTTTGGTTGTTTAAAGATATCCATATGGATAGTTTTGTTAATGACTGGAATGGGTTACCCACGGATGTTGCAGACTCTCTTCTAAAGATTTTGTGAAATTGGATGGACATATGTCATGGCTGCAAGTAAACTTGCTACTGCCTCTAGGTAAAAAGATAGACTGCATGCCCTCTTAAGGTTCCTTTTAGTCTCATGTCTGTATGATTTCTGTGACATAATGTGTTGCAACAATATAATATATTTTATATCCCTGCAAAAAAAGCATAGAACTGACATAATCCAGGCAGTTTTGCTTTATGTTGAGAGATGAAAATGTCCGTATGCCTTCATAAAAGTCTCAGGAAAATAAATGCCTGATTTGACTTTAAATAGAAATGAACATGGCAAGAATGATATGCTGAATAATGACCCTGCAAAAAAAACCCCACCAAAAAACAAAACCTAGCTCAGTTCCTCAGTACTGAGTATCACAGGGCATTGATTATCTATCATGTCTAGTTTGTGTGATAACATAAGAATTTAAATTGTAGCCTCACCCAGAACAAACACAGATGCGTTTTCTCTAGGTGTTAATCTCCCAAAGGCCCACAGTCTTGTAATGTAAACAGACCTTGGAGCCCTAGCCTGGTTCACTCTGTATCAAATAAGCTGTATTAATATCCTGGGTCAAAACTTCCTTCAGGCAGCCTGAGGGCAGCAGCCATCCAAATCCATGTGCACTGACACCTTCCCAGCTACAAGCCTCTGTGTTGGGCCTTTGATTTATGACTTGTATGTTTTCTATTTGTGAGAAATGTAGTGTTTATTTGACACATGAGGCTTCTGATAACTCTGCTGCTGTTAAGTTTCATCATGCTTCTGCGGGGAAAGTTTACCCTGCCCCCCCAAAAACACTAAGGAGGGAATGAAGGGGAAGGTTGCAAGGAAGTCTAATTGCACTCTTTGAAATAATGCTTTGAGAAA